>CANTUR010000720.1:1252500-1713876 GCA_947683625.1 Mallotus nudiflorus | reverse complement strand
GTGGAGTTTGGGGTCCCAACCTGAGATGTTGTGTTTTGAGATTTTAGAAATGTGTTTTCTGTGCAGGATTGACTATACTTTTGTAGGGAGATGTCTGTTTTACAGAGGAGACTCTGTCGAAATTTCGGTAGATTTCTCATAAAATGTGACAATCGGTCCGAGTCTAATTTTGAATTTTTGATTGAGTCTTTCTATAGTAATCATAGAAGCGTATAGTTAGAAATATATTCTGATGGTTGTTGTTATTTTATTTTTCTAGCTGCGCCGAGACTAAGGCCTAACAAACCAGGCCTGTCGAGTGTGTCTCGTGGGGTGCTAATCAATGAGTTATTATACTGTATATATATGCATTGCATATAGGATGCATGACTTAGGATTTTTCATTTTCATTATATGCTTTTAAAAGTGATTTAAATTATAATATGATTTGGTATAATTTTAGTCTATTTTTAGTATATTTTAATGTATATGTCTGTATATTTTCTATATACATTTACGATATCTTTGGTATATTTAGGGTTTATTTTTTATATATGCATGATAGGTAAGTAGGTTTATTTTTAGTATATTTTAATATATATATATATACATGTTTTAAATGTGTATTTATTCATAATTGTTTTATTAAATGATTAATATATTTTAGGTATATTTTAGATATATTCCTAAATAAATGCATGTCATATTATTAATTTATACTTAAATTGTTTTTTAAGTATATTTTTGGTATATTTTTGATATACTCCTAAATAACTGCATGTTTTATTATTGATTTAAACATAGCATGTTTTTAGTATATTATGGGTTTATTTTAGTATATTTCATGATTGATTTGAGTTTATTTTACATATATATACTTGAAATATACTTATTTTATTTTAAGTATATTTTTAGTATATATATGGTTTATTTTGTTAGTATGATATTAATAGAACATGCTACCTAGTGGGTAGCACTGGGACCGAGTACGTACCAGTGCGATAGATTTAGGTTTGAGTGAGGAATTAATTATGGTAATTATGATATAAGTGAGATGGGTTGATTGAATTGATTGAGATGTGATGTAATTGATGGTGTGATTGCTGGAGCTCGGTTGACCAAGTATCTCGGGGCCAATCGCACTGATAGATAGACTGCTGGAACTCGGTTGACTTAGTGTTTCGGGGCCAGTTTACTGGTCAAAATGGAATAAGTGATTTATTTATAATTAAGTGAGCCTGTGCAACTAGAGTGATGATATGTTTTTTATTGAGGTTGCGAGTAATAGGGTTCTATTTGATCCTTCATGTATTTAAATAAATGTTTTCTACATTTAGATTATGTATAAAAGCAAAGTCTGACATTTGTGTGGAATGCGTGTATATATATGTATGAATATATATATATATATATATATATATATATATATATATATACGGGTGCCTGATTATTATGGTTTAGGTTGCATGTATATATAGTATAATAATTCACTCAGTGAGGTCTGACCCCCCTTAAATTTTTTTTCAGGAGATCCTATATCGTCAGACCTTAGTAGTAGAGTTCTTCGCCAGTGTTCTTCTGTCCCGACAATTTTATGTAAATGTATATTTTGAACTCTGATTTGTATTTTAAAAATTGCAGTAGTAGTGTTATTGTATCAAAAAAGTATTGTTTTGTTTGATACTTTATACTCTGAGAATTGTATTTGAACACTGTATTAATATATATTTATTTATGAAAAGATATTGAGTATCCATTTTTATATATTGATTTAAAAAATTTTAATTCTGTCGTATTTATTTATTGCATGGTTTTATTTTTCTAAGGCTTGCTACAGGTTCCGGATTCGAAAGAATTACCATTCCCTAGCGTCGGTCATGACTCCTAGTTTGGGTTGTGATAACATTAGAGTGCGTGTACATAAATGCACTGACATGTCAAATATTATGCGAACATGGACTTATTTCAGTAGGTCGAATGCTCCTTTTTGCCCCTAAACTTTACCATTTTGGTCTATTACACCCCTCAACTTTCAAACTTACCTATTGCACATCTCAACTTCTATTTTGTGCCTATATCACTCATGATCATCAATAATAAGATCAACCTCAATAGTTGGATTCCCTCTATTGTTAATGATTTGTTTAGCCTTCACAAACTTCACTTTACACTCTTGTTGATGTTGGAGGCAAAGGATGGTGCTACAACGATAGAGTTGTGAATGACCAAAAGCAAGACTTGACAGAAGGGAAAACAAAGTGAGTGTTGAAGAAGAATGTTAGAAGAAAATAAAGGCGTGTTGAGGAGGTTTGATGTATGTGATTTGAGTTTGAGTTTGTGAATAAGAAGATCTTATGAATTAGTGATTTTTGTTTATGGATTTTGTAATTAAGGATTTTACTAAAATTTATTCAAATATTTCACCATTTTATTTTTTACCATGGTAAAAAAAGGTCAACATATATACTAAATATGTCAATGTTGGCATGATATTTAACATATAAGCTCATGTTCTGTACACGCGCTATAGTGCTATGAATCATGCGTGATATAGGCACAAAATAGAAGTTGAGATGTGTAATACGAAAATTTGAAAGTTGAGGGGTGCAATAGACCACAATGTTAAAATTTATGTAATAACCCTAGTTTTTTAAATTAATTTATTTTAAAGTCAGATATGCAGTATTAATAAATTTAAAAGTTATATTTAATTATTTAATTATTTTGTGGTTAATATTTGTTATTTTATGTTTAATTATATTTTTCTACGTAAATATTTTATTTTGAAACTTATTATTTTGGACATTTAATTTGCATTATTTACAATTATTATTTTGGATAAAATTATTTTAATAATATTTAATTTAGAGCATTGTTAATTCTATTATTGTTTTATCAAATTCTATTATTTATTTTATTAGAATTATCATTATTATTTTATGTGAGTTCAATTTGCATGCATGTGTGTTTATTATTATATGTGTGAATATATATATATATATATATATATATATATATATATATATATATATATATATATATATATATATATATATATAATAAATTTTTTATTTTGAAACTTATTATTTTGGACATTTAATTTGCATTATTTACAATTATTATTTTGGATAAAATTATTTTAATAATATTTAATTTAGAGCATTGTTAATTCTATTATTGTTTTATCAAATTCTATTATTTATTTTATTAGAATTATCATTATTATTAAGTATTATTTTATATGAGTTTAATTTGCATGCATGTGTGTTTATTATTATATGTGTGAATATATATATATATATATATATATATGTATACACACACATGCATGCCATGTATGAGCACATACATACATACATACATACCATATATTAAAAACCATCCAAAACTCTCAACAACAAAGGAAGAAAACGTGAAGAACAAAAAAAAAAGCACAGCTTCCTTCTTTTCCCCGTGCACATCTAATTCTTCCTCTGTCACTGTGCCTCCATCACTTCGGGTCACCATTTTCTTCGATTCCAGTGTCTTTCTCTTCCTCTTGCACTGGTGAGCACTAATCCAAGCTTAGTTTAAGCGTTAATCTCCATTTGATTGAGTTTTTGTTGATTTTTGTTTATGGAGTTCTAGGGTTTCAAATTTTTTTTAGCTTGATCTAACTTGAATCTTGCAAACTCCCTTTACAAATGTGATTCCTAGTAGGTCAATCCACCTCTATGAATTTTTGTATGATTTTTAGAATTTATTTTGATTTTTGTGAATCTTTGAATATTTTATTATTATTTTATTAATTTTCGTAAATTAATTTATTAAATTATAAAATTGGTTAATTTAGTGATATTATATATTGTTATTAATGTTAGTGTAGAGAAATTAATTTTTGACAATATTATATAATTTTTATGAATTTTTATAGTTTATGTCAAAATTGAATAATTAGGTTAGAGTTGTATTTTTGTTGGAATATTGATTTAAATGTGTTTTAGTTAATATTAATAATATATATATATTGAGAAAATAATTTTAATGTATTTATATAATTTTTATGGATTTTTTGAATAATAATAGGATATTATGTATATTTTTGTATTATAGGGGTAAAAATGTAATTTTGTCCTAATTATAGCTAAATAATATATTTTAGTTGGTTTTAATATTATTTGAGGAATTAAAATGATTTTTACAATTATTTACTATTTTTAACTAATTAATACTAATTTTTGAAAATTATTTTCAAATAAATATATTATATATTATTTTGGGTAATAAAATGGGTTTTAAACTAATTTTATTATATAATTAAACTATTTAAGTAATTAAATGTGAATTTTATTAATTAGAATTAAGTTGTGTTGTTTGTTTGGGTTGTGAACTCGGTCGGGCTAAATGCAGTATCAAAGAGTCGACCCGAGTATGGTTGAGTGCATTTTTCTATACAGGAATGGCTCTACCTACGGTAGAGAGATGTTCATTTTACAGGGGAGACTCTGTCAAAATTTTGGTAGATTTTCTCGTAAAACATGACATCTTCCGTAATTTCCTAGCATAAATTAGGGTATTCCAATCTATTGAGTCTTATCCGGTTTTTCCCGAGTCATTCTAGAGTCTCGTAATTTTATTAATTTACCTTCTTATTCCATAAGTATGATTTTAAAAATAAATATGTTATTTTTTTAGAGAGTTCCGGAGCGGGAGCTTCTGGATTGAGGCAGACGTGTGGTTATTAGCCATCTTGCTCATCCTGTAAGTTAATGAATTGATATGTGCGTGTGTTTTCTTTAAAATTGCATGCGCTCATATTTTTAGTATTGTTTACATTATCGAGAATTTTCATTGCAATGTATTTATTTATTTCAAAAATAATTTTGAGAAATTTTAGTAGAATAGGCTACCAGTGGGTTTCACTAGGACTGTGTGCATATGGTGGAGATTTAGAGATGGATCTAAAATATGTATGACTTATGGTTATAAATTGGGATGAGTGCCTCGGTGGAAGCCTATGCTCTCAGGGACCGCTAATGATGTGGAAAGTTAAAAATGAATTAGGATGGGTCCCTCGATGGATGCCTTAGCTCTGAGGGACCGCCAGTGCCATGTGTTTGGATTAAATGGATGACCGCGGCTTGGTCCCTCGGTTGATGCCTCTACTTTCGGGGACTAGCAGTCTAGTTGGATTAAGTGGGCCCAGTTGGCCATTTAAAATTGGATTTAGGGTTCTACCGAGATTTTTCAAAAGCTATATATATATATATATATATATGTTGTAAATTATTTTCACTATATTCATACGGTTTTCAAAAAGGTTTTCAAACCTTACAACTCTTTTATTAACTTACTCAATGAGATTTGACTCCCCTCATTTTATTTTTTTTTCAGGAGTTTGAGATTTTTCTGTTGGGCCTACTTCTCTTTATCATGTAGCTTCATCACCGGCTATTCTACGTAGGTCTATTTATTTGTGTTGAATTTATTTTTGTGTACTGCAGTATAGAAAACTATTTAATTGCATATTTTGTTTGGGATATCATGTATTTATAATATGGTGTACTGAGATATTATTGTATAACTGAAGTTTATATATTTTATGCACTGCGATGTAATGGTTTAAATTATATTGAGAAAAATTAGTTCGATAATGTGCATTGTAATTTAATTATTTATTATAAGATTTCAAAGTTTTTAAATTCCGCATTTTCTTTTAAGGCTTACTACAGGATTTGGTAACTTTATACTTTTCCATTCCTTAGTGCCGATCGCGTGCCCTGGATTCGAGTCGTGATAGTTTAGGGGTGAAAGGATCATTCAGAGTCTTGTCCAAGTTAGAGATAAAATGCCAGTGACGCTCCTAAATGTTTTTTTATTTTAGTCGCTTATCCGCATTGGCAATGTATGTGTAATTTTGAAATGTTAAATGATGGATGATATAAGTACAAAATAAAACTTGAGATGTGCAATAGATAAATTTAAAAATTAAGGAATGCAATAGATTAAAGGGTAAAATTTAGGGGTGAAAAGGAGCATTCAGCCTTTAAAGCATAGTGCAATTTCATAATTTATCTTTAAATACTAATGGACTTTCTAGTCATTCTAATGGAGAAGAAAGTTCATACGCTAGCACTAGGAGCTAAAAAAATGAGGGAATTTTACCCCATGTTCTAGTTGACCACATTTCTATCATTCGTGGCCAGGCCCAATATTTCCTTTCACTTTTGTATTTCCCACTTTTCATTTTTATCCTAGATTTGGCTCCGTGTTGTCAATTCTTGTTTTTAGCTTTTTATTTTATTTTATTTTTTATGTAATTTTTTTTACATATTTATTATTTTTAAAGTTATTTTTAATTCAAGTTGATTGTATGTATTTATTTAATTTTTATATTTTAAATAATTTGAATTTTATATTCTAAATGAATTTTTTTTTAATTTAAAACTTACTATTATTTAAAATATAAAAACAAAGCTAATTAAACTAAAAATTACCCATAATCTTCAATAATCATTTTTTTTCATAATTATTTAGAATTTAGAAATAATACTAATTAAAATAAAAATTACATATAGTATTCAATACTTATTTTTTCACTAAAAATAACAAAAAAATTATGAAATATATCAAAAAAATATTATTTTTATTTTCATACTAATAAAGTAAAAATTATATTTATGGTCTTAATTTTATTATTAATGATGAAAAAACTAAAAAAAACAAACATCAACAATAATCAACAAACATCAACAACTGTAATTGTTTTTAATTTTGAAACTTAATATTATTTAGAATATTAAAACTAAGTTAATTAAACTAAAAATTACTTATAGTCTTCAATAATCATTTTTTTCATAATCATTTAGAATTTACAAATTAAACTAGTTAAACTAAAAATTACCCATAGTATTCAATAATTATTTTTTCAATAAAAATAACAAAAATTTTGAAATATATCAAATAAATTATTATTTTGATTATTGATACTAATAAAAGTAAAAATTATATTTATGGTTTTAATTTTATTATTAACGATGAAAAAACTGAAAAAACAACAAACATTAACAAACATCAACAACTGCAATTTTTGTTACTTTTGTTGATTTAGTTGATTTTTTTTGTTGTTTTCAATTTTTGTTGTTGTTTCTATTTCTTGATTTTTGTTAAAAATAAAAAAAACAACAAAAAAAATTTTATGAAATATGTCAAAAATATTATTATTTTTACCATTAATACTAATAAAAGTAAAAATTTTACTTATGGCCTTAATTTTATTATTAATAATGAAATAATAATTAAAAAACAAAACAAAATCAACAATAATCAACAACTATAAAATTTTGTTGATTTGTTGTTTCATTTGTTATTTTTAGTTATTTATAGTTACTTTTTGTTTCGGTTGGTTTTTTTTTTAGTGTTTTTTGTTTTGTTTGTTGATGTTATAAATACATCATAAGGATTGTAAACTTATTATATATTGATGATCAATAAGTATCAAATAAATTTTTTAAAAAAAGTTGTCAAACATTTTAATAAACAAATTAAAGTAAAAAATAAAATAAAATCCTTATTCTTTAAGAATATAAAAAGAGAAAATTTAGTTTATTTATTGTTGTTATAACAGTTGACAATATTTAGTGCTTGGTTTAACAACAATTGAAGATATTTAGTTTATAATTATTTATTTGAAAAAAATGTCTTAAGAAAAAAAATAGTGAGTAAAAGAAAAATATTGAGAATAAAATAAAGGCAGTACCTTTAAAAAAATGTTAAGCAAAAAAACATTGAGAAAAAAATAGATGAAGTTAGTATAAAGCAATAAAAAAATGTTAAAAAAATAAATAAAATGTTGAGAAAAAATTATAAAGTAAATAAAATGTTGAAAAAACCAGTAAAAAGAAAAAAAAATGTTGCAAAACAAACAACCCTAAAAATGAGGGTGATAAGGGGGTGGTCTATATTTGAAAGAAAAAAGTTAGAGAAGTTAGTTTTTAAAGTCAACGCTATTTTTGATTTTTTTTATTTTTTCATATAATTATGTAAGGAACAAAAAAAAATTGGTACAAAAAATGATTCTTAATCTTTACGCGTATGCTACTTGTCTTAATCTAATGTGAAATGATAAGCTAGGATCTTTGAAGAACTTGTTAACACTTCAGCTCTGTATATGTCAATAGATGAGGATTTGATCTTTGACCTTCTTCAAGCATTATGATATATTTTACAAGCTTTAATGGCTACAAATCAAAAGCAATCCAATACAGATAATAGAGATACCAAAAAAGGGTTAGTAGTTCTAGGGCCAATAAAACCCCTTTTCAAGATTTTGATCTAGGAAACTGAAAATGCAAGCGAACGGATAGTCTGGATGAAACTTAAGTCTTTCATAAAAATCTAGACCATAATTTCTTATCAGATAAGATTGAAGCTCAAAATTTTGTTGGTGGTCGAGTAAGTTTATGGTAATATTTGGGGATAGGTTTGGTGAATTCCTTTTTCAACAAAAATGGTGATGGGTTGGAACATGTAGATTAAAGGTAAAGCCTTTAATTGAAAGGGTTCGCTGCAAGAGGTTGATGGTTTGCTCAAGAGATCAGGGATAAGGTTGGCTCATCCTTTGATGTGTTCAACTTCAAAGTTGTATTTCTGAACCATTATTTCCATCTCAGAAGTTGAGGATAAGGGAGACTTTTTCCTTTGAATTTGAGCATCTTTAGAAAAGATGACCAATCCATTATTACATTGAAATGATATCCCACTAAATGAAATTCAAATTTTTTTATTCTATATTTAACTATTAGGACTTCCTTAAAGGTTGAGTGGTAATGACATTCTCCATTTGTGAACTTTCCTTAGGCATGAGCACAAATTCTTTTCTTCTTTTGGTTATCTTCTTCAAGGATAATTGCTTCCCAAAATTGATCACTTTCATCAGTTTGAAGAATTCTCTTCCCTAACGATGGAATTTGTAGGTCTAGAAGTTTCTTCATATAAGCTTTTAATTGAACAATAGCTTCAGTTTGAATTATTGACCATAGTGGAGGATTTTTCTATAGTAGTGCTCTTAAGGGTGTTGGCTTCTTTGTCAAGTGAGGAATAAAATCCCTGAGATAATTAAGTATGCTAAGAAATTGTCTAATTTATTTGACAGACAAGTTTTCTTCAGGAAACCTTTTCTATTCTTTTACAACATGAGGACCCGGGTGATACTTTCCTTCCTTGAACTGCATTCCCAAAAATTTAATTTCTTCTTTGCCTATGTGCATCTTTGTAGGTGACAACATAACTCCATATTTAATTATAAGATCAATAAACTGTTTGAGCAATTTCTCATGTGCTTCAATGTTTGGTGAGAAAACAAGAATGTCATCAATGTAAAATAGAGCACTGTGTAAGATAGGCTCATATATTTCAATCATCGCCTTCTAAAATAATGATGGGGCCACTTTTAAACCAAATGGTAATACATTCTAATGGTAATAATGGTTTGGAATGTAGAACCCGATTTTATATCTATCATCTTCTTAAATTCCAAGTTGCTAGAATCCCACCTTTAAAAATTTGAAAAAAATTTTGCTCCCGCCAAGATGGTAAATAATGAAGAGATCTTTGGTAAAGGAAATATATCATCCCTTAAAAAGAAATTTAGGGATTGATAATCAATAGCCAATCTCCTTTTTCCTTGAATTTTTTATGATAATTTATTCACATAGAAGGCTTGATATGCCCATTCTGATTTAGTAGGCATAATTAGGCCTTATTCTTCTAACTGCTTACTTTCCTCAATTGCAAGTTTTAGGTATGTAGGAGTCATTCTTGGATGAGTGGCCTTTGTAGGATTCATATATTCATTTTGCTTGAAGGGTAATAAAATGTAGAAATCTGGATTTTTCCATAAAGGAATTGAACATTTCTTTGCAAATAAGTGTGAGATTGTGCACTGCATTGCTTTATCAGAAACTCATAAATGGGTTGAAGGTCTATAGTTGCAATGGTTTTGTCTATGAAAAGGATATATGGCTGTGTGGTAAAATGTCTGAAAAATTTCTTGAAAGTGAGTCCATTTGGAAAAATTCTTAGATCTTTCATTTTCCAATACATATCAAATCTAAGAACTATATCTTTGCCAGGTAGGGGTGAGCCAAGAACATGAGTCCAAACATAACATTCTGGAAGCAATTGAATTTTTACAGGCTGTCTAGTATTCAAGGTAGTCTGAAAAATATTCATAATGGTTTGTCTAATATTTTCTTGGTAGAGCAGCTGGGTTAAAGATGGTTGCTCTGGCTCCTGTATCAATCCAGGCTATGAGCTTTATAGGCTTGGAGTAATTGGTTGGGTAAATTTGGATTGGGAATAATAGAACAAGGTGGTTTTCATGAGTCAAGGTAATCATATCATTAATCAGGCATTGATCATGATATTGTAGTGCTTCTTCTTCTGAATCTGAAAATTATGAATCTGATTCATGACAAACAAAAACAATGCATTATGGTGAAGGATCTTCTTCTTCTGAAAAGAGAGACTCGAGATCAGCATCATCAAGATCAACTATTGTAATTTACTGGATTTATTGTATCATCTTTTCTGCCTTTTTTATTTTGAAGGATAATTCTTTGTAAAATGCCTTTTTTTCCATAAATGTAACACCAGTTTGTCTTTTATTTTCCATAAAACTTTCTCTTTTGGTAATACTTCCATTTCTTAGGTCTTTATGTAAGCACCCAATTTCGAGATGATGAGGTATGCATACGATAGAGGACTCCAATGATGAAAATGTTATAAATAAGTCTTCAATACTTGAAGTTTGAAACCTTAAAAGTCTAAATGCATTTCCAAAAGAGTTTAATTGGTTTGTAAGGACTAAATTATAATGTTTCTTTAAGGACCTAATTGAAAAGTGTAAATCCTTCAGGGGTTTTTTGTAATTAAAAGTTAAAAACATGATTGGAATTGCATAATTCTGACCGGAATTATATAAAACTGATCAAAATTATGTAATTCTGAATGGAACTATATAATTTCAATTATAATTAAACATTTTCTATCTATTTTTTTTATTTTTTTAAAGTAAATAAAAATATGATTTTCTGAAGTTTGATTGGTCAAATAATATTTATCTAAATTTTTAGAAAATTAAAGTCCTTTTAAAATTAATGAAGAAAGTAAGTCACAATATGATACGTATTTAGTTAGGGTTTTTCTATAAAAACCCAACTTAAACTCTCTTGAAAAGGGGGCTCTCAACCTTAATCTTTTCTTGTACTTTTTAGAGGCTTTTCCTATTGTTCTAATGCAATACAAAAAATATTTTCTAGTGAAATATTTGTTATTTGAGGAAGAAGCATAGGCTTTTGAAAGGAGAACAACAAGTATTGAAGATCTATCTAAAAAAGCAACAGTGACCTATACTAGTATGAGGGGCAAATCAATATTGCATCCATACAATCTCCTCTCACTTTCTTTTATTTTTATTTTATTATTTCATTTTTATTATATTTTAAATTTATTTAATTTTTATTATCTTTTGTTTATTCATTAATCATTATCTTTTTTGTTTGTGTTGGTGATTATGGAGAGGGTGACATGATGAGTTCACTTAGAGAGCAAAATCCATAAAGATCCATGGAATGCTATGGATTGAATTTTTGTAGCCAAATATAATTTCTAGGGTTATTTATTTATTATTATTTTGATTGTTTTATTTTGCATTTAGTTTTTTTTGGCATTGTATTAATTGTTATTTTCTTATTATTTTCAATATCTCATTGTAATAGCACCAAATAGTGGGAATAATGAAATTCTATATGTGTGGTTGTGTGTTAATTAATTGGGTAATAAAATTAGGGTTTTCTTGGGTGATTAATTAAAATTAATGACTATAGAGATAATTAAGTTTTTTAATTAAAATTAAATCAGATTTAAGTGAATAGAATTAGGGTTGATTGTTAATTTTTTGATTATTTATTGTTTTAGTTTACTTTAACTAAATTAGGTTCTGTAGAAGAAATGAGTTAATTTCTTGTTTGATCTTTTATTTAATTGTTTTGATATTTTTGACTGTTTTTTGCACTTGTTTATTTTTATGTGTTTTGGGCCCTAAGCCCAATGTTTGGCTCTAACCTATTTAATGGATTTTAGGTTTAGGTAGTTCTTTTTTTTCCCCCTTTTTTTAGATAGTCCATTTCATTTAATAGGTTGTTAATTAATTAGGCCTAGATTTTTAATTCACATGCATCTTTAGGCCCATAATTTAATTAGAAATTAGGTTAGAAATAATTTAGGCTTACTTAGCTAATTTAGACCTAGGCCCACCTTAGGATAATTAAAATTAATTAGACATAGCCCATTAAATTTAAGCATTTTTCATAAATTGTAGATTTAAGATCACCTTAGAATTAAAAAATGTAGAATAAGGCCCACTAATTTAAATACTTCATAATTTGTAGATTTAGGCCCATTTTTAGAATTAAAATAAATAGACTTTGGTTCACTTAATTAAAATTAAATAGGAATTAGACCCATTATTCTTTAAGGTCACTTGTAAATTAAAACATGTAGATTTAGCCTATTTAATTAAAATTAATGTAAATTAGACTAACTTAAGGATTGAGAATTTAAATGAATGTATTGTTTATATGTATTTTTCATTACTAGTTTGCGTGGAGTTAATTGTTTAAATAAGGGTTTATATGAAATTGCATGTAAATAGAGGAGGTATGGTGGTAGGTAATCTCCTGAAACCCTGAACAAGAGAAGAAAGGAGTACATTCTTCGAATTGTTCCATGTTGGAATGAACTTGAGCAAGTCACAGACATAACGACTGCTGTCATCCTCTATAAGAGTGTAGTAATGGATATCAAAGGAAACTGGGGCACCCCCAAAGGTAGTCCCAATGATCCTCATGGGGGAAATAGTTAGCTCACCAGCTCGTGTGTGAAAGGTGTGAGTGGTATCCATCCACCTCTCGATAAAAGCAATAAATAAATAGTGATTTGACCTACCTTGAGTAGTTGGTAGAGTAGCAATGAAGCATCGGAAGCCAGATGCCTAGATATGGTGTACTACCTCTCCAAATAAATCATGAAATAGTTCTCAAGCTAAGTGAAAGCTACCCGAGAACTTTAGTGGTTTATGAATAAAATTAAGAAAATGACATGATTACCTTCTTTATAAAACCTTAATTTTTGTTGTTATTTTTACTTTTATTTTTATAACTAAAAACAAAAAGATTAAAAGATCGAAAATCTAGAATTTCGATCGGATCTTCAAATTCCTGATTAGAAATCTAAATTTTTTATCGAATTTCCAAATTTTCGATTGAAAATCTAGAAATTTCGATTTGGAATTCAGTTTTCTTACAAGAAATCCATAAGTCTGATTGGAATTCTGTTAGTCCCTATGACATGCAAATGCCAATTTTACAAAATTTTATTTCCAAATTGACAATTTCATGTAAATTTATAGAGCAAATATTCTATAATTGCACGCATGAATATACTAACTTACATGTTAATAGAAATATATTTTTTTTTGTAAAATCAAAGATAGAAGAATAAAAATTTACCTCATCTCTAGCCTGGGAGCATATATGGAGGTGTAAGCAGATCAAAAGGAGTACATCTTCCCTTTCATTATGTCCCAGGTTGTTTTTAGGAAAATATAGCTGCAAAATGACCAAATCTAACTACCTGGAGTTACTTCCATATAGTCTGCATTGTGGGTGAGCCATAGGATCAGACGAATTTTAAATCAGAGGTCAGATGAAAGAATAATTAAAGTAAAAAGATTTGAAAATCAAAAGAAAGAAAAAGAAAAAAATAACAAAAGAATGAAAGGGATAGGGAAATGGGGAAAGAAATAGCAAAAGGCAAAGTTTATATTAAAGTGGCAAATGTCCACATTAATCCCTTTACTTTGTTTGCATTTGAGTCCAACATTTTTCTCGCAATTTAGTCCCAAATTGAAATGATACATGATTTGATAATTCACTAAATTATTAAATGGTCAGCATAAAAGAAAACAACACTACATGTCCAAGTGTAGTATATTCATAAATTAGGATTATACAATCGAGTATAGTCAACGTTGTACGACTGAGTACAATGTATTATTCCAATATGGACTATATGACTGAGTATAGTCAACATCATATGACCTAACATGATGTATCCTTCCAATTAGCACTATACATCCAAGTATAGTCAATATTGTATGATCGAGTACAATGTACCCTTTCAATGTGTACTATACAATCGAGTATAGTCAACATTATAAGACCGAATACTATGTATCCTTCCAATATGTACTATACAACCGAGTATAGTCAATATCATATGACCAAGTATGATGCATCCTTCCAATAAGCACTTGAGTATAGTCAATATTGTACGACCGAGTACAATGTACATTTTCAATCCATACTATACGTCCGAACATAATTAACATTGCACTACCAAGTACAATGTACCTTTTCAATCCTTACTATATGACCGAGTATAATCAACATTGTTCGATCGAGTACAATGTACCTTTTCAATCCATACTATACAACCGAGTATAGTCAACATCATATGAGCAAGTACAATGTTTCCTTCTAATATGGATTGTACAATCGAGTATAGTCAACATCTTATGACTGAGTATGATGTATCCTTCCAATTAGCACTATATGTTTGAGTATAGTCAACATGGTACGACCGAGTACTATTTACCATTTCAATCCGCAATATACGACCAAGTATAGTCAATATTGTACAATAAAGTACAATGTATCCTTCCAATTTGGACTATACGACCGAGTATAGTCAATATTGCATGACTGAGTATAATGTACCTTTTCAATTTATACTATATGACTGAGTATAGTCAACATTGTACGACTGAGTACAATGTACCCTTTCAGTCTGTACTATACGACCGAGTACAATGTACCCTTTCAATCTGTACTATATGATTGAGTTTAGTCAGCATCATACGACCGAGTATGATGTGTCCTTTCAATCAATGCTATTCTTTTGAGTATGGTGTTTTCTCAGATGTTTTAGGATTTTGCCTAGTGTTGCACAACAACACAAGTATTCATCGTTAACCGACGATCACGTGCAGGCAAAAGCCTCAAGGAGTACAGGTAAGTATCTAAAATTTTATTCCTAAGAAATTATGTGCTCATTTGCTTGCCCCAATTTGTTAAGCAAACTGCGATAAAGAGGGGCAACTGTAAGCACCTGATTTCAGGATGATGAGGTGTGGATGCGACAGAGGACTCCAATGATGAAAATGTTATAAATAGGTCTTCAACGCTTGAAGTTTGTAACCTCAAAAGTCTAAAAGAGTTTAATTGGTTTTTCTTAAGGACTTTATTGTAATGTTTCTTTAAGGACTTAATTGAAAAGTGTAAATCCTTTTAGGAACTATATAATTTTGGTCTAAATTAAATGTTTTCTATTTATTTATTTTTTATTTTTTTACAGTAACTAAAATCTGGTTTTTTGAATTTTGATTGGTCAAATAATATTTATCTAAATTTTCAGGAAATTAAAGTCTTTTTAAAATCAAAACATTGAAGAAAGCAAGTCACAATAGGATACGTATTTAGCTAGAGTTTTTCTATAAAAACCTAGCTTAAACTCTCGTGAGAGGGGGCTCTCAACCTTTCTCTTTTCCTGTACTTTTTAGAGGCTTTTTCCTTTTGTTCCTATGCAATACACAAAAAATATTTTTGGTGAAATATTTGTTCTTTCAATTCTTTTTATTGTTTCTATTTGTTGATTTTTGTTAAAAATAAAAAAACAAAAAATAAATAAAATTCATGAAATATGTCAAAAAAATAATTATTTTTATCATTAATAATAATAAAAGTAAAAATTTTATTTATGCCCTTAATTTTATTATTAATAATGAAAAAATAATTTTTAAAAAAATCAACAACAATCAACAATTGTAAAATTTTATTACTTTGTTGTTTTAGTTGTTATTTTTAGTTATTTTTTTGTTTCAATTGTTTTTTGTTATTTTTTCAGTGTTTTTTTTGTTGATGTTATAAATACATCATAAGGATTGTAAAATTGTTACATATTGATGATCAATAAGTATCAAAAAAAATTTTTTATATAAAAGTTGCCAAACATTTTAATAAAAAAATTAAAGTAAAAAAATAAAATCCTTATTATTTAAGAATATAAAAGGAGAAAATTTTGTTTATTTATTGTTGTTACAACAGTTTATGATATTTATTGGTTTAATAACAATTGAAGATGTTTAGTTTATAATTATTCATTTGAAAAAGAAGGTTTTAAGAAAAAAATAGTGAGCAAGAAAAAAAGAAAACATTGAGAATAAAATAAAGATAGTACTTTCAAAAAAACGTTCAGCAAAAAAATGTTTGGAAGAAAAGATGAAGACAATAAAAAGAATGTTGAGAAAAAAAATAAAGACAGTAGAAAAAAATGTTGAGAAAAAAAACATTGAGAAAAAAATAGATGAAGTTAGTATAAAGCAATAAAAAATGTTAAAAAAATAAATAAAATGTTAAGAAAACCAGTAAAAAGGAAACAAAATGTTAGAAAAAAGGACAACCCTAAAAATAAGGGTGACAAGGGGGTGGTCTATATTTGAAAGAAAAAAGTTAGAAAAGTTAGTTTTTAAAGTCAATGCTATTTTTGAATTTTTTTCGTTTTTGTTATATTTATGTAAAGAACAAAAAAAAAAATTGGTGCAAAAAATGATTCTTAATCTTTACGTATATGCTACTTGTCTTAATCTAATGGGAAATGATCAGCTAGGATCTTTGAAGAACTTATTAACACTTCAGCTTAGTATATGTCAACAAATGAGGATTTGATCTTTGACCTTCTTCAAGAATTTTGATATGTTTTACAAGCTTTAATGGTTGCAAATCAAAACCAATCCAATACAGATGATAGAGATACCAGAAAAGGGTTAGTAGTTCTGGTGGCCAATAAAACTCGTTTTTAAGATTTTGATCCAAGAAAATGAAAATGCAAGTGAATAGATAGTCTGGATTAAACTCAAGTCTTTCATAAAAATCTAGACCATAATTTCTTATCAAATAAGATTGAAGCTCAAAAATTTATTAGTTGACTTTTTGGTTGAGTAAGTTTATGGAAATATTTGGGGATAGGTTTGGTGAATTCCTTTTTCAAGGAAAATGGTGATGGGTTGGAACATGTAGATTAAAGGTAAAACCTTTAATTGAAAGGGTTTGCTGCAAGAGGTTGATGGTCTGCTCAAGTGATCAAGGATAAGGTTGTCTCCTCCATTGATGTCTTCAACTTCAGAGTCATATTTCTGAACCATTCTTTCCATCTCAGAAGTTGAGGATAAAGGAGACTCTTTCCTTTGAATTTAAGCATCTTTAGAAAAGATGAAAAATCCATAATTACTTTGAAATGATGTCCCACTAAATGGAATTCAAATTTTTTCATTCCATATTTAACTGTTAGGACTTCCTTGAAGGTTGAGTGCTAATGGCATTCTCCATTTGTGAACTTTCCACTAGCCTGAGCATAAATTCTTTGCTTCTTCTGGTTATCTTCTTCAAGGAGAATTGCTTCACAAAATTGATCACTTGCATCAGTTTGAAGAATTCTCTTCCATACTAATGGAATTTATAGGTCTAGAAGTTTCTTTGTATAAGCTTTTAATTGAACAATAGTTTCAGTTTGAACTATTGACCATGGTGGAGGATTTTTCTTTAATAGTGCTTTTAAGGGTGTTGTCTTTATTGTCAAGGGAGGAATAAAATCCTTGAGATAATTAAGTATGCTAAGAAATTATCTAATTTATTTGATAGACAAGTTTTCTTTAGGAAACTTTTTCAATTCTTCTGCAACATGAGGACCCCAGTGATACTTTCCTTCCTTGAAGTGTATTCCCAGAAATTTAATTTCTTCTTTCCTTATGTGCATATTTGTAGGTGACAATATAAATACATATTTGATTATAAGATCAATAAAATATTTGAGCAATTTCTTATGTGCTTCAATGGTTGGTGAGAAAAGAAGAATGTCATCAATGTAAATTAGAGCACTATATAAGAGAGGCTCATATATTTTAATCATTGCCTTTTGAAATAGAGATGGGGCCACTTTTAAACTGAATGACAATACATTCTAATGGTAATGATGGTTTGGAATGTAGAACCCAGTTTTATATCTATCTTTTTTTTAATTCCAAGTTGCCAAAATCTCGCCTTTAAGTCAAAATTTGAAAAAAAATTTGCTCCCGCCAAGAAGGTAAATAATGAAGAGATTTTTGGTAAAGGAAATTTATCATCCCTTAAAAAGAAATTTAAGGGTTGATAATCAATAGCCAATCTATTTTTTCATTGAATTTGCTCTAATCATTTATTCACATAGGAGGTTTGATATGCCCATTCTGATTTAGTTGGCATAATCAAACCTTGTTCTTCTAATTACTTACTTTCCTTAATTGTAAGTTTTAGGTCTGTGGGAGTCATTCTTGGATGAGTGGCCTTTATAGGATTCATATCTTCATTTTGCTTGAAGGGTAATGAAATGTAGAAATCTAGATTTTTGCATAAAGGAAATGAACATTTCTTTGCAAACTCAGTGTGAGATTGTGCACTGCATTTCTTTATCAGAAACTTATGAATGGGTTGAAGGTCCATAGTTGTAATGGTTTTGTCTATGAAAAGGATATATGGCTGTGTGGTAAAATGTCTAAAAAATTTCTTGAAAGTGAGTCCATTTAGAAAATTTCTTAGATCTTTCATTTTCCAATGGATATCAAATCTAGGAACTATATCTTTGCCAGGTAGGGGAAAACCAATAACATGAGTCCAAACATAACATTTTGGAAAGAATTGAATTTTTACAGGCTATATGGTTTTCAAGGTAGTCTAAAAATTTTCTCCATTAGCAGCATCAAAATATTCAGAATGGTTTTTTCGATATTTTCTTAGTAGAGCTACTGGGTTAAAGATGGTTGCTCTAGCTCCAGTATCAATTAAGGCTATGAGCTTTATAGGCTTGGGGTAATTGATTAGGTAAATTTGGATTGGGAATAATGGAACATGATGGTTTTTATGAGTCAGGGAAATCATATCATTAATCAGGCATTGATCATGATATTGTAGTGCTTCTTCTTCAGAATCTGAAAATTTTGAATTTGATTTATAACAAACAATAAAAATGCATTATGGTGAAGGGTCTTCTTCTTCTGAAAAGAGAAACTCAAGGTCAGCATCATCAAGATCAACTATTGTAATTTGCTGGATTTGTTGTATCATCTTTTTTGGCTTTTTTTTTTATTTTGAAGGACAATTCTTTACAAAATGCCTTTTTTTTCCATAAATGTAACACCCGTTTGTCTTTCGTTTTCCATGAAACTTTCTCTTCTTGTAATACTTCCATTTCTTTGGTTTTTTTGTAAGCACCCAATTTTAGGATGATGAGGTGTGGATGCGATAGAGGACTTTAATGATGAAAATGTTATAAATAGGTCTTCAATGTTTGAAGTTTGAAACCTTAAAAGTCTAAATGCGTTTCCAAAAGAGTTTAATTGGTTTTTTTTAGGACTTAATTGTAATGTTTCTCTAAAGACCTAATTGAAAAGTGTAAATCCTTTTAAGGGTCTTTTTGTAATTAAAAGTTAAAAAACAAGTGATCAAAATTACATAATTCTGATCAGAATTACATAAAACTGGTCGGAATTATGTAATTCTGATCGAAACTATATAATTCCGGACGGAATTAAACATTTTTCATCTTTTTTTTTTAATTTTTTTTATAGTAAATAAAATTTAGTTTTCTGAATTTTGATTGGTCAAAGAATATTTATCTAAATTTTTAGGAAATTAAAGTCCTTTTGAAATCAAAACTCTGAAGAAAGCAAGTCACAATAGGATACATATTTAGCTAGGGTTTTTCTATAAAAACCCAACTTAAACTCTCTTGAAAGGGGCCTCTCAACCTTTCTCTTTTCCTGTACTTTTTAGAGGCTTTTCCTTTTATTGCTATGCAATACATAAAAAAAAATTTCTAGTGAAATATTTGTTCTTTGAGGAAGAAGCATAGGAGAATAACAAGTATTGAAAATCTATTTAAAAAAGCAATAATGATCTATACTAGTCTAAGGGGCAAATCAGTGCTGCATCCATACCATCTCCTCTCACTTTCTTCTATTTTTATTTTACTATTTCGTTTCTATTAAATTTTAACTTTATTTAATTTTTATTGTTATTTTGTTTATTCACTAATCATTATCTTTTTTGTTTGTGTTAGTGATTATGGAGAGGGTGATATGGTGAGTTCACTTAGAGAGCGAAACCTATGAAGATCCATGGAATGCCATGGATTGAATTTTTGTAGCCAAATAAAATTTCTAGGGTTATTTATTTATTATTGTTTTGATTGTTTTATTTTGCATTTAGTTTTGTTTTTTAGGATTGTATTAATTGTTATTTTCTTATTAGTTTCAATAGCTCATTGTAATAGCCCCAATAGTGGGAATAATAAAATTCTATATGTGTAGTTGTGTGTTAATTAATTAGGTAATAAAATTAGGGTTTTATTGGGTGATTAATTAAAATTAATGGCTACAGAGATAATTAGGTTTTTTGAATTAAAATTAAATTATATTTAAGTGGATGGAATTAGGGTTGTTTGTTAATTATTTTATAATTTTATAATTTATTGTTTAAGGTTACTTTAACTGAATTAGGTTCTATAAAAGAAATGAGTTAATTGATTGTTTGATCTTTTAATTGATTGTTTTGATATTTTGTTTTTTTTGGGCATGTTTATTTTTATGTGTTTTGGGCCCAAAGTCCAATATTTGGCTCTAACCCATTTAATGGATTTTAGGTTTAGGTAGTTCTTTTTTTTTTTGCCCATTTTTTTAAATAGTCCATTTCATTTAATAGGTTGTTAATTAATTAGACCTAGATTTTTAATTAAAATGCATCTTTAACCTTATAATTTAATTAGAAAATAGGTTAGAAATAATTTAGGCTTACTTAGCTAATTTAGACCTAGACCCACCTTAGGATAATTAAAATTAATTAGACATAGCCCAATAAATTTAAGCCTTTTCCATAACTTGTAGATTTAAGATCACCTTAGAATTAAAACATGTAGAATTAGACCCATTAATTTAAATACTTTATAATTTGTAGATTTAGAC
Organism: Mallotus nudiflorus; assembly: GCA_947683625.1. NCBI lineage: Eukaryota > Viridiplantae > Streptophyta > Magnoliopsida > Malpighiales > Euphorbiaceae > Mallotus > Mallotus nudiflorus. Next base: position 1,692,746 of record CANTUR010000720.1, on the reverse strand, counting down.
CCATTTTTAAAATTAAAGTAAATAGACTTAGGTTCACTTAATTAAAATTAAATAGGAATTAGGTCCATTATTCTTTAAGGTCACTTGTAAATTAAAACATGCAGATTTAGCCTATTTAATTAAAATCAGTGTAAATTAGACGAACTTAGGGATTGTAAATTTAAATGAATGCATTGTTTACATGTATTTTTCATGATTAGTTTGCTTGGAGTGAATTATTTAAATAAGGGTTTATATGAGAGTGCATGGAAATAAAGGGTAAGATAGTAATTCATAAAGTAATTCTAAATGAACGTAAGACTGAAAGAAGTTAGTATTCCATATCTAGAATCTCCTGGTTGTAGTGCTGGCTTTCTTTTAGAGAACTGAGTACTACCATCTTCGATTTGTCCTAGTTAGTACCCTGGGTGGTGACTCCTCATCTCCACACCATGTCTTTATGATAGTGGTTAGTGTGTTCTCTAGTTAGTGTGTTCTCTAGAGCCTTGAGCTCAAATAGTGTCACAGTTGCTAAAATCTTAGGCCCATGCTAAACCCCGCCATTTACACTTTCTTTATGTTTCCTTTCAACTTGAAAAAATGGCGCCTTTTCTTGCCAGGACATATACACTTTTTTGCATCTTTGCATTTGATTTACAGGTTTGGTCTGTCACATGATAATTTCCCCAAAGGATTCTTTTTACTACCCATATACATCTTGATCACTTTTCTTTAATCACATAATTGTGTATGGGCTTGAATCATTATATAGTACAAATGTCCTAAAGGAACATCTCCAACTTTCTAATTTTATTGCTATATAATCAAAATATCTTGGTGGCAAGAATCTTTGGAATAGAGGCTAGAAAAGCTTGCTTCAAATCTAGATTAGCTACTCCGCCCAAAAGATAAAACTTTGTGGACATATTTTGAAAATGTTGATCCAAATCTTTCTTTTTCAAATAACAACTCTTCATCTGATAGAACTGTTTCCTAGCAACTTCAAGATCATCATCCTATTTTCCTAGAAACTCATAATGCAAGAGTCCTAGAAAATCATAAGTTGATGTGGCATCTACTAGCTATGCTTTGGCATCCACATTGACTGAAGCAAACCAATTGCCAATTTTCCCACCATTTTTGCAAGAAAGGTTTCAACCACATTTCTCAACTAAGCTCTGGAGAGAAGCATTTGACTATTGATCCAAGCTTTAAACTTTTAGGAATCTATTCCTTTATTGAGCTTGAGGTTGTGTTTTAGAGTCACATGTTTCTTCTGTGGGATTTCTTACTTCTTCAAAATGAGGATCTCTAGTCCTTAAGGTTTCAGTATTAGCCATCAATTGGAAAGGAACTTCATAGTATGACTAAAAGAGCTAGAGTCACTTTCAAGAGAATCAGCTGTTGAATTTTCTTCTGTGATAGAATCAATTTTAAAGTTGGGCATTGTATTAACAAAACATTTTTCTAAAAATGAAGAAATTATATTTCTTATCGTTTACAAAGGTTTTTTTTTGCTTCATTTGATTCAATAGAAGAGGAGGAAAGCTACATTTTTTTTTATGTTGGTGGAGTTATAGGTATCTCTAGGCAAGGAAATTTTATTATTTATCCCTTTTTCTTAATATTCTCAATGGGTTGGTTTTGGGAGGTAGTTTCAGAGGGTTTTTATTTTATGAATCCTTAAAATTCTGTAGGTATATTCAAAGCTGAAGAGACTACAGGAAATAAGGGCTGGCTTGAAAAATTTGAGGTCATAAAGGTTGAAGAGCTCGATATAGGAAAAGGGTTATACAAAAATCCCTTTGGATTTGGAGAAAATAGTTTTGGAGTAACTTTTGATTAATCCCTTTTAATACTTAAAATCTTTCTTAAGTTAAGTGACATGAGCTTTTAGTTTTTGAATTTTAACTTCTTTCATTTGAATGCTTGTTATTATGCCTCTATTGCTAATAATCTACATCAACTCCCGATGTTTTAACTCAATCTATCTTGTTAATTCTAAATGAACAGCTCCCATCCATCTTTCAAGGTCAGAGAGTCTATTACCAATCAATTTTATATGTTCTGCAACATTATTAACTTTTTCTTCTATCTTCTTTAGCCTTTGATTTTAGGCACAAACATTATGTATTTGCCAATTTAGAACTGCTTTTGTAGGATTAGTTCTTCTACGTCTTCTATAAATATTAATAATATTGGAGTTTAGGCATATAGTTGTGTGGTTTTTTAAGCATCACTCTTAGGGTTTAACGGTAGAAAGTCTGAAGGTTAAAACATGAAAATTTGAGATAATGGCTTAGAAATTTATGAGGCTAAAATTGAAGGTAATGGGTTTTCTTTCTTTGCCAATTTTAGAGCTTGTTTGTAATAGGGTAAAGATGTTAGTTTACGTTTTGGTAAAGATAGAGGTGTTTTAGGTTCACAAGTTTTTGGTGGTAGTATTTTAGTGTTTGGGGTTTTGTACCAGGTAGGAGGAGAGTACGACACAAGAAAATCATACTTTTTTAATGGTTGTCCTAAAATACTAACCATTGGATCTTAATCATCAAACTTTTTTTGAACACTTTCTCACTACATCTTTTGGTAGATCTTTTCTTTTTCTTATCTTTCTTATCATTAGAGAAAAAATAATCATCATAATCACAAATATCAAAGTAATAATGACCATCACACATTTAGTATAAATTGGTCTTCCAATATCATCAAAATGAGTTATAGGAACCTTTTCTTCCATTTAACAAGAAAAAATCATGAACTAAGTGTTGAATACAGTGGGGACTTCCTGTCTTCTCCTAAAAATTATTTCAATAGTTCCATAAGGCTTTCTGACAAACACCAGATCTAAACTTTGAATAAGTTCAACTACTTTATGAGATTTTTCATAATTTGTTATCCATTTTTCTGGGAATAAAGTTAACAACTCATCCCAATAAATTTGTTTTGGAATGTGGATATAAGTTGGAGAATTTGGGAGTGTAATTTTATGAAAAGAGCATCACTTTGGTAAGATGGTAATGAAAAATTTATGGCATGATTTTGCAATAGGTAGACAATATGATAGTGAAGGGTTGATGCCTTTATTGTAGTTGTTTGCTCAGCACTGAGGATTTGGAATTGGACTTTCAAGGTTGACAAAGCATGTGGGTCTAATAAGGCTAGATTATAATTTAGGAAAAAGGTAAAGAATACTGACCTAACATTCAAAGAGGTTTTAATTGTTCCTATCACAGCATCACAATATTGTTTATACTTAGAGTCTAGAAGTGCAACTCTAGTAAAAATAGGTAGTCCTGGTCTACTGTGATATGTGAGGCCCAACCTTATAGCTATAAAATGGTTATGGGTGTACCCTTGGCTTAACCAAATTTTGAGAAATTCTGGGGGAATTTCTAAAGTTACAAATTACTCAATTTGGGAAGCAGGGATTTGGTGTTAATCAAAGCTAAAGGCTTGAATGTATTCTTTGATAGAAGTAAAAGGTCTTTTTACAAGGGTTTTGAAGGTTTGTTTCCAATTGGATATGGTTTTGGAAAAAGCATCATAAGGATTAAGAAGAAGGGCTTTAGATTCCTCTATCTTTTGGTTTTTTAGAAGATAAGTAAACTTATATAAGTAGTTGGATCTTTCTATAGTGGTGCGGCTAACTAGAGGTGATATGGTTTCAGAGGTGGATTTAGTAAGTACATATTTATAGTCACAACTGATTGAGGGTGTTAAAGAGCTGGAGGATTCAAACATGGTTTACAAAGATTCCTCTTCTCATCAAGTTTTTCCTTAATAAAAACACCCTCCTTTATTCTTAGGCCTATAAACATTTTTCCAATTAACATTTCCTCCTCTACTATACTTTTCTTGTCCCTTTTAAAGAAAACTTCTGCATAGTCGTTCAATCTCCTTAATCACCACATTTGGCCAAATAAACATAGATGTCCAAAAAATTGTGCATACTTATTAAAATTGAGATGACAAATTGTAAATGACTAGCTTAAAATAAGCTATTAGCTATCCAATTGGTGATTCTTTTAGTGATCTTTTCAATCAGTACTTTATAATGATCTTTCCCTAGTTTAATGGAAATCAGTGGAACACTTAAGTACCTTACTAGCAATTATCCCTCTTCAAATTTTGACATATAGATTAGCACCATAATAATAAATTACACTCATGTCAGGATTAGCTTGTAAGCCAGAAACCTACTTCAAAAAATGTTGCAACACTTTGATAATTTTCCTCATATTTTGCTCAAAACCCATAAGCTCACAAATCGTGATTGCAGTATAAATAGTTCTTGTCCCTATAAGGATTGTATATTGAGTACTAATATCTTTAATTATGATTTTAGCTATAAATAGAATAAAAGTGATTTAATAAATAAAATATAAATTAAATCAAAGCAATGTAAATTAAATTAAAATCAAATGATTAGAAGCTTAGAGACTAGGTTTAGTTTCACTATTCCAATATGATCATGAACACAAACTAATTGAAAACATTAATTTCAGTTAAGGGTAATTGTTCTATAATACCTAAAGAGTCTCTCGAGTTCAATTAAGCATGTCAATGTTAAGATTTAACCTACTCTTATGATTAAGAAATTAATCCTATCTCATTAAGCTTTTTAACAATTATTTTATCCCCGAAGAGCTCGCCTACTCTCTTGGTCGAGTGGTCTAAGTCCTATGAGTCATAAGCTAAAAAATTCTCCTAACTTTTATTTGTGAATCTACCCATAAACATGTAAACAAGTTGGCTAAGAATGAAAGCATACATTAAGTACAACTTATAAGATTAACTAAAAATCAAATAATAAAGTTTTGTGTTCAATCACATAATGGAAAAACTACTCTAAACCTAAACCTTAAAAAGAGTTTAGCCATGCATAATTATGGCGAAGAACATAAACATGATTAAAAAAAATAAAAGATGAAGAAGAATAAAATAAAACTCTTGATTCTTTCACATATCTTCTCCAATCTATGTTGAGCTCTTATTTATGGATGCCTATAAATGGCTAAAGATGCCTCCCTAGGTCCCTATAATTCCCCTTTTATAGGGTTGGCTTGATAGGAGACATAAATATCCTTAAATCCCTTTTCCTTTTTGAGCAGGAAAACTCCTTTTTTGATTGATGTAGCCTAAGCACGATCGTGTCGAGCTTGTGTCAAACTACTCCTATTCAACATGGCCTAGACATGGCCATGCGCATGCTCGATTAGATCTTCAAGTAGGATATGCATGGCTGACCACATGGCCATGCTACAACTACGTGGCTCTTCTTAAATTTGGATAGAGAATTGCATGACTTCATGACATGCCCATGTCATGCCCATATGGTATGGCACTCGAGTCCCTTATAGAGGACACGACCTCAACATGGCTGTGTGGCTACTTATGCTGCTTTAACTCATGTTCCAACATCGAACAGGGGTGCAACACACCCATGCCATGACTGCTCCATACAAAACCTTGGTTAACTTAGAATTTGTTATTAATTTTCCTATAAGAAAAAGGGAACACTTGTTACTACTTGAATGAAATTCTTGATTGGACTAAAATAATACTGAAAACAAATAAAATCCTAATAAAATATCCAATCCAAAATATTTCTTATTTAAACTTAATTTCTACCCAAATTAAACTAGTTGAGTATTCAAAATTCATTAAAGTTCAACTCAAACATATGTAAAAATTACACACATCAAATTCCCCAATAATAAAGCTTTGCTTGTCCTCAAGCAAAAATCAAATTTGAAATTTAAAGACCATCTCAACTACAACCAAAGAGCTATAACTTCTAAGAGATGCAAACCAATAACACCGAGACTGAAAATTGTTTACTAAAGAAGATAACTAGACAAAAATACATAATAGATGAATAACTTATTAATCATAACCCAAATACATAATTCTTTGAAATTCAATGAGCATAACTCCAGAAGAAGAGCATTAAAGCTTATAATAATTTTCTTTAAAAACAAAAATTGTTTATGAATGCGTTTATGCTCCATTTCATAAAACTTTTTTATTCTCTCAAATCAAATATTCCTACTCTTAGTTATCCCCTATCGTTCTTATATTACTAAGTGTGGATATTGCCAAGTGGGTCCTTTGGATACTCTTACTCTGTTTAAAGCATTGGAGTGGATTTAGAGCATATAAAAATTTTGATTTAAGTACTGCTCTAAAGAAAAGAGAGTTTCATTTGTTTTTGCTTTTTTTTATTATAAACCAAATGCATTCTCTCCAAGAATCATTCTCAACTTCAATCTCCAAACTCATGTTTAGGTTATAAAAACTAAAATTTCCACACATAATGACCATATACAACTATCTTAATTAATAAACCCTTCAATAATTCGATAATTAAACAAAAAAACAAGCTTATACACTATTATTCTCTAATTGTAATCAAGCATCAATTTTGCATAAAATAAAATCATAAAATTGAAGGACAAGATAACCTAAAATATGGAGAAATTGAGTTAAGAATTAATGGACCCTGAATATTCCCCTATTAATTTCTATTAAAATTTTCATTGGCTTTTTTTAATTGAAAAACAAATTAAAAAAATCATGTGAAAAACCAAATAAAGTAAACCCTCCCCCACACTAACCATGTCATTATCTGTAATCATAAAAACATAGAGAAAATAAAGATAAACAATAATATTAAAAATAAAAGAAAGGAGAGAGAAACACTACCTTGAATTATTTATTTTTCATGGATAATGAGTAGGGCAAGAGAACTGCCAAACTCAAAAGCAAAACAAAAACACATAGAAAAAAGAAAACTAATAAGGATATTGACAAAAGAAGCAAGAATAAGAAAAGCAAACAATAACATAAAGTATAAAGTTGAACATGAGAAAATCCAAAATGAACAAAGTCATCAAGAATAGAAAACTAAATAGAAAATGACAATAAATAAACATCCTAAACAAAAATAAACATGAACAAAATATCCAAATGAAATAAAAATGGAAATCAATTATCCAAAGGCTTAGTGTCATCTTTAAATCCCATGTCATAACTAAATCATGTGTCACCTAGAAATCAATTATCCAAAGGCTCAGTGTCGACTCAAAATCCTATGTCACCCGCGATACCATCCACTTCGTCATCGAGAATAGCATCATTATGGAGCTCCTCAGTTGTGGCCATTAAGGGAGGTGCTAGAAAAATAGGTTGAGGAGGCAAGGGAATGCCATGGAGTTGACATAGGCTGATGATGCCAACACTTAACTAATTTAGCATATTAGTGTGGTAGCGAAGAGTAACATCAATGTAGGATGTAGATGGAGGTGGTGGTGTAAAAGAAGAGGGTCTAGGAGCAAAAGAAGAGGGTCTAGGAGCACTAGAAAAGGGTCATGGTTGTGGGTGCACATTGGCATGAGGAGGGGCATCATCTAAATGCTCGCTCAAAGTATACCTTCAATTCCAGATAGTGACCAACTTAATATTTTTCATGACAACAAGACTAAAGGCCACTATAGGATAGAACTCAATGACATTAGAGCACTAATAAAAAACACTAAGGGACTTAGCAAAAAAAGTAACATATGATCCTCTATACAAAGCCCCGTTTTTCTTTATAGACTTGCTCTCCATGTAGAGAGTGTATCCATACCCTAAATGAGGGATTAATCCCTTATCAAAATAGTGGAGATAAAACAAGTCACAGAGTGAGACAACTTCGGTGCTCTCATGATGACCATAGATATTAAAAGCAATAAAATGGTGCAAGAAATGCAAATTAGAGTGAGCTATATTGGAACTTTTACTCATCCTAGGGTCATAGACTCCATTCCGTTTAACATGAACTATCTTTTGCCAATAATCCATATGATTTACAAAACCACAATCAATGAAAATATTCTTAATCTCTTCACTTAAAGTGAAGGTAGGCTCATAGAAGCCATAATGGACAAAAAAGTCATTAAGTGTGCAAGAAAATTACTTCCCACCCAACCTAAATTTAATAACATTAGATTTATCATAGATGATCAAACCTTTCTCAAGAGTGAAACTAGAAAAAAATTTCATAAATAATTCATGGAAAGTGGGTTGATTAATCTTAAAAAATTTGTCCCATTTAGATTGGTTAATCATACCCAAAATAGAATCGCTTAATCCTATGGTGTCTAAATCAGTGTGCAATAAGTGATAAGAAGGGTGGAGAGGAAGGGGAAGTAATGTATTCACACATTTTTTATGTTCCTTTTATGGGAATCGAAGTAGTGGATGAAAGTTGGAAGATGGGGGAGCTTGGTCCAAAGTCAAAGTTGATGGAGGCAGTATGACCATGTAGTCCACCATGAGAGGTCGCTTCTTTGGTGGTAGGGTTGGTTACTTAGCAGTTGATTTATGGTTGACCATGGTGGAATCAAGACAAGGATGAAGAAATTTAGTGCAGTAGAGAGAGAGAGAGATGGAAAGTTGAGAAGAAAAAGGAAGAAATAGACAAAAGAAAAATTGAAAAAGGTAAAGTAGGAGGTCAGGGTTTCAAAATTAGGAACTTATACAGGTTGCATGACACAGCCATATTGAGCCGTGTCATAAACAATGTTAATATTGGTAATAATATATCGAAAGAAGACACGACCATGCATTGATCATATTGTTACCCATGAAATTCTTGGTTGGAAAGGGCTAAGTGCAGTAAACGACACACGGCCATATATAGGCCACGTGCTAGGTGTACCGTGAATACTGTGACGTGACACAGCCATATTGATGTGTAAATTATTTACATGTCTTAGAGTTGAAATTTAATAAGTTTTAAATAGATAATAACTTAATTAATATTGTGTTTGGGTACAATTAGGACATTAGAATAGTTTAGGGACTTATTTATGCTTTATGGTTTATTAATGTGCTTTTGGTGGAATTTTACTAATTTATGGCTTTTATCTTTTAGTGGGCCTCAGGATTTTGAATTTAATGGGCTAAAGAACAAGGGAATATGGATGAATGGAAAAGGAGGAAGAAAGCTAAATTGAGCCCGAGTCCAAGGCATATTCTAAGCCATGAAAGCCTCAAAATTGAAGAACATGTCATGACTTGCATAAGAATTTTGAATGACTTGCATGATGGCATGTAAAGTGTACTTGAGAAGCATTGAATCTCATGACATGGCAACACGCCCATGAACCCAAGCCGTGTAGTGAAATTTAAGTGCATGGCATGCCCAAAATCGTGAGACCAAGCCGTGCCATGAAGATTGTTCTCGATTCCATATGTTTTAAAGAATTAGATGATCTTAAGGACTCCTTAGCCACCCTAAGTCATATAAAAGGAAAAAAATATATCTAGGGTTGAGAAGAAGAGAAGATGGATCAAGATACTGAAGAGGGGGATAATTTTCCAAGAGATTGAGCTCACCACTTTTCAGTGTTCATTATTTTTATCTTATTTCTTTTATTATTCATGGATTTTGTCCTAGCCATGAATGGCTAGTTTTATTTACAGAGTCTCGATTAGGAGTAGTTATTCCATGACATGATTTGAATACTTATTCTTAATTATAATTGACTTGGTTTTTAGTTAATTCTTTGTGTTTCAATATTTTTCTTATGATTCATTCTAAGCCTGTTTGAGTTGCATATTAATGGACAATTTAACCAACGAGAGTTATGGGAAATTGTTAGCTTAGGACATAAAGAACTTAGTCCACTTGACCATGATAGTAAGCGAGCTCTTCGGGGAGTCACAACTATAAAGATATGGTGGCAAATAATTGCTAAAGAACTTAATGAGTTTGGATTAGAATTTTAATCATGAGAGTAGGCTAAATCCTTATCTTTATATGCTTAATTGAACTTGAGAGAGGCTTTAGGTAAATTAGAGCAATTACCCTTAACTGAATTCTAGGTTAATTAAATTAATGTTGTAGAATAGAATAGTGAGACTAGAACTAGACTTTGTGTTTGCAAGTAATTGATTTTACTTTTTGAAGCTATTAGTCATTTTTTAACTTTTAGCCAATTTACTAAGTTGATTTGCTAACTAAAATAATAAGTAAGAATTATTGGTAATCAATAGTTAATCCATATGGGAACGATAATCCTTTACACTGCAACCATAATTGTGTGCATGTGGGTATTTAAAATGCAACAATTTTTTGGCGCTGTTGTTGAGGATTGAAATTATTGTTATTAATTTAATTTTTTCTTTTCTTAGACTAGTATTCTTTATTTCTTAATTAAATTGTTTTGATCTTTATTTGGTAGGTACTTTGTCATGTGTGAACACTCAGTCTAAAGGAGAAAACTTGGAAAAGCTTAATCTTGAGATTGAAAAGTCCTATAAAAAGAATTGCAATGAAAATTGGGAAAAAGACAAGAAAATCATGGCAGAGGATCAAGTGGTTCAATAAGCTAGGAATCGTGCCCTTCAAGAGTACACGATGCCTAATCCTAAAGACAATATGAGTAGCATTGTCAAATTGAATGTGGATGCTAACAATTTTAAAATTAAGCCTGCAATCATCTAGATGATTTCTCAATTTCAGTTTGGAGGTCTTTCAACTAAAGATCCTAATGCTCACCTAGCTTAGTTCCTAGAAATATGCGACACATTCAAGATGAACAGGGTTAGCTCGAATGCTATCAAGGTAAGGCTATTTCCCTTTTCTCTGAGGGACAAGGCTAAATCATGGTTGCACTCCCTTGCATTATAATCAATCACCTCTTGGGATTTGATGTCTGGGTCATTTCTGAGCAAATATTTTCCACCTGGGAAGACAACTAAATTCAGACAAGAAATTACAAGCTTCACCCAGCAAAATGGTGAATCTCTTTATAAGGCTTGGGAGCGTTTCAAAGACTTATAGAGATAGTGCCCACACCATGGTATTCCCCAATGGCTGGTTATTTAGACTTTCTATCAAGGACTCACGAAAGTTGATGAGGATTACCATTGATACTACAACACAAGGTTCATTCATGAGGAAGACACTAGAGGATGCCTATAATCTCCTTGAGACTATGGCATCAAATAAGTACCAATGGCATGGAGATCGAAGTGCATAGAAAAAGGTAGCAGGGATGCACAAATTGGACAGTTGGAACTTCCTTAATGCTAAGATAGACATGCTTACAAAGAATTTGGAGGCTTCAGCAAAAGTGACTAACCCTATGGCAGTTTATTCATACGAGTATTGTGAAGGAGGGCACTCTACCTTAGAGTGCTAGGGGAGTTTTTCATAGGAGGCATCAATTGAGCAACTTAATGCACTCAATAATTTCCAAAGAAATCAAGGAAACCCCTACTCAAATACCTACAATCCGGGTTGGCAAAACCATCCCAACTTCTTGTGGTCTAATTAAAGAGGGGTGTACAATAATCACCAAGGATTCAAGCCACCACCTCCCAGGTTCTAACAAAAAGTAGTTTTTCCTCAACAAGGAGCACAAAAGTCAAATCTAAAAGTTATGATGGAAAAATTTCTGAAGGACCAGGAAGAACAAAAAGAGGCAATAAAGAACTTGACTACTCAAATGGGCCAACTACACACCCATAACAAGATGCTAGAGAATCAAATTTCCTCTCAAGCCTTGAGTTCAAGGCCGACTGGGATGTTGCCTAGTCAACTGTAGAATCCTAGGGAGCAAACAAAGGCAGTCACCCTAAGAAGTGGCAAGAAAATTCCCAAAGTTGAACTTGAAGAGAAAGAAGCAGTGCTTGAAACTGATACAAAGGAGAAGCAGACTAAGCCTTTACAAGAAAAGCATGAGGAAAAGAAGGTCACACCTACCTTGACACACCACTGCCTTTTCCTTAAAGGCATAAAAAATCCAAGCTGGATAGACAATTTGAGAAGTTTATGAAATCGTTCCAGCAGCTTAAGCTTAATATACCTCTCCTGGATGTCATAAACACCATGCCTGCGTACTCCAAATTTCTAAAAGACATCATCTCATGTAAAAGAAGGTGGGAGGACCATGAGACTATCCCCATTAACAAGGAGTACAGTGCTGTCATCCAAAATAAGCTTCCCTAGAAGCTTAAAGATCTACGGAGTTTTACTATCCCTTGTACCATTAGAGCTGAATTTATAAGCAAATCTCTTTGTGATCTTGGTGCAAGTGTAAGTATAATTCCACTCTCTTTTTACAGGAGGCTGAAAATTGGTGAGCCCTAATTGACCACTGTGTCCTTGTAACTTGCTAATAAGTCTATTATATATCCCCATGGGATTTTTTAAGATGTTCTAGTTAAAGTGGGAAATTACTATATCCCAGGAGACGTCATTATCCTAGATATGGAAGAGGAAACCCACATCCCAATAATTCTAGGGCATCCATTCTTAGCCACAACATGAGCTATTATAGATTTGAAAAGAGGAAAGATACTCTTGAAGATTAGAGACAATAAAGTAGAGTTTGATGTATTCATGATGGCAAAACAATCACCAACAATGGAGTTTTATTTTTGAGTGGACATGATACAAAACTGTGTAGAGGAGACCTTCAAAAAGCATCTCACTCGAGACCCATTGGAGGCATGCCAAACACATAATGTATAAGGGGATGAATTGGATGAAGAGGCATTAAGGTATGAGCATTACATCAATGCAAATCCTGCATTAAACAAGAGTATATCATCTAGGTATGAACCCTTGCCTTCTCCCATGGAAAGTCTTTGTAAAATTAATGAGGAAAATGCACCCAAAGTGGAGCTTAAAGCTCCACCTTCATCCCTTAAGTATGCTTTCCTTAACCCTAACTGCACCTACCCTATTATTGTGAATATTGAGTTAATTGATAGTCAAGTGGATGCATTGCTTAGGAGAGTTAGACCCCATAGGAAAATCATTGGTTACAACAAAGATGACCTTAAGGGAATTAGTTACTCAATTTGCATGCATAGAATTCACATAGAGGATGAGGAAAAACCCACCTTAGAACACCAAAGAAGGTTAAACCCTAATATGAAAGAGGTGGTAAAAAAGGAAATTATGAAATAACTTGATGCAGGGATCATATATCCTATTTTGGATAGCCAATGGGTTAGTCTCATACATGTGGTCCTTAAGAAGAGAGGTATGACTATAGTCCAAAATGAGCATAATGAACTTATATCTACTAGGATTATGAAAGGGTGGTGCATGTGCATAGATTGCAAAAAAATTAACAAACCTATAAGGAAGGATCACTTCTCTCTCTCCTTTATTGACCAACTCCTAGAAAGATTAGCAAACCACTCTTATTTTTGCTATCTAGATGGCTACTCAGGATTCTTTCAAATCCCCATCTATCTTGATGATTAGGAAAATACCACCTTTACTTGCCCCTATAGAATATATGCATATAGGAGAATGCCTTTTAGGTTGTGTAATGCACCCACTACCTTTCAAAGATGCATGATGTCCATCCTTTCAAATTTTATGGAAGATATAATGGAGGTCTTTATGGATGATTTTTCTGTGTATGGTAGTTCTTTAGATGCTTGTCTAGATAATCTTTCTAAGGTGTTGCAACGCTATGAAGAGACAAATCCAGTGCTTAACTGGGAGAAGTGTCACTTCATGGTGATTAAGGGAGTGGTGCTATGCCATATCGTGTCTCAGAAGGGAATTAAGGTGGATAAGGTAAAAATAAAAGTCATTGAGAAGCTTCCACCTCCTACCTCCATCAAAGGAATAAGGAGTTTCTTGGGCCATGTAGGGTTTTATAGGTGGTTCATCAAAGATTTTTCTAAGATTGCCAAACCCCTAACTAATCTTCTTGCCAAAGATATTCCTTTTGAATTTTCTAATAAGTGTCTTTTTGCTTTTTATAGGTTAAAAGAGGCCCTGATTTCAACCCCTATTTTATAACCACTAGATTGGAACCTTCCCTTCAAGATCACATGCTATGCAAGTGACTTTACTGTAGGAGCAGTATTGGGACAACGGAGAAATAAATAGACATATGCAATCTACTACATGAGCCACACTCTCAATGAAGCTCAAGTGAACTTTGCCACAACTGAAAAGGAGCTCTTTGTAATGGTTTATGCTATGGATAAGTTTCATTCATACTTAGTGGGAAGCAAGGCCCTTATTTACACAGACCATTTAGCCTTGAAATACCTTTTGGCAAAAAAGGATGGCAAGCCAAGACTCATATGGTGGATCCTTCTTCTTCAAGAGTTGGATTTGGAAATTTGAGACTGAAAGGGAATAGAGAACTTAGTTGCTGACCACTTATCTTACTTAGAAAAGATTGCTTATTCAGACCCTCTTCCTATTGCAGATGACCTCCTAGGCAAGCAGCTAATGAAAATTCAAGAGAATGTGCCCTGGTATGCTGACTTGGTAAACTATATGGCATGTGGTCTCCTTTCACCTGACATGGATTACCATCAAAAGAAAAATTCCTCTGGGACTCTAGGCAGTACTTTTAGGATAAGCCTTACTTATACAATAAGTGTGGGGATGGATTACTATGGAGATGCATTCTAGATGAGGAAATATTAGAAGTTCTCAAGCACTATCACTCATTTGAGTGTAGGGGACATGCAAGTTCAAACAAAATAACAGCTAAAAGTGCTTCAGAGTGGGTTTTATTAGCCCTCTCTCTTTAAAGATTCAAGGCAATTCATAATCAAACGTGATCATTGTCAAAGAATAGGAAATATTGGTAGAGGAAATGAAATGCCACTCACCAACATCAATGAGATTGAATTATTTGATGTATGGGGCATAGATTTCATGGGACCTTTCCCCAACTCCTATGGAAACAAGTACATACTGGTTAGGGTTGATTATGTTTCTAAGTAGGTTGAAGCAATAGCTTCACCAACCAATGATGCTAAGGTGGTTATCAAGTTCCTAAGAAGAAATGTGTTCACTCGTTTTGGTACTTCGAGAGCTATAATCAGCAATGGTGATTCTCACTTTTGCAATCATCAATTCATATCTTATGTTAGCAAACATAAGGTAGCTACACCGTACCACCCTCAAATAAATGGACAAGTGGAAATCTCAAACATAGAACTGAAAGTTATTCTAGAGAAGACATTCAACACTTCAAGAAAGGATTGGTCCACTCAATTAAATGATGCACTTTGGGCATACAGAATAACTTACAAAACTCCAATAAGGACTTCACCATTCAAATTGGTTTACGATAAATCTTGTCATCTTCCAGTTGAGTTAGCAAATAAAGCATTTTGGGCTACTCGGTTTCTCAATTTTGATCAAGAAAAGGCTAGTGCTAAAAGATTACTTCAATTGAATGAACGTAAAGAATTTTAACTTGATGCTTATAAGAATGCCAAAATTTACAAAGATAAAACAAAAAGGTGGCATGACAAAAGTTTGCAAAAGAAAGAGTTTCAAGAAGGAGATTTAGTGTTGCTGTTTAACTCCAGATTGAAACTATTTCTAGGAAAATTAAAGTCTTGATGGTTTAGACCGTTCAGAATGACATAAGTTTTTCCCTATGGAGCAGTCTAGATTGTAAATAGAGCAAATGAAACTTTCAAGGTCAACGGGCAATGCCTCAAGCCCTATGTTGTGGAGGAAGCTAGTCTGAAAAGTGCCTTTTGTACACTCATGGATCCAACAACCTGAAATCATTGAGGGATAATCGAGCTATCGACTTTAAACTAACACTAGTTAGGAGGCAACCCAATTGTTTTTCTCTTCATTATTATTTCGTTTACATTTAATTTTTATTTTCATTTTTTTATTTACTCTATCTTTCTTTCACAGGTTGACAAATGATGAGCAATAATTTATTGATTTTAGGAGCAGAGTTGTGATTACATGGGATTAAACATGGTCGTGTCCCAACCCGTGTCAAGGTATGCGACTTCATCTGATATATTTATGAACACCACATGACTTCTTGACATGACATAAACTATGTTATGTCCCCAATTCATATTTGCTCCAGAAGCTAACACGACATGGAAGCATGGCTTACGAGCCATGTGCCCTATACTGTGCTCAATCAATGAAGCCGTGTCACTCTCTAATTGGCACGACAAGAATTCATGTCACCTACCAAATGACACAACATGAAGCCATGTCAATCTCCATATGACATGGCATGAAGCCATGTCAATCTCCAAATGACACGGCATGAAATTGTGTCACAAACAAAATGACACGACCATGCTAGGTGAGGCACGACCATGCACAATGGTGGCTTAAAATGACACGGTTGTGCCAGGTGAGACACATATGATACATTTAAAGTAAGAGCACCAATATAGCCCGACCTGAATTGAGATATTTGCACCAACTTATCACATGCATTATTTATGGTAAAAAAGAGAGCACTGGCTATGTTAGCCTTAAGGACTTGTTTATCTGAGATGTTTTTATAAGGGTTTAGTACCTCATTTAGGTTTTTGTTTTGCCTTCTACATGAATAATATGTTGAGGAAATCTATGGGAGCCTTGTGTGGAGGTTCGTATATCACTAGTCTTACTAAGAATTTATAGGTGTTTGATTCCCTAACCAACTTCACTTAGATTTGTACCACTCTGCCATTTAGTATCACTATTGTAAAGAAGATTAAGGTGGTCATATTTAGGGATGGTCAATATGTCTTGATCACCAACCCAACCGATTTAGGAGTTGACGTACCTCGACCATCGCTGTAGCCAAAGCAGAGGCACACTTATGCACCCCTACCTCATTAGGATTCGACCACAACAGGACCGTCATCCTACTCATTTCCGTCACATCTTGAAACCACTTTGCACTATCATACAAATCTTATGCACTGATGGCTGAGGGTCTTTCACACCTATGCCAAATTCATGGTGTCAGCTTCCTCCTAGACATATCTTCCCTAGTTCCACCTCTGCTGCTATTATGGAGGAGCTTCATGATGCAATCGACTCGCTGGATGACACTAATGTTGCACTAGCTGATGCAGCTCATATGGAAGATTGATGATGATTTTATTTTCCTATTATCTGTTTTCTTTATTTTTGTTTCTTATTTTTTGGAGTTTATGTCTATTTATTTTTTTTGTTCAAATATTTTAAATGTTATTATCTTGTTTTTTTCTTATGTTTTTCTATTTTAGTTTATTTGTTTTTGCTATCTTCTGGGTGCTTGTATGAATCAATGAAGTATCCTTTTCACCCTTCTATCTCTTTTATGGTTTTACTTTTTTTTTGTTGAGGAAAATGCCATGGATAGAATAGGGGGGGGGGGTGCTCTCATTGATTGATTTAAATTTCTAATTCATAAAAAAATAAAATAAAATTTTTTGTAATGATTTTCTTTGCTTTGTTTAAAATTTATTAACCTTTAACTCGTTTCCCCATATTAATGATTTGTTTGTCCCAAAATTGTTTTTGTTGAAATTGTTTTGAGACTTGATCACACTAGGGTATATATTGGTAGATAAGCTTGATATTTGGTTTAATCACTGAATTATCGAATGGTTTATTAATTAAGATGGTTGAACATAATCTTCATGTATCAGTGTTTTAGTTTTTATAACCAAAGCATAATCATTGTGATTGAGATCGAGTATGATTCTAGGAAGGATTGCACTATGGTTTTCAGTTAAAATAAAATAAAATAAAAAACTTAGAATTTTAATGTTTTTCTTTTTGGAGTTATGCTTGGTTAATTTCAAAAGGGTGAATGCTTGGGTTGTGATTAGTAAATTGCTTGTATATATTGTATTTTTGTCTAGCTATCTTCTTTAATAAATGGGTTTCAGTCTCGGTGATTGTCAAGAATCAATTCTTAGAAGCTAGTTGACTTTAGTGTGATTTGAGTTTATTATTTTTGAAACTTGATTTTTCCTTGAGGAAAAGCAAAGCTTTAGTGTGGGGGAATTTGATGTGTAAATTATTTATGTGCCTTAGAGTTGATTTTTAATAAGTTTTAAATAGATAATAACTTAAGTAATGTTATTTTTAGTACAATTAGGACATTAAAATAGTTTAGGGACTTATTTGTGCTTTTGGTGGAATTTTACTAATTTATGGTTTTATCTTTTAGCGGGCCCTAAGACTTTGAATTTAATGGGCTAAAGAACAAGGGAATATGGTTGAAGGGAAAAGGAGGAAAAAAGCTAAATTGAGCCCGAGTCCAAGCCATATTCTAAGCCATGAAAGCCTAAAAATTGAAGAATATGTCACGGCTTGCATAAGAATTTTGCACGACTTGCATGATGTTGTGTCAAGTGTACCTAAGAAGCAGTGAATCGAATGTCATGGTAACATGCCCATGAACCCAAGTCGTGTAGTGAAGTTTAAGTGCACGGCATGCCCAAAGCAGTGAGACTAAGCCGTGCCATGAAGATTGTTCCCGATTCCTCATGTTTTAAAGAATTAGATGATCTCAAGGATTCCTTACCTACCTTAAGTCATATAAAAGGAAAACAACATATATAGGGTTAAGAGAAGAGGAGATGGATCAAGATAATGAAGAGGCGAATAATTTTCCAAGAGATTGAGCTCACCACTTTTCAATGTTCATTAGTCTTATCTTGTTTCTTTTATTATTAATGGATTTTTTCTTAGCCATAAGTGGTTAGTTTTATTTACAAAGTCTCGGTTAGGAGTAATTATTCCATGACATGATTTGAATACTTATTCTTAATTATAATTGATTTGGTTTTCAGCTAATTCTTTGTCTTTCAATAATTGTCTTGTGATTAATTCTAGGCCTATTTGAGTTGCACATTAATGGACAATTTCGCCAATGAGAGTTAGGGAAAATTGTTAGCTGAAGACATAAAGAACTTAGATCACTCGGCCATGAGAGTTGACAAGCTCGTTGGGGAGTAACGACTGTAGAGATACGGTGGCAAATAATTGCTAAAGAACTTAATGAGTTTGGATTGGAATTTTAATCACAAGAGTAGGTTAAATCCTGATCTTTGCATGCTTAATTGAACTCGAGAGAGATTTTAGGTAAATTAGAGCAATTACCCTTAACTGAATTCTAGGTTAATTAAATTAATGTTGTATTCATGATTTGATTGGAATAGTGAAACTAAACCTAAACTCGGTGTTTGCAATTAATTGATTTTACTTCTTAAAGTTATTAGTCGTTTTTTTCTTTTACCCAATTTACTAAATTGATTTGCTAGCTAAGATAATAAGTAAGAATTGTTGGTAATGAATAGTCAATCCTCGAGGGAATGATAATCTTTTACACTGCAATCACAACCGTACGCTTACGGGTATTTAAAATGCAACACATTTGTGCTTCAATGTTATTATTAATTTATATTGGCACAAACACATACTATTTTGACTGTGGATAAATTTACAATAAATTGAAAAAATTATATATATATATTCACGACAATTTTGAAAATATAATACATTGCCAAAAATAGCTAAAGTCTATCCTAGTACTATGGAATAGCCTTAGAATTATTGATACTGAGATGATAGATTTATATATAAATTAATGAGAAAAATATCATTTTCCTCCAAAATCTTACACTAAAACAAGCAATGGCCTTGACATGGATTTGGTTTCATTACTGTCATAGAATCGAAAATCACTCCATATCTATTTGAACTAATAGTTTAACAGTTAAATATCTGTTGCTTCGCATAAATTTAACTTATGATATCTTATTTTAATTGAAAATTAATTTGTGAGTTTAGTGTTAGAATTCTATTCCGGACACCAAAATCCAAATTCTAACCTTTATTATTCACTTGTTGCAAGATTATAGAATCGGCTACATGACCTGGTTTGTGTTTCATCATGAAAATAATGCATCCGAGATGCCACATCAATTGCAATATAGAGTCTCTGGAGAAGGTTTAAATTTCTTAACTAAGTAACACCATTTTCTTTTAGAGGCAATCACATTTGGAAACTTGGAAATCACTTGCTTTGAAGTCAAGGCTGAAGCAGTATGTCAAGAACCAAGCAATCTTTACATACCAAGCCTTTGGAAGCTTCTCTGTTTCTTTTGTTTGACAAGACATGACATGCTGGCAACTTGTATACGAGGCCGATTGCAGTTGTTGCTGGTTACTGTTTAATGACTTTGCTTGCAACTGGATATGTTAGTGTTGTGATGACTGTAACTATTCCACTATTGACTATATATAGTGACATTAATTATTGTTTCAAGATACTTAGTCTATTATTAGTGGTTGATTAATTATCACAGTCGTAGTGGCTGATTAATTATCACAGTTAGTGGTTGACTAATTATGACAGTAGAATCGCTCAATAAGTGTATTTTCTTATGAGAGATTCTTATATGTATTGAGTATAATACACCATATAATTAGATGAATAATACACAAGTCATGAGTAAAACAATTGGGTAATAAAAACTATGTAGTTGAACTGATAGCTTAATGGTAACATGTTTGTCACTTCGTAATGCATGAACAACCTATATATAAAATATTGATAATTATGGAGATTTGAATTTTAGACTTCCATTACTTTCACAAGTATAAATAACAATAAGATTACCACTCCTCGGTTATATATATATATATATATTTGTTTCACTCAAGCCACTCTGGTTGGCCGCACAATTTTTTTATTAACCATTGAAAATAGTGTGCCTTAAAAAGACAAAAACCTCCTATCTAATAGAGGGAAACAAATATTTTTTCTCATTGGCCGTAAAATTATTTATCAAGTGTGGCATATTAACTAATTACAATAAACTCATAATAAATAAAATGTGTATATATTTTTAATTTTATTGTGATTAACTTATAAATTATAAATATTTTTAAAAAATATTAAAATAATTAGATAAACGGTAAATCACATAAATTTTACTAGTAAATTCTTTTGTAGTCGTCAAATAATTTAGATTACTACTAATAAATTCTTTATAGTCGTCAAATAATTTAGATGTTTGCATTTGAAAGAATGTAATAGATCTTAATCATATTTGAATAATGAGTAAGTTTTTATAGAATACCAATTATTTGTTTTAATTTACATAACATGTTTTTTTTTAACAATAATTATAAATATATTTGGACAAATATATATATATATAATGTGTTGTACTGTATTTTATTTATTAAATAGCTCATTTGCCATTTTTTAGGTTTTTTTTTGCCTTCATATTTTTATTAATTATATAAATGTTTATTAGATTTTTTTAAATTGTTTATATTTTAATATTATGAATTTTTAGAAACAGATTACCTAAATCTCATTTAGATAAAAAAAAAGTTGATAAGATAAATAATTTTTTTCAATAAATTTATTTGAGTTATTTTAGTAAGTTTAAGAACTTAATTGATTGAAAGTAAAAATTATAAAAATTCAATAGAAAAGTTTTAAAATTATTTTGACTATATTTTTAACCATTGTTATCTCCTTCCGTATAGTAAGAATTCAATTTATTGAAAAATAAAAGAATGTCAAAATAAAAGTGTAAAAATAAAATGTCAAAAAAGTAAGAGTACAAGAGAGGCACATAATATTTTGAGGTAATAAAGGAGCAGATAGGTTGTGTAGTACTTACAAATAGTTAATAGAAGTCATGCTGAATAAAGAGATTGGAATTGTAACAAATATATATATATATATATATATATATATATATATATATATATATATATATATAATAAGTATCCTATAGTTTAGGCGTTTCAACATGGATTTGTAGTTTTTTTATGACACTTCAATACCATATCATGTGATTTCATATTTATAATATGTGATTTTTCTTACCTTAAACATTGCAAAAAATTTTAATTTTTAATATAATTTGATAGAGTAAGAAAAATAAGTCTTCCTATAATAATTTTAGATGATAATAATAAAAAAGAAAAAATAGAAACAAATTTTCTTGTATATTATTTGACAAAAAGATTCTAAACTATTTCTAAATTCATATTAAAATTGTGAGAACTTGATTAAAATTAAAAATTGAAATTTTTGAATGCTAAAAAAGAGAGACATTCGTGAGTTGTAATAAATTTCTTTTTCTAAGTGCTATAAATAAAAAATCATATGGTATTAAAATATTATTAAAAAATTCAGAGGCTCCGATGTTGAAAACGGCTACATATTTCTACTAATCCATTTTTTCTTTTTGGTTGAGTCAATGATACAATACGATATATCACTGAATTGTTTACAGATGTATCTTTCTCAAATACGAGTGTGAATGAGTTGGGCTGAGTGGAGTTTTGTTTAGCTCAAACTTGATTTGTTTATAATCTAAGATAATTCAAACTGAATTTGTTATATCATTTGATGTTCATAAGTTATTTGTGAGCTTAAAATTATAAATTAAAATTATATGTTAAAAAATTAAAAATAAATTATAATATATTTAATAAAAATTATAATTTTTTTCTAATAATATATTTTTAAAAAATATTGTTTACAATAAGAATTTATATATAATATATCTAAAATGAAATTATTAAACATTAAAATTACGAGTTGGCTCACAAACTTCTATTTGAACTTATTTGTGAGTTTCAAGAGCCGAGTTTTATATAATTTAAGTTCGACTCATTTATTAATAAATTTAAATATATGACTTCGAATAAGTTTTTATCGAGTTGAACACCAAACTGTTTGCAAGCAGTTCAGCTCATTTACAAGCTATTCTGAGCCGGCTTTCATAGCTTCTTTAGTCAATTCACTAGAAGACCATTTTAAAGCCCAGGCTAAGTCAATTCATCAATAAACCTTTTTTTCCTTTATAAACCCACATTGATAATCTAAAAGTAACTACATTTAATTTACTTTTATATGATATTAATAGTATTACCAAGATCAGGTTTCAAGTATAGCATGCCAATGGAAAATAACAAAAATGATATGAACATAAATATGAAGGATTGAAAACTTGAGTGTCCAAATCACCATTTTTAGTGATTTTTTTGTCAGAATGGCAAGTGAGAGATCTCTAATTTTTGTAAGGGTTGAAAAATGGTCTAGCCGTGATTACACCAGAATTGGGTTAAATCAACAATTATTAATTTCATTATTGCTACCTACAGTGGCATTATTCTTTTTTCTATACTGATTTTTAGCTTCTAATGCTAGTGATTGATATATATATATATATATATATATATATATATATATAAGACCAAAGGGTCAAATTTAACCCTTAACTATACTCTCAAATCAACATTAGACCATAATGATTTTTTAGTCCTAATAAAAACTTTTTGTTTTTAATTAGATCATATTGGACCTTATGTTAAAATTTTTTTTTAATTAAATCTTATAAATTAAATAAATTTTTAACTTTAATGTTTAGCTAATGAAAACATATTTGGATTAATATATAAAATTGATAATTTTATTTTAAAAAAATATTATCTATTTATAAAGTTTAAAAAAAATTAAGCCTACATAATAAATTTTAGAAAGAAATTTAAAATTCTTTTGGTTTTTTTTTAAGTTTTGAAAATTAAAAAAAAAAGAAAAAAAAAAGAAAAGGATGAAAACCGTGAAGAAATTCATAAAAAACAAAAGAGAAAAGCAGAAAAACGAAAAAGAAACCAAAAAGAAAAATATAGGTGCAATCATGAAAATATGAAGAACAAACTTGTAATTAACACGGGATAGTTTTGTAATTAATAACTAATTAACTACCCAATAGTTTATTTACACTTGAAAGGCTACCACATGCAGAGATCGTACAGCAGAATTCCGATCACTAACCCGAACACTTGAAAAGATTGGAAGAGGAGGAGTTAGTTCCTCCTCCAATCAAGAAAATGATTCTTTTATCCCCTTCAAAACCATACACTTCGCCATCAGTTTCTTCCAGATCCGAGTTCAACTAAAAAACTTAAATGATTGGATTAGGAATCCAAGAAACCTCTTAAAATATCATTAGCTATAACCCTCTTAAACCTCTTAAAATATCATTAGCTATATCCTCTTAAACCTCTTAAAACATAAGCTACCCTTTTGTGCTAATTTGCATGTCTTTATAACCCACATCAAGAATCTAATTATTTATAGCAAGATGTAAAACTAACATTAAATTTACTTGTATGATATAGTTAAAGATATTAACAAACACCGCTGAATTTGTTCTTTTTGATATTTCATTACTTTTAACTTATAAGATTTCAAATATAAATTTCAAGTTTTCAACCAAGTGGAATAATGACTACTATGTTTAGCTTTAAAAATGTAGACCATAGGTGTTCTGGTAGCATTATATGCAGATTATTTGTTTTGCCCACTATTTTATACTGTTATGTTTATATCTAAGTGTTCTACTATTGTTCTTATTCTATATGGAACCAGTAATTATATTCATTTCCAAATTCCTGATGAAATCAAAGGTCAACATATATATTTCTTAGAATTTCCATTTATCGATTCATTTCAATTTGTAATATGACTATGCACGCAACTACTTCATAAAATTTACAAAACTGGGATAGTAATTGAAAAGGAAACCATAAAGCTGCAAATTCATAGCTAGATTTTACAAAAGAACATGATAAAATATTTCTACAACATCTTTGAGTCATTTATTGAATTACACATTCCATAAAACAAAGAGAACAAAACATCTTGTTTAAAACATACTCGAAACTTGAAACAAATCATCAGAATCTTAGGTATATTAGCTGAAACAACACCTCTTCATGAAATGATAGTAAGATTTCACATATATGATTGGATGCCATAGTCTATGTCCCTGCAGACCAATTCAACTCATAATAGAAATATGAGTGAGGTTATGTGTGTAATGTTAACATACGTTTGAGTTGAACTTTAATGAATTTTGAATACTCAATTAGTTTAATTTGGGCAGAAATTAGGTTTAAATAACAGATATTTTGGATTGGAGTTTTTATTAGAATTTTATTTGTTTTCAATATTAATTTAGTCCAATCAAGAATTTCATTCAAGTAGTAATAAGTGTTCCCTTTTTCTTGTAGGAAAATTAACAAAGAATTCTAAGTTGACCAAGGTTTTGCATGGCGTAGTCGTGGAATGGGGTGTTGCACCCATGTTCGATACTAGAATAGGAGTTAAAGTAGAGTGGGTAGCCACATAGCCATGTTGAGGTCGTGTCCTCTACAAGGGACTCGAGTGCCATACCACACAGGCACAACATGGGCATGTCACTAAGTCATGCAACTCTCTGTCTGAATTTGAGAAGAACCATATGGTTGCAGGACAACCGTGTGGTCAGTTGTGTATATCCTACTTGAAGATCGAATCGAGCATGCACATGGCCTTGCCTATGCCATGCCGAATGGGAGCAGTCTGACATAAGTTCGACATGGCCGTGCTTAGGCCTTGTCAATTAAAAAAGGAGTTTTCCTACTAAAAAAGGAAAAGGAATGTAAGGGTATTTATGTTTCCTATTAAACCAACCCTATAAAAGGGGAATTATGGGGACCTAAGGAGGCATCTTTGGTCATTCATAGGTGTGCACAAACAAGAGTTTAACATAGATTGCAGAAGATTTATGAAAGAGTCAAGAGTTTTATTTTATTCTTCTTCATCTTTTAGTCTTTTAATCATGTTTGTGTTCTTAACCATAATTATGAATAGCTAAACTCTTTTTAGGGTCTAGGTTAGGAGTAACTATTTCATTATGTGATTGAACACAAAGTTTTATTATTTGATTTTCAGTTAATCTTATAATTTACACTTAATGTATGCTTTCATTCTTACCCAACTTATTTGCATGTTTATAGGTAGATTCACCAACGAGAGTTAGGAGAGTTTATTAGCTTATGACTCATAGGACTTAAACCACTCGACCACGAGAGTAGGCGAGCTCTTCGAGGATAAAATAAGTGTTAAAAAGCTTAATGAGATAGGGTTAATTTCTTAATCATGAGAGTAGGTTAAATTTTAATCTTGGCATGCTTAATTGAACTTAAGAGAATCTTTAGGTATTATAGAACAATTACCGTTAACTGAAATCAATATTTTTCAATTAGTTTATGTTCATTATCAGATTGTAATAGTGAAACTATGCCTAGGCTTTTAGCTTCTGATCATTTGATTTTAATTTAATTTACATTACTTTGATTTATATTTTATTTGTCAAATCACTTTTATTTGATTTACTAGTTATGATCATAAGTAAAGATATTAGGATTTAATATACAATTTTCATGGGAACGATAACTCTTTATACTGCAATCATGATTCGTGTGCTTATGGGTTTTGAGTACAACAAGTTTTTGGTGCCATTACCGAGGATTGGCAATATTGATATTAATTCAATTTTTACTTTTCTTAGACTAGTATTTTTCTTCGTTACCTTACTTGCTTTATTTATTGATTTTTTAGGAGATTTGTTAGTTTATGAACACTCGATCTCAAGGATGCAATTTAGAGAAGATCAATCCTGAAATCAATAAGTCATGCAAAAAGAACCAGAAGGAAAAGTGTGCAAAAGAGAAGGAAACAATAGCTAAAGATCAAGTGGCTCATCAAATTGGTAATCGTGCTCTTCAAGAGTACATAATGCCTAACCTAAGAAACAACTTAACCAGTATTATGAGGCTAAACGTGGATGCTAACACCTTTCATATCAAACTAACAATTATTCAAATGGTTTCATATTTCCAATTTGGTGGTCTCCTAAGTGAAGATCCTAATGCCCATCTAGCCTAATTTTTGAAGATATGTGACACTTTCAAGATGAATGACATTAGTAGGGATATAATAAAACTTAGGTTATTCCCTTTCTCCTTAAGGAACAAAGCTAAGTTATGGTTGCACTCTCTCGTACCACAATCCATCACTCCTTAGGATATGTTGTCAATGAAATTTTTAAGCAAGTATTTTCCACCTGGCAAGATAGCAAAATTTAGGCAAGAGATAACAAGCTTCACTCAAAATAATGGTGAATCTTTATATGAAGCTTAGGAGTGGTTCAAGGACTTACAACATCGATGCCCACACCATGGAGCAAGACCCCTGATGATGCATATAACTCACTTAAGACTATGGCATTTAACAATAATCAATGACAAGGAGAAAGAAGTACACCAAAGGCAGTTGCGGGAATGCATGAATTGGATCATTTAAACCTCCTAAATGCAAAAATTGACATGCTTAAAAAGTAATTAGAAGCTTCAACTAAGGTGCACAATCCAATGTCCATCTACTCTTATAAGTATTATGGAGGAGGACACTTGACTTTAGAGTCTCAAGGAGGTTTCCCTTCTTAAGACCCATCAACTGAGCAACTTAATGCTCTCAATAACTTTCAAAGAAAATAAGGGAATCCTTACTCCAACACTTATAAACCGGGATGGCAAAATCATCCTAGTTTTTCATGATCAAATTAAGGGGGAGTCTAAAATGGCAACCAAGGGTTCAAGAAACCTCCATCTGGTTTCCAACAAAAGAATTCCTTCCATTAATAACATGAAAGCATGCCTAATTTAGAGAGCATGATGGAAAAATTCTTAAAGGATAAAAAGAATAAAAGGAAGCCATTAAGAACATTCGAGTGGAATAGAAGGAAGCTATTAAGACTCTAACTTCTCAAATGTGTAAGCTCTTTGCTTATGATAAAATATTAGAAAATCAAATTACATCCCTAGCCTTTAGCTCAAGACAAAGTGTAATGATCTTTAGTCAACCCGAAAATCCTAGAGAATAAGTAAAAGCAATAACACTAAGGAGGGGGAAGCAATTACTTGAGGTTGAGATTAAAAAGCAAGATGATGGGGCTATCTAAGACACCTAAAAGGGTGAAAAAAAGACTGAAGTGTTTGAAGAGAAGAGAGAGGAAAAGAAGGAAGCACCTCTCAAGACTCCACCATTGCCTTTCCCTCAAAGGCAACAAAAATCAAAGATGGACAAGCAATTTGAGAAGTTTATGAAATCATTCCAATAAATCAAACTTAATATTCCACTCTTGGATGTGATCAATACAATGCCTGTTTACTCTAAGTTTCTAAAGGACATCATTTCACACAAGAGAAAGTGGTAAGATTATGAGACCATTCCTATCAAGAAGGAGTGTAGTGTCATCATTCAAAATAAGCTTCCATAAAAGCTTAAGGATCCACGAAGTATTTCTATTCCTTATACTATTGGGAATGAATTTATAGGTAAGTCTTTATGTGATTTGGGTGCAAGTGTGAGCATAATGCCTCTCTCTTTTTGTAGGAGATTGAACGTAGGAGAACTACAACCAACAACGGTGTCATTACAACTCGCAAAAAGATCTATTATTTATCCTTATGGGATCCTTGAAGATGTTCCCATTAAAGTTGGAGATTATTGTGTGTCAAGAGACTTTATCATCTTGGAGATGAAAGGGGAGACAAAAAAATTCTAATAATTTTAGGACATCCTTTCCTTACTAAAACTAGGGCAATCATAGATGTAAGAAGAGGAAAAATCTTACTTGAGTTTGGGGATAATAAGGTAGAGTTTGATGTGTTTAAGATGGCAAAGAAACTGCAATAATGGGCTCATGTTTTAGAATCGATGCAATAGAGAGCTGTTTATAAGAAACTTATGAGCAGAAACTCATAAAAAATCCACTTGAATTGTGCTTGGTCCATGATGTGAAGGACGATGACAGTAATCAAGAGGTAGTAATATTTAATCATTGCCTCAATACTAATGATACACTAAACAAGAAGCAATCAACCAGTTATGAACCTCTAATTTCCATTTTATATCGTATCAATACCTTAAAGCTAGAACATGCACATAAGGTAAAATTAAAAGTTCTACCATCATCTTTGAGGTATGCTTTCCTTGGTCCAAATTCTACTTTTCCAATTATTGTGAACGCTGAATTAAATGATGAACAGATAGAAAATTACTTATGAGAGTTAGGCCGCATAAGAAGATTATAGACTACACCATTGATGACCTTAAAAGAATTAGCCCCTATATATGCATGCATAGGATACACATGGAATAAGATGTTAAGCCTTTGATTGAAAATCAAATAAGATTGAATCCTAACATGAAAGAGATAGTTAAAAATGAGATTATGAAATTACTTGATGTAGGGATTATCTATCCTATTTCGGATAATGATTGGGTTACCCCAATCCATGTAGTCCCTAAGAAAGGTGGAATGACTGTAGTTAATAATGAAAATAATGAATTGATTCCTACTAGGAATGTCATGGGTTGGTGCATATGCATAGTCTATAGGAAGTTGAACAAGGCAACCAAGAAAGATCACTTTCCTTTACCCTTCATTGACAAACTTTTAAAGTAGTTAGTAAATCGTTCTTTTTTTTTTGTTATTTGGATGGTTATTTAGGTTTCTTTTAAATTTATATTCACCCTGATGACTAAGAAAAGATAACATTTACATATCCCTATGGAACATATACATATAGGAGAATGTCTTTGTAGTTGTGTAATGTGCCCAATACTTTTCAATAATGCATGATGTCTATATTCTCTAATTTTATTAAGGACATAATGGATGTTTCTTCTTTCTATGGCTCTTCATTTGATATCTGTCGAGGTAACCTTTCTAAAGTGTTACAACATTATGAGGAAATAAATTTTGTGCTTAATTGGGAGAAATGTCACTTCATGGTGACAAAAGGAGTGGTGCTCGATATGTCATGTCTAAAAATATAATTAAAGTTGAAGAAGCTAAAATTGAAGTGATTGAAAAACTTCCACCACCTACCTCCATCAAAGGAATAAAGAGTTTCCCTGGTCATGCCAGCTTATATCACCATTTCATTCAGGATTTTTCTAAGATTGCTAAACCCTTAACTAATTTGCATGTTAAAGATGTTCCTTCTAAGTTTAATGATGAGTGTTTAAATGCTTTTCACAAGTTAAAAAAAGCCTGTCACAACACCAATATTGCAACCACTAGATTGGAGTCTTCCATGTGAGATTATATGTGATGCAAGTGACTATGCCATTGGAGTTATGTTAGGGAAATGCAAAGACAAGCAAGCTTATAAAATTTACTACATTAGCTACACTCTTGATAAAGCTCAAACCAATTATGTAATAACTAAAAAAGAACTTTTAGCAGTGGTGCATACAATGGAAAAATTTTGCCCTTATTTAGTTGGAAGCAAGATGATGTTAGTGATATGCACTAAGTCAATCATTTGTGATTATGTATTGACTTTCTTATTTTATTAATAAAGAGGTATTATATTATCATTTGATTTTATGATAATTACATGAATGGTTAATTCTTACTAAGGCCATCAAGTATGTGACTTGATAGTAAAACCCTTAGATTAAAATAAGAGTTCTATTCTAATTATCCCTAGCCATTTATTCATTTTATGAATATTAAAGTATTAAGGCTAGTATGATGTTGACTGATGGTTATGTTTTACTAATCATAAATATGAGATATTAAGTCAACTCATAGGTACATGATGAGAGATCATGTACTGGATTGACCCACTATGAGAATACTACATAGATTATTGTCATAAGTATTTCTTATCACAGTAATTTTATTTCGGTCCTTTGACCTTGAAATCATCATGGATTTCTACATAGCTATTTTATGTTTTGACACATTCTAACATTGTCTTTAATCGGATGATTAAAAGAATGTTGTTGGATATAAAATTAGTTATGTGAGGAATGTGAGTGATTTAGAAGGAATTTATCCATCATTAATATGAGAAAGATATCTAAAAGCCCCTTGATGAGATAGACTGAATGAAAATGCATGGCCATGCTGAAATGAATTGATAAAGAGTTATCATTTTCAGTCTACTTAAAATCAAGTCATAATATTGAACTATATAAGGATGACATTCTATGCCTTATGTTCAATTAAGATATCATGTGATAAAGGGACAATAAAATTCACTGTAATTAGGTTATGTTGGATTATTGACTTCACATGACTTGGGTAGTCATAATGTCTTGCTAGAGGCCACTTATGACTTGTAGGCTTAAATAGAGATTTAGGCCCACTGCCAATGTTATGTGAACCTACAGGGTCACACACTTAGAATAAGCCCAAAACGGATATGGGTTTAAGAAGCCCAAAATAAACTCTGTGGAAATAAATAATTAAAGTGTTTTATTTATTTATTTATTTGTTTATTTATTTAAGATAAATGTTATTTTAAATAAATAAATAAGATATTATTTTTGATTTGTTTTTAAACAAAATTAGAATATAATAAATGGAAAATTACCAAAAAGGTCATTGGTAAGTGAAACCCTAACTTGGAGTTTATAAATATGTTATATTCTCTAGGGTTTCACACACTTGTTTTTGCCTCCAAATTCATTTTCTTTCCTCTTAGAAAACAAAGACAGAGTTTTTTCTTTTGTTCTTGATTTGTGAGACAGTCAAGGAGGTTGCTAGCACACACACTCAAATTCTTTTTGTGAAGGGCTGTTCGTGTGGATACCTATAGAGGACGCATCCTTTTGGAGACGTCTTGATTCGAACAACCAAGCCAAAAAGCTCGAGGTAAGATGTCACCGGTGTGAACCTCCTCTCATCCTTCCAGAGAATCTTGCCTCTTCTGCGTTTTGGTAAGATTTTTAAAAACCCTAGATTTAATCAATTAGTTAAATTACATGGATCCAGGCTTGGGAACGTGATAAAATTTTAATTTTTCCGCTGTGTTTGCATCACGGTACCCAACAGTGGTATCAGAGCCACTTGTAATTCGATTAATTGATTCTGTGTATATGTGATATATGTTAGGGTTTAAGATTCATTTTGAAAAGGGTTTCAAAATTACGAAAAGGGGTTTTGATTTGTTTTGTGACAATTCGTAGTAATCTATTTGAAAACGGAATTAAACATTAATTTGATTAATGTTTGTAATGGTTTAGTGTGATTAAACTAAAAGCAGCCTTTGATTTTATGAATTAAGAATGCTGTTTCATGAAAACGAATTTTGTATGATGTTTTTATGAAAAACGAATTAAGAATAATGTTTTATTAATATGATTTAATGAAACAGAAATTCTGTTTTCAAAAACCTAATCACTTAAGGATTTAAATCTATTATGTATTCTGTTTTGATTAATATGATTAATTGAAACAACATATTTGTTTCCTATTTTAATTAGGAAAAATGTTTTCTATTTTGATCAGGAAAATCATTTTTAATTAAATCTGAAATAGAAATTTTGTGATTATGCAGATTATGTGTTAAGGGCAATCTGCTTAAATGTTAAACAGATTATGCAGAATGGATCTGTTTGATACAGATTCGTTCAAGCTGCAATTTTGATTATAGAAATTAGGGTTTTCTTAATGGATGCGTCTGTTTAAATTAATAAAAAAAATTTATTTTTGATCTGTTTTGAACGCATTTCTCAAAATGTAAAATGTTTACAGAAAGTGATGTTTTTAGGCAACAACTGATTCAGTAATATGATTATGAAAATTGGTTAGTTGCTTCCTTGATGCAAATAAGGGTTTTAAGGTGGCTATTTTAATTGAGGGTTTTTATCTATTTTGAACAAATTGATTTTATAGTAATTTGATTATGAAAATTCATTAATGTTCAGAAATTTGAAAGGCAACTCACTGAAGAGCTAAGGTAAAGTGTTTACCATCGGACTCGTTGACCGCCACCTGGGGCGCTGCCCCCGGACCCCGCAGGACCGCCACTTGGGGTGCTGCCCCCGGACCCCGCGGGACCGCCACTTGGGGCGCTGCCCCCGGACCCCGCCAAGGGCGTCGCCCCTTAGACCCCGCCAAAGGGCGATGCCCCTTGGAACCCCACTAGGGGCGCTGCCCCTAGGAAAGAATTGTCACATTAGTTTATTTTAACATAATAATTGGATTTAATAACTAAATAGATTATTATGTTATACATGTTTGTTGTTTTATGCATGGTGCATAGCATGGCCCTTAGACCAATGTGATTGGATTTTATTTTTATGGGTTGTAATTTTAAATACGGCCTGCGAGTCATTTTTGTTTTGTTTTGTTGTATTTATTTTATTAGAATAGTGTAGAATAAATTACAACAATTTTTGTAAATCAAGACCCATGGTGCAATTCAAGTTGGAGGCCCAGGATGGAGATCCAAGGTGGGAACCAAAAAAAGGAGATCCATGGTAGAAGATGGAGATCCAAGTTGGAGGCTCAATTTGTAATTGTAATATTACCTAGGTTTGACCATTGATCTTCATATTGGCTTATGAAGATCAACTTAGATTTGGGCCATGCTATGTCACATTTATTTATTTATTGTTATGTATGCGATGCCATGTGATGCCATGTATGTGATGCCATGCAATACAACATAACAATAACTTAATACGATTAAATAAAGATGAACCCTCATTTAATATTAAGTCATTATAATGCCTTCCATAAGTTCAACACTTGTCAAGCCTTAGATTATTATATATGAGCCTGCCAAAGCAAGGTGTATAAATTTATCTGGGGAAGACAAGTTGGATAATGGTGCTATCCAAACGTTTGATATGGTTTGACTTAACTAGGTTATCAAAATGGTTTTGGACCTAGGCATTATATAGGATTTTTAGCCATGACATGTGATGTCAAATCCCATACCATCCAAGAGTTACATGAGATGTAATTGATAAGAGTTGTCTACCTAAATAACCATATTTTAGGTCATGAGCCAAAGCTCACTTAGAGTATGGTGAAATATGGATCTTGGCCCACTAAAATTTCTAAAATTAACTTAGAGGGTTATTGATTTGAGTAAATTTAGTGGGAGTTTTTTATTATGCCTTATACATATTTAATAAAATACTGAATGGACTTTGCATATATTTATTGTAGATAATGACTTCAAACACTACACCTACCATGTCACTGCGATCGATCCTTGAGAAGGATAAGCTCAATGAGACTAATTTTCTTGACTGGTACAGAAACCTAAGAATTGTTCTTAGGCATGAGAGAAAGGAATACATCCTTGATCAACCCATCCCTGAGGAACCAGCTGCCAATGCTCCTAGAGCACAAAGGGATGCTTATACCAAGCATCTTAATGATTCTACTGATGTCACTTGTGTCATGCTTGGATGTATGGAATCTGAGCTACAAAAGCAACTGATGGAAATGGAGGCTTATACTATGATAGGCTATCTTAAGGAAATGTTCCAAGAGAAAGCCAGAATTGAAAGGTTCAATACCATCAGGGCATTGCTTTCCTGCAAGCTGACTACTGGCGGCTCTATCAGTCCTCATGTTCTCAAGATGAAGGGTCATCTTGATCACTTGGACAAGCTTGGTCTCAAGATTGAACAAGAACTGGCTGTGGATATTATTCTCCAATCTTTGCCTGAAGCTTATGATAGCTTCATTATGAATTTCAATATGCATAGTATGAAGAAAACTATTTTAGAGTTGCATGGGATGCTGAAAACTACTGAAAAGAACATCAAGAGTAACACCA
Organism: Mallotus nudiflorus; assembly: GCA_947683625.1. NCBI lineage: Eukaryota > Viridiplantae > Streptophyta > Magnoliopsida > Malpighiales > Euphorbiaceae > Mallotus > Mallotus nudiflorus. The sequence goes on along the minus strand of CANTUR010000720.1, from coordinate 1,658,503 downwards.
AGGATGTTCTCATGGTCAATAAGGGAAAGGGGATGAAAAGGGTTGGAAAGGGCAAGGGCAAGGTCTTTAAAGGCTTTCAGAAGCCCAAGCCAAAGCCAAAGCCCAAGCCCAAATCCAAAGCTGAACCCAAAGCAAAGGAAGGAATTTGTTTTTTTTTTGTAATGAGCTAGGCCATTGGAAAAGAAATTGCAAGCTTTATTTGGATGATCTGAAGAAGAAAAAGGGTGGTGAGACTACCTCTTCAGGTATTCATGTTATAGAATTAAATTTATCTGCTTCTGCTTCTGATTCTTAGGTATTAGATACTGGATCAGGATCTCACATTTGTATAAATGTGCAGGGTCTAAAAAGGAGTAGATCATTGGCAAGAGGCGAAGTGTACCTACGAGTTGGCAATGGAGCAAGAGTTGCTGCTTTAGCTGTAGGAACTTATGAGTTACCTTTGCCTAGTGGACTTATTTTATCTTTAGAAAGTTATTATTATGTACCTACTATGTGTAGGAATATTATTTCTGTTTCTTGTTTGGAAGAAAGGATTTGAATTTATTATTAAGAATAATAAATGCAATATTATCAGGATAACATTTTCTATGGATATGCTCCATGCCCTAGTGGACTTTATGTTTTAGATGCTGAAGACACTAATGAAATGCCAATCTATAACGTTGATACAAAGAAGTCTAAATCTAATGATTTAAACTTGACCTACCTCTGGCATTGTCGTTTAGGCCATATAAATGAGAAACGCATTTTAAAGCTACACTAAAATGGGCTTTTAAATTCATTTGATTATGAATCATTTGATACATGTGAATCTTGTTTACTTGGAAAAATGACTAAAACACCTTTTATTGGACAAAGTGAGCGGGCTAATGACTTATTGGGCCTAATACATTATGATGTATGTGGACCATTAAGCTCAACTTCTAGAGGAGGTTTTCAATACTTCATAACTTTCATAGATGATTTTAGTAGATATGGTTATCTCTATCTAATGAAACATAAATCTGAATCTTTTGAAAAGTTCAAAATTTTCAAGAATGAAGTACAAAATCAACTTGGTAAAAATATTAAAGAAATAAGATCTGATCGAGGTGGTGAATATTTAAACCAAGAATTTACAGATCATCTTAGAGATTGTGGGATTGTTTCACAATTGACTCCTCCAGGTACACCACAATGGAATGGTGTGTCTAAATGTAGAAATCGAACTCTATTGGATATGGTTTGATCTATGATGAGTCAATCTGATGTTCTAATCTCTTTTTGGGGATATGCTTTAGAAACTGCTGCATTCATTTTGAATAGAGTTCCATCAAAGGCAGTTGAAAAGACACCATATGAGAAATGGACTGGAAAAACTCCCAGTTTGTCTTTTCTTAAGATTTGGGGCTGTGATGCTTTTGTGAAACATCAAATCTCAGATAAACTAGCACCCAAATCTAACAAATGCTTTTTTGTGGGATATCCTAAAGAAACTAAAGGATATTACTTCTATAATGCATTTGAGAACAAAGTGTTTATGTCTCGGAATGGTGTATTTTTGGAAAAAGAGTTTATTTCCAAAGGAACCAATGGGAGCACAGTGCAACTTGAAGAAATTCAAGGCCCACAAAATAGCATTGTACCTTATATGGAACCGCAGCTGAATCAATAAGAAGTTGTTGAGCATGCACAAGTACCAGAAGGCCCAAGGAGGTCTGATAGGACACGTCAAATCCCCATGAGATATGGATTTCTTATAACTAGTGATTATGATGTGTTAATAGTGGATCAAAATGAGCCCACATCCTATCAGAAGGCCATAAATAGTCCTGACTCTGAGAAATGGCTTGAAGCCATGAGATCAGAAATGCAATCCATGTATGATAATCAAGTATGGACCTTGATTGACCCAAATGATGGTTTAAAAACTATTGGGTGCAAATGGGTTTTCAAAAAGAAAATTGACATGGATGGCAATGTGCATACCTTTAAGGCAAGACTGGTTGCAAAAGGTTTCAAACAAACACATGGTATAGACTATGACGAAACCTTTTCACCAGTGGCTATGCTAAAATCTATTCGAATTCTCCTTGCCATAGCTGTATACTATGATTATGAAATATGGAAAATGGACGTCAAAACAACATTTCTTAATGGAAATTTACTTGAGGATGTGTACATGACACAGCCAGAGGGTTTTATTAGTCCTGAGAATTCTGGAAAGGTATACAAGCTTCAAAGATCCATTTATGGATTGAAGCAAGCATCTCGGAGTTGGAATCTTCATTTTAATGAAGCAGTCAAAGAATTTGGCTTCATTAAAAATGATGATGAAGCTTGTGTATACAAGAAAGTTAGTGGGAGTGCTATTGTGTTTTTAGTGTTGTATGTGGATGACATACTACTCATTGGAAACGATATCCCTATTTTACAAAATGTTAAATCATGGTTAGGGAATTGTTTCTCAATGGAAGACTTAGGTGAAGCTGCTTATATATTAGGCATCAAGATCTATAGAGATAGATCTAAAAGGCTTATTGGCCTAAGTAAAAGCACTTATATTGATAAGGTATTGAATAGGTTTAATATGCAAGATTGCAAGAGAGGATTCTTGCCAATGTCACATGGCATTAGTCTCAACAAGACTCAATGTCCTATGACACAAGATGAGCGAGACCGCATGAGTAAGATTCCATATGCTTCTACTATTGGATCTATCATGTATGCAATGTTATGTACTCGACCTGATGTTTCATATTCCTTAAGCACAACGAGCATATACCAATCAGACCTAGGTGAAAGTCACTGGACAGCAGTTAAAAATATCCTTAAGTACTTGAGAAGAACTAAGGATGCATTTTTACTGTATGGTGGTCAGGAAGATGAACTAGTTATAAATGGTTACACAGATGCCAACTTCCAAACTGACAAGGATGATTTTTGATCACAGTCAGGATATGTGTTTTGTTTGAATAGAGGTGCAGTGAGCTGGAGGAGTTCTAAGCAAGACACTATTGCTGATTCTACAACAGAAGCTGAGTACATAGCTGCCTCAGAAGCAGCTAAGGAAGCTATTTGGATTAAGAAGTTCATAACTGGACTAGGTGTTATTCCTAGTATATCAGATCCAATGAACTTATATTATGACAATAATGGAGCTATAGCCCAAGCTAAGGAGCCCAGATCACATCAGAGATCCAAACACATACTCAGGCGTTATCATCTTATTCGAGAAATTATTGAGAGAGGAGACATCAAGATATGCAGAGTACCTACAAATGATAATGTTGCTGATCCACTGACTAAGCCTCTTCCACAGCCTAAACATGAGAGTCATACTAGGTCCATCGGTATTCGATATGATGTTGATTGGGCCTAGTGCAAGTGGGAGATTGTTAGTGATATGCACTAGGTCAATCATTTGTGATTATGTATTGACTTTCTTATTTTATTAATAAAGAGGTATTATATTATCATTTGATTTTATGATAATTACATGAATGGTTAATTCTTACTAAGGCCATCAAGTATGTGACTTGATAGTAAAACCCTTAGATTAAAATAAGAGTTCTATTCTAATTATCCCTAGCCATTTATTCATTATATGAATATTAAAGTATTAAAGCTAGTATGATGTTGACTGATGGTTATGTTTTACTAATCATAAATATGAGATATTAAGTCAACTCATAGGTACATGATGAGAGATCATGAACTGGATTGACCCACTATGAGAATACTACATAGATTATTGTCATAAGTATTTCTTATCACAGTAATTTTATTTCGGTCCTTTGACCTTGAAATCATCATGGATTTCTACATAGCTATTTTATGTTTTGACACATTCTAACATTGTCTTTAACCGGATGATTAAAAGAATGTTTTTGGATATAAAATTAGTTATGTGAGGAATGTGAGTGATTTAGAAGGAATTTATCCCTCATTAATATGAAAAAGATATCTAAAGGCCCCTTTATGAGATAGACTGAATGAAAATGCATGGCCATGCTGAAATGAATTGATAAAGAGTTATCATTTTCAGTCTACTTGGAATCAAGTCATAATATTGAACTATATAAGGATGACATTCTATGCCTTATGTTCAATTAAGATATCATGTGATAAAGGGACAATAAAATTCACTGTAATTAGGTTATGTCGGATTATTGACTTCACATGACTTGGGTAGTCATAATGTCTTGCTAGAGGCCACTTATGACTTGTAGGCTTAAATAGAGATTTAGGCCCACTGCCAATGTTATGTGAACCTACAGGGTCACACACTTAGAATAAGCCCAAAACAGATATGGGTTTAAGAAGCCCAAAATAAACTCTGTGGAAATAAATAATTAAAGTGTTTTATTTATTTATTTATTTGTTTATTTATTTAAGATAAATATTATTTTAAATAAATAAATAAGATATTATTTTTGATTTGTTTTTAAACAAAATTAGAATATAATAAATGGAAAATTACTAAAAAGGTCATTGGTAAGTGAAACCCTAACTTGGAGTTTATAAATATGTTATATTCTCTAGGGTTTCACACACTTGTTTTTGCCTCCAAATTCATTTTCTTTCCTCTTAGAAAACAAAGACAGAGTTTTTCCCTTTGTTCTTGATTTGTGAGACAGTCAAGGAGGTTGCTAGCACACACACTCAAATTCATTTTGTGAAGGGTTGTTCGTGTGGATACCTATAGAGGACGCATCCTTTTGGAGACGTCTTGATCCGAACAACCAAGCCAAAAAGCTCGAGGTAAGGTGTCACCAGTGTGAACCTCCTCTCATCCTTCCAGAGAATCTTGCCTCTTCTGCATTTTGGTAAGATTTTTAAAAACCCTAGATTTAATCAATTAGTTAAATTACATGGATCCAGGCTTGGGAACGTGATAAAATTTTAATTTTTTCGCTGCGTTTGCATCACGGTACCCAACAGATGATTGTTTACATAAATCATTCAGCCCTTAAATACCTTATAACAAAGAAGGATGCTAAGCCAAGGCTCATTCGTTAGATCCTTCTTCTGCAAGAGTTTGATTTGGAGATTAAAGATAGCAAAAGGATAAAAAATTTAGTGGCAGATCACCTTTCCCCCCTTGGGAAACTTTCCAATTTAGATTCTCTCCTTATTTTAGATGACCGTCTAGGTGAACAACTTATGCAAGTTCATGAAAGTGCCCCTTGGTATGCTGTTTTGGTTAATTACCTAGTATGTGGCGTTCTTCCTTTAATCTATATTACAATCAAAAGAAGAAATTCCTTTAAGGTGTGAAGCAGTATTTTTAGGATGAACCCTTTCTATATAAGAGATGGTCACCATTTAGGATGAACCCAAATGCTGAGATTTTAGGTGTTCTCACTCATTGTCATTCGCTTGAGTATGGGGTACATGCAAGTTCAACTAAGATAGCATTAAAGGTGCTTTAAAGTGGATTCTATTGGCCCCCTCTTTTTAAAGATGATTGGAGTTTATGATTAAGTGTGATAATTGTTAAAGGATAGGAAATATTAGTTAAAGGAAATAAATGCCCCTCATTAATATTATGGAGATTGAGCTATTTGATTTATGATGGATTAATTTTATGGGTTCATTTCCAAGTTCGTATAGAAACAAATACATCTTGGTTAGAGTTGATTATAAATCCAAGTGGGGTGAAACAATTACCTCACCAACCAATGATGCTATGGTAGTCATTAAATTCCTTCGATGGAATATATTCACTCGCTTTGGCACTCCTAGAGTAATTATAAGTGATAGAAGTTCTCATTTCTACAATCACCAATTCGAGAGCCTTGTTGATAAGTATGGGGTCAAGCATAAAGTGGCTTCACTATATTATCCTTAAATGAGTGGGCAAGTGGAGATTTTGAATAAAGAATTGAAGAGCATATTAAAGAAGACAATCAATGCTTCATGTAAGGATTGGTATACAGTTGGATGATGCACTTTAGGCATACATTACAGCTTTCAAAACCCCTATTGGAACCTCCCCTTTTAATTTAGTCTTTGGGAAGTCATGTCATCTCCTAGTTGAGCTAGAACATAAGCCATTTTAGGCTATAAGATTTCTAAATTTTGATTTAACAAAGCCAGATGCTAGGAGACTCTTCCAATTGAAGGAACTTGAGGAGTCCAAGATGGATGCTTATGAGAATGCTAAGATTTATAAGGAACAAACTAAAAGTGGCATGATAAGCATTTACAAAATGAGTTCAAAGAAGGAGATTTAGTGTTTCTTTAAGATTGAAGCTTTTTTTAGGCAAACTCAAGTCTAGATGGTCTGGACCTTTCACAATTAAGCAAGTCTTTCCTCATAGAGCAGTTGAACTTTCAAACTAGGTTAATAAAAATGTTTAAAATCAATGGACAATGCCTCAAGCCTTACTACACTGAGGAAGCAAGTTTAAAGAGAGTATTTTGCACACTCTTTAATCCATCATAAATTCATTGCATAATGGTCAAGCTAATGACCATAACTTAATGCTAATTAGGAGGCAACCCAATATTTTTTCTTACTTTTTGATTATTTTCTTTCATTTATATATTTTTTTTCTTTAATTTGTATTAGTTTTTGATGTTATATATTGAAGGTATGCATACATAAAGTTATGGGGATGCAAACACTTAGGAATTAGAGGGTTAATGAGCAATACACTCACAAGCACAACTATGTCATTAGTCATGCTCATGTATATTCTCTTACTTTATTCTATAATCTGAGGGATGTGGCCTTGACAAAGCTGTGTCTATGGTCATGTTCATTCATTTATTTTTCCAGAAATGTGCATGAAATTAAGCGTAACCATGTCTTTGGCTTGTCCAATTCATTATAATTTCATGATTAGCACTGATAGCTACATGAGTAGTGACATAGCCTCGACATGCGTTACGTTTTAAATACCCGTAAGCACACGATTGTGATTGTAGTGTAAAGGATTATCATTCCCATAGGGATTGACTATTGATTACCAATAATTCTTACTTATTATCTTAGCTAGCAAATCAATTTAGTAAATTGGGTAAAAGAAAAAAATGACTAATAACTTTAAAAAGTAAAATCAATTAATTACAAACACAGAGTTTAGGTCTAGTTTCACTATTCCAATCGAATCATTAATATAACATTAATTTAATTAACCTGGAATTCAGTTAAGGATAATTGCTCTAATTTACCTAAAGCCTCTTTTAAGTTCAATTAAGCATGCAAAGATCAGGATTTAACCTACTAATCCAAACTCATTAAGTTCTTTAGCAATTATTTGCCACTGTATCTCTACAGTCATTACTCTCCGAAGAGCTCACCTACTCTCGTGGCCGAGTGGTCTAAGTTCTTTATGTCTTAAGCTAACAATTTCCCCTAACTCTCGTTGGTGAAATTTTCCATTAATATACAACTTGAATAGGCCTAGAATGAATCACAAGACAATTATTGAAACACAAAGAATTAACTGAAGGCCAAATCAATTATAATTAAGAATAAATATTCAAATCATGTCATGGAATAACTACTCCTAACAGAGACTCTATAAATAAAACTAGCCACTCATGGCTAAGAAAAAATCCATTAGTAATAAAAGAAACAAGATAAGACTAATGAACACTAAAAAGTGGTGAGCTCAATCTCTTGGAAAATTATCCACCTCTTTAGTATCCTGATCTATCTCCTGTTCTCTCAACTCTAGATATGTTTTTTTCCTTTTATATGACTTAAGGTAGCTAAGGAGTCCTTGAGGTCATCTAATTCCTTAAAATATGCGGAATCGGGAACAATCTTCACAGCATTGCTTGGTCTTACGGCTTTGGGCATGCTGTGCACTTAAACTCCATTACACGACTTGGGTTCATGGGCATGTTGCCATGCTGTGTGATTCACTACTTCTCAGGTACACTTGACACGACATCATGCAAGTCGTGTAAAATTCTTGTTCAAGTCGTGACATGTTCTTTAATTTTAAGGCTTTTATAGCTTGGAAGATGGCTTGGACTTGAGCTTAATTTAGCTTTCTTCATCATTTTCCATTCAACCATATCCCTTTTTCTTTAGCCCATCAAATTCAAAGTCTCAGGGCCCATGAAAAGATAAAAACCATAAATTATTAAAATTCCACCAAAAGCACATTAATAAACCAAAAAGCACTAATAAGTCCCTAAACTATTCTAATGTCCTAATTATACCAAAAAACAACATTAATTAAGTTATTATCTATTTAAAACTTATTAAAATTAAACTCTAAGACACTTAAATAGTTTACACATCAAAATGGAGATCAATCAAGCCATTATCAATGTAGAAAATGTGAGGTGATGTGGAAAAATGTATTGGAACAATTGGTAAAAGTGGACTTGCAAGAATTTTAGGGTTTGTTTGGTTCAAATGAATTTCATAAAATTTTATGGACTGTGCTAGTGGTTGAAAGCATCTCGAAAATCATATTCTATAAAGGCTAGCTCCTCAATTATCATATGGAATTGTTCATTTCCAAATCTAAGTAATTATGTTTAATTAAATGAAAATTTTGTAAATCCAATTAGGCTATGTTTGTTTGTAAAAATATTTTCCCTTATTTTCCAATGTTTGGATTACCAAAGAAAATAAGTCAAAGGAAAATAAATTGCTAGTATAAGGAAAATAATTTTAAAACAAGGGAAAAAGATTTCCCATTCTAAGGATGGAAATCTTTTTCCAATGCCTTCTCTCATCATTTATTTTTTTCTCTTTCATTTTTCAATGTATTCTTTCCTCATTTATTGTCTTTTAGTGTTGCAGCTAAATATCGAAAAATATTTTCCACAAATAATCAGAGCCTTAGAATTCTATTTTTTTTAATTTTGTGAAATTTTTGAAACTAAATCAATTTTTATTAATGAAATATGTTTGGTTTAAATGAATTTATAATTCATTGGGAAATGAATTATATTTGAAATTCATTTGCAAATGAAATAAATTTCTTGATGGAATTGAACCAAATGAGAGGTTAGTGTCACATAACTTAATACTTTCCAAATGTTGACCTAGATAAGGACAAGCATTTACAACTTGCAAACTATAAAGGGATAAATTGAGAAGGCATTCATCTTGGGTGGCTTATCATTATAATTAAAAAAAATTATGATTGTCTCAAATTTTTCATTTCTGAAAATTTAATGTTGCAATTTTTATTTATAACAAAATGAAAATATAATCCCATAAATAAATTAAAATTTAGGTATTTAGTGTGTTATTTACAATCACAATCCCTAACTTATTATCCCTTTCCCACTATAGTCCTAAAGAATCAATTGGGTACACAAATATTTCTGACTTTTAATTTCACTAACAGTGATCCCCCATGCATCAATTTACGATGAAATCAACACTGGAATGATGATATGGGAAAATAAGGAGAAGATATTATGGCAAAATTATTTTTAATAATGAACCAGAGGCCACATAAGCCCCTGTCAAACTTTACTACATAAAGAAAAAAACCACATGTGGCATGACCTCTAATTCATTATTGAAAATAATTTTGCCACATCATCATCCCTTTATTTGTCCACATCAACATTTCAGTGTTGATTTAAAAAATCAACGAATGGAAGATCACCGTTACTAAAATTAAAAGGTAGAGGTTTTTGTATGCCCAATTGATTATTGGGACGATGGTAGGAAAAATGTAATAAGTTAGGGACTGTAAGTGTAAATAACTTGTATTTAGTAGATGATCCTCAAACTAGCATGCCTGTAATTACTTTGAATAATGCAAAAATAACATTAGTTAGTACTTCAATTGAATACCATATGAAAGTAGTAAATGCTTATATTTTTTTATTCATAGTAGACTAGACTACCTATTTTTAAGTAGTCTAATGAGCATCATAAGGTGAAATTTTTAAATTTTATCATCATTAATTTTCACTAAGTTAATTATGAGGACTCCCCATATTACTATGTAGTTTATCAATATTTAGATTGTTAAAATTGTTGTCTACCTAGTGTAGTGGATCTACCCAGGAAATTTGAATGGTCTTATCACATTAGACTATTTGTCACCTAACTTCATACAAGTAGTAAAGATCTTTCACTTGCCATTCTTACAAACAATAAAAAAGAACATCCATCGCTTTCCTTCTACTAATATTTCCTATCCTTTGACAATTATTACACTTAATCACAAATTCCTAGCATCTTTGAAAAGAGAGGGCCAATAGAATCCACTTCAAAGCACTTTTATTGTTATCTTAGTTGAACTTGCATGTCTCCACACTCAAGTGAATGATAATGAGTGAGAACACCTAAAATCTCACCATTTAGGAAACATCTTCTTAGTAAGGGTTCGTATAGAAAGGGTTCATCCCAAAAATATTGCTTCACATCCTGAAGGAATTTCTTCTTTTAACGGTAATCTAGATCAAGGGAAATTACACCACATGCTAGCTAATTGACCAAATCAGCACACCAAAGGGCACTTTCTTGAACTTGCATGAGTTGTTCACCTGTAACATCATCTGAAATATAAAGAGAATCTAAATTGAAAAATTGCTTAAGGTGAGAAAGGTGATCTCCCACTAAATTTTTTATCCCTTTACAATCTCTAATCTCCAAATCAAACTCTTGTAGAAGAAGGATCCAATGAATGAGCCTTGGCTTAGCATCCTTCTTTGTTATGAGGTATTTAAGGGCTGAATGATCTGTATAAACAATCACCTTGCTTCCAACTAAATAATGGAAAAATTTATCCATCACATGCACCACTGGTAAAATTTCTTTTTCAGTTGTTGCATAATCGATTTGAGCTTCATCAAGAGTGTGGCTAATGTAGTAAAGTGTATAAGCTTGCTTTTCTTTGCATTACCCTAACATAACTCCAATGGTATAGTCACTTGCATCACATATAATCTCGAATGGAAGACTTAAATCTGGTGGTTGTAATATTGGCATTGTGATTAAGGGTTTAGCAATCTTAGAAAAATCCTCAATGAAATGACGATAGAAGCCAACATGACTAAGGAGACTCCTTATTCCTTTGATAAAGGTAGGTGTAGACGACGGGTTTTAGCACGCATTTAAGATTTTAGCAACCGCAACACTGTTTAGGCTCAGGGCCTTAGAGAACACACTAACCACTATCACAAAGACATGGTGTGGAGATGAGGAGTCACCACCCAGGGTAATAACTGGGACAATTTGATTGGTGGTACTCGATTCTCTAAAAGAAAATTAGCACCACAACTAGGAGATTCTAGATACGGAATACTAACTTCTCTTAGTTTCGTGTCATTTAGAATAATTTATAAATAATTATTTCATCCTCTAGTTACATGCAATTTTATTAAACCCTAATTAACATCCATCTACCTAAAAAGGCAACAAATCAATAAAATTACAAGTAAAAAATGCACTCAAGATCGCGTTGTCCCTAAGTCTAAACTTTGTTAATTTTATTAAATAAGTTAGCTAAATCTACATTTTATTTACAAGTGAAATAGAAAAAGTGGGCCTACATTTTATTAATTAATGAGCCTAAATCTATTTTTTAGTCTTTCTAAGATATGAGCTTAAGTCTATTCAAATTTTAAAGGAAAATTAAACTAGTGGGCCTAAGTCTAACTTGGTTTTATTTTAAGTGGAGTGTGGACCTAGGTCTATTTATTTTAAAATAAATATAATTAAGTGGGCTGAGCTAAGTCTAAACAATTTTAATTAACTAAGCGGGCCTAAAATCTAATTAACCTAATGGGCCTAAGTTGGTTTTAATTATTTAAAACCTAAATCAATTTTAAGCTTATTTATTAAGTGGGTTAGACCTAAACGTGGGCTTGGGGCCCAAAACATAAAAACATATAAAAACAATCCCAAAATAAATAAAACATAAAAATATATCAAACAAACATTACAGTGATTTTCTAAAAAAAAGACATAAATTAATTACATGCAAACCCTAATTTAAGCTACTGCCACCATTGATTTTAATTAATTTTTTTTACCCATTTGAAACTAATTACTAATCAATTTTAAAATACAAAAATTTAAATCTTTCACTATTCCCACTACTGGGGCTATTACAAACTACGTACATAATTACAATTAAATAATTAAACACCCATAAATTAAAATAAACTACATAGGATACCGAAATGCATAACAAAATTAAAATCCTAAGAACTATTATTAAAAAAATATAGGTTCATCCATGACATTCCATGGATCTTCTGTTCAATTAAACACAGGCGGTGTCCTCCTTTTCAATCCACATACGGACATTAAAACAAAAAAAAAAGCAAATTAGCAATGAAATCAAATAATCAAAACAATAACAAAAATAATAGAAAAAAACATAAACAGAAAATAATAGAAAAGAGTAATAAAAGAAATAGAAAAATAACACTGGAGATGCTACACAAATGCCCCTTTTTGAGCCCCTCAGATTGAATTATCACCATTGAAATTAAGTTATTGTTGATTCTAGACTATTGCCTTCGAAAATTTCAGTCTCGAAAATTAGGGTTTTATGCTTATAGTCTCTCTTTTTCTCTGTGTCTTCGTGTGCCTCTCAAAAATTGTCTTGACAACCAGAAGAAAAAAAGGTCCTCTAGCCAAAACTCCTCCTTTTTTTCTCACACACATGCAGACTCTGCTTTTAAATGCAGAGTTTGTGTGTACTGAAGTTCCTCCAAAGGAGGAACAGACCTATATGATCAGATCAGATAGCATTTGTTTTGATTTAAAAAATATCTTCTGCGTTTTTCTTAAAAAACTTTATCAGATAAAAATTGAATTTTCAACTAATCAAAACACTGAATAAATCGATAAAAATAAGGAAAAAATTAAAAAAAAAGAAATTATTGCCCATCGGCACTGTGCAATGCTGACCAGCATTGTACAATGCTGATTGGCATTTTAAATGCCGATCCTAAAACTTTTAATTACCAAAAAACCCCTGAAAAATTGACTTATTTGCAATCAAACCCTAAAAATGTTGCAATTTAGTCATTAAAGTCCAGAAAATCAACAACCAAGTTCAATTTTTGAATAAATTTCATCATAGGGGTTTATGTAGCAATTATGCACAATTGCATCCCGAAATTGGGTGCTTACAATAGGTGTTGGAAGTTTTTCAATCATTTTAATTTTAGTTTTGTCAACTTCAATTCCATTTTCGGACATGACATGCCCGAGCACTACACCTTTTGTCACCATGAAGTGACACTTCTCCCAATTAAGCGCAAAGTTTATTTCCTCATAATGTTATGACACTTTAAAAAGGTTATCTAGACATGCATCAAATGAAGAGCCATAAATAGAAAAATCATCCATAAAAACCTCCATTATATCTTCAATAAAATAAGAGAATATAGACATTATGCATTGTTGAAAAGTATTGGGCACATTACACAACTAGAAAGATATTCTCTTATATGCATATGTTCCATAGGGACATGTAAATGTTGTCTTTTCTTGGTCATCAGGGTGAAAAAGAATTTAAAATAAATGTAAATAACCATCCAAATAACATAATAAACAATGATTTACTAGCCACTTTAAAAGTTGGTCAATGAAGGGTAAAGGAAAGTGATCTTTCCTAGTTTCCTTATTCACTTTCCTATAGTCTATGACATGTGCCAACCTGTGACAGTCCTAGTAGGAATCAATTCATTATTTTCATTCTTAACTATTTTTATTCCACCTTCCTTAGGGACTACATAGATCGGGATAACCCAATCACTAACTAAAATAGGATAGATAATCCCTACATCGAGCAATTTTAACTACCTTTTCATGTTAGGATTCAATCTTCTTTTATTTTCAATCAAGGGCTTAACATATTCTTCCATATGTATCCTATGCATGCATATAGAGGGGCTAAATCCTTTAAGGTTATAAATGGCATAGCCTATAATCTTCCTATGCGGCCTAACTCTTCTAAGCAATTTTTCTATTTAATCATCATTTAATTTAGTGTTCATAATAATTGGAAAAGTAGAATTTGGAGTAAGGAAAGTGTACCTCAAAGATGATGGAAGAACTTTTAATTCTACCTTAGGTGCATGTTCTTCCTTCAAGGTATTGACATGACATAAATTGAAAATTAGAGGTTCATACCTAGTTGATTGCTTTTTTTAGTGCAAGATTAGCATTGAGGTAATGATTAAATATTACTACCTCTTGATTGTTTTCATCTTCCTTCACATCATGGACCAAACACACTTTAAGTGGATATTGGGTGAGTTGTTGCTCATAAGTTTCTTACACACAACTCTCTATTATATCAATTCTAAAACATGACCCCATTATTGTAGTTTGCTTTGCAATCTTGAACACATTAAACCCCACTTTGTTGTTGTCAAACCTCAAATTTGACTGTCCCCAGAAGGGTCCAGTGATGAAACAAATGTTTGAAAAGACTAGAGTCTGCTAGTTCGTAACACCTCTGAAGTGTGCAACCTTAAAACCCTAACCGATCCCACCAGTGTGCGAAATTGATCATCGAGCCATTAAGTTTCTCTTTAATCTTATGAAATACAAATTATTGAAACAATAAGAGGCTTGTTTTGAGTAATCTTCTCTCAGAACATGCAGCTTGTTGAGCTGGCGTTCATTTTATCAGATCGGGACCCAACTGTGAAAAAATGGACTTTGGAAACACATATAGAAGGCTCTAAAACCTGTTGAAGTGGTCTCAAAATTGTTCAAAACAACTAGAGGATTAGTACACTTAGAAGTCCACATGTACACACGAACATCCCTAGGTGTCACGTGCTAAAATCAAAGCCAAATCAGACAAAATGAACTTTGAGACACATATAAAAGACGCCAAAACCTTCAAAAGTGGTCCCAGAATAGTCCAAAACAACCTAAGGATTTATGCATGTCATATAAAAGTATGCATAAACACCCCTAGGTGTCACGTGCTAAAATTGAGGTTGAATTAAACAAGATGGACTATGGAAACAAGTTCAAAAGGCCCAAAGACCCTAGGAACTAACCTTATAATAGCCCAGAAAAGGCCTGAATTAAGTGCGTAATGCAAAAAAGTGCACGAGTGTGAATGGCCATGCACCAGTGCATGACCACGAACCAAGCGTGTAGTCATATGCACTTTGCGTGGTCTCGTGCTCTGTCCTAGGGACATGCGCGTGACCATATTTTTACCCCCCTCTTCCTCACATTTTTCATTATAAATAGGTGCCTCTACACCCCATCTTGAGGGGGGAGCAAGAGGAAACACACACACACACTCAAAAACTTATCCACTCGAAGGCACTAGAAATATGCTTCTAGGCAATTTTAACTCTCCCATTATGTTTTTCTTAGGTTATTAGGTCTCCCTTCCACTAAACCTAGCCTCATATTTGTCAAAGCACGCTTCAAAGTTATACAAACTAGCATTGTTTTATATGTCATTTTGAACCTCTCGACGAAGAAAGCTTGAGAATCCCTCGAAGCTAAAATTTCAAAACTCACACAAGCTTAGTGAAATCTGAGGACCACACAATCATTTTAGCATGTTTATTTTATCATAGTACATCTTACTTTATTGTCACAAGAATTTATGAATATTATTGTGCTAACATGATGAGACTGGCAATTTGTATACTATATGAATAACTTATGCTTTATTTTGCTCATTTCATATTATCATTTTGTACCCTCTAGTTTTGAAACATGAAATCACACAAAAAATATCAATAATTTAAAATTTTCATGTTCCAGAATAGAGTCATCATGTTATTGATCCAGTGATGCCATTATGCATCCCTTATATTGTCATCATATATCATCATAGCATAAATAATCACTGTAAACATGTGTGATTGTGTACATTTTGCTTACTCTTTCAAGTGATTAAGTGTCCCTTGCTTATCTTGTTATTCATATGATTAGGCAAGCTACATGTATAGTTGTGTTAACCTTGCAGGTTCATTACACTTAAGCTAGATTTACTTTTCTGCAATCCTTTTTTACTTTTATATGTATTTTATTAGGAAACCGATGTAATAATAATATTTTAGCTTTATCATTTTCTACTATTTGATATACTGTGTGAATACTATACAAATTGTCATGACCAAAACTAGGGTGTTGTGGTAGCTATACATTGAATATCGTATAATGAGAAATAGTCAAAAAGTATATGCGATCCTTTGAACCCAACAAAATCTACTAGGGGCAATACTCATTGAGTGACCTGATGTTGTCCCTTTTTTGTCCTAATTTTCTAAAAATTGGATAGCAACTCCATAAAATAAAAAAATGTCTCATTCCTCTTGAGACCAATCATTTATCCTTATTCGGTAAAGTTGCCATGTTCCTCGGAAACTTATAAGCTAAAAAGCCATAAACATAACAAACCAATAGGTCGCTCATAGTGGCAACTCCATTAGGGATTTCTAAGTAAGAGAGATCAAATAAAAAATGACTATTTCTCATTATGCAATACTCAATCATATAGAGCCCCTCATCACTGCATTTGTACTACACATCACATGTGCACCATTGGTCCCTAAAACCTCGATAATACTGAATGACATTACCACCATGATTCCACTTGAGTCATAGGGTGATGAAGACACCTTTAGTCTTTATTTGTGCATTCACTGGACTCATATGACTAAAGTCTATAACCCAAGTCCTAAAGGGGGCAATTGAGTTATCAAAAAAATGCTAGACTCATTGACCGGAGTTTGTAACCCTAGTCATATGGGGCCATTCTCGCTAAAGGAACCCTTAGTCTTTCACCCTAACTTAGCTTATATAGATAAGCTAGTAGTAACATCCACTAGGATTCCACCAAGCTATGCATGATATCCTTGTCCTAACATTGTTCGTTTGACATGATATTCATATATGACATGACTCTCTTAGTGTCTATCACCGAATGATGATATAATGTTAATTTTTATAGAATGTTTATGCTCAAATCAATGTGATTCTCATATACTTCATACAAGCCTGAAGCATGAGGAAAGATATGAATCATGTACCTCAGTTTAAATAGTCTATACAAACTAACAAATAATGACATCCCTTAATGCTAGAACCTATGAGACATTGTCCATTTATTCTTATCAGATTAAATGAATGAGTTGGGAATCAACTAGATTATGAACCTTTATGTTGACAAAAACAAACTGTAAACTATCAAATGATACTTTTATAAATCTTGATAAACATATCGTTATAGGGGCAAGAACTCGGGCTCTTTTTGATTGACCTTGGCCCTATGCATTCAGATGCATATGGGCTCTGGAAATCATTTAAAGCTCAAAAATTGGTGCTCAAATTGACATCATGTGATTACTTTAAGTACATTTGAGTATCATTCCTTAGTTTACCCTTTGGTTATAATGAACATAAATTGAAACAATCTAGTTATGAGAGCGGAACCATAGTCTCCCGATGACTATAGGTTCAAAACCCACCTAGGAAAGAGATTGAATGACCTCGTGGAGAAATAAGGTTCGAAGTAAGAGCTTTCTTGTGATTGGTTTATTCACTATGCAAGAAATACTAATCATCTTTCTAAGATTAATCATGCATACATAACATACATGTAGATAGCATGTACTAACCACTATTTCTTGTAGGAATGATCATCTTCCATTATAGGATTTTGCATCCACTCCATGCATACATGCTCACCTTTTTCTTTTACAGGCACACATCATGCATCATTCATTTAGCTAACCTTGATAAATGTATAGGAATATAATGTTCAAACATGAGTGAATAAGAAGATACCTCTTGTCAGCAATTTGAAGACATACTAAAAGAGGGGCTCCAAAAATTGCTCACTAATGGAACTATAGTTGAAATCCTCCAAGCCTAAATAAAGATCAAAATGCTTGAGATGGGAATAATACACTACTAAATGAAGCTTAATGGGAATAATACACTAGGGTAGATAAAGCAAAGGGAATTCCTTGCACTCTAGTTCAAGATGATGATGACAATGACTACTAATAGGAGCTCAAAAATACACTAAAATCTATAAAAATTGCTGACATAACCAAGCCTGAATCGGTAGGGGAGGTTAAACTATTAGCTAATAGAATGACTTAATTGGAATTTGCCTTTAAACATAAAAAAACCCATGGCTCCAAAGCTTCACTGACTTGGCGTTGTTCAAAGATGAACCACTCCCATATGATTTTAAACTACCAAACTTTGCTAAGTTTGATAGAATAAGGGACCTAGGGCAATATGCTACCTCCATGGCTACTACGAAGGTTACAAAATCTTAGATTTTTTTATTCTTCTTCACATCACTAGAGGAAGGAACAAGAGCATGGCTCTTCAACCTTGAGGACAAAATTAAAACTGATTGGCTACTATTAAATCAGAAGTTCATCAAGTAGTATGAATACAAGACTTAATTAGACATCACTCGTAGACATCTCGAGACCAAAAGACATAAACCCGGTGAAGCTTTCTCTGATTATGTCATAAGATGGTAGGGAAAAGCAATCAAAATGAGAAATCATCCTCCTGAGATGAACAAATAGAGATGATAATCAAAGGGGCATTCTCGCATTTTAGAAAATAGATGATTTTTGCTCATTATCTTGACTTTTGAGCTCTCCATTATGCTAAAATTAGAATTGAAGATGAGGAATCTCAACAAGCTAGAAACACCTTTTGCTGTAATACCCAATCAAACATCCAAAACACCTTTACCTGAGCCACAAAAATAAACCTAATCCAACATAATACTCACAATCAACCATTTGTTAATGCCATCAGACCACTAAAAAAAATTCTTAATCTTTAACCTCCCACTATCCAAAGTATTTTAGAGACTTCAATAAAAGAACCTTGTATAGCCTCAAGAACACAAGCCTCTTCCAAACCCAAATATTGACCAAAACTTATTCTGCCACTTTACAAAATGCCCAGTCACACCACTGATGCATGTAGAACCCTCAAGAATGCAATCTAAGACCTCATTGACTGTAAAAGATTGACGACCCAGAAAAATAACCTAGTATCAAGACCAATCCTCTCCCAAACTATCGAAACATGCCTCCACCAACCATCAACATGATTTCCTCCAATCTACCAGAAAATCTTGTCGAATAATCAATCCAAGCCATTCAAGAAACCCAAGACAAACTCTTAAGGCCCATTCTTGAACCTTATAACTCAAACAAAGATAAATAATGTCCTTCTACCTTTTAATACATTCTGATGCCCCAAAAATTCCTCCCCTACTTAATGATGCAAAAAAGAGCTAGGGATATAGCTCTCCCTAGAAATGGTGAAGTGATTGATTTCCCTTAATCATAAGAAGTAGACACAAGCGAAAATCTTAGTAGTGGCCATGGAGTATGGGATTTGTTGGGCCAACCATTTGGGAAGTTTGACCATAAAGTCAACTACACAACACCACCTGCTACTCACACTCACTTAGAAGAAATAGTACCCTCAGGATGGGGAGAAGAATTTAACAACAAATAGAGGGTGGATAGTACTATTTAGCTATAGAACTTGCAGGTCATGGGGATCGATATACAGCATGACTCTGATGATCATAAAATCATTGTTAGAGACTATAATAGTAGTACAAAAGTAGATAAGCAAGTGACTACGAAGCCCTCACTAGCAGTCAACTATGTGACTCATAGCGGGTGAGTATATTAACCCCTTGAGAAAGAGAAAGATCCCCCTAAAGGAAAAGAAATAACAAGTAATCAAGCTCCAGTCAAAGAGGAAGACACTGCCCTTAAACAGCTTAAGAAGACTCAAGCATAAGCTAGTATCTAGGGCCTCCTCATGGCCTCTAAGAAGCACCACTAATGTCTCACCCTATGAGATGATAGCTTCTCTAATGAAAGCTCCTTTTAATGCAATCACCTTTTTAGATGAAGATTTACCCCTAGAGGGAAGGGTGCACAACTGTCCTCTCTTTATGTAGGCAATTATTAGGTCTAAAATGACTTCATGCATCATGGTCGATGATGGATCTACTATTAATGTTTGCCCCTAAGGTTGTTACACAAGTTTGGGATGAATACTAAAATCATAGAAGAATCCAATGTGGTTATACGAGTCTATGATGATTCAAAAAAGCTAGTCATTGGGACTTTTAAAGTAGTAGTTATGGTGGGTGATATTGAATCAGTAACAGGATTTACTGTCTTAGACATCCTTTCAACTTTTCCCTATTACTAGGAAGACCCTAATTCCACCCACTAGAGGGCATACCCTCTATTGTGCATTATAAGATCAAGTTCCCTCTAAATGGAAAGGTCGTTACCATCCCTGCTGAAAGACAAACAATATTATTGCATGTCTGAACATGATCCCACTAGGATTTCAGGTTTATGTAATCAATGATGGTCATATCGATTTTGAAGTTGCTGCTATGATGAAAAAGATATAATATCTACCTAAAACCAGATTAGGATGAAGGAACATTGGGGTCATTGAATTCCCTAACTTCTAAGGATAGACCAACAGATGCAATCTAGGGTACAATCATGAAAAGGACATTAGGGCTAAGAAGTCATTTTCTTTTATGGCTGAAAGCTCAACTTGAGTCTACCAATGATAAGATGAGAAATGGGTAAGCAATAGGATAGAGAAGCTAGGGTTTAAGATCTTCAATGACACCCTCAAGGGAAAGCACCTACTAGATATGGTCACTAAGACTGACAATAATGAGTTAATGAAAAATTTAAAGCTAGAATTTGAGAGTGAGGCTGTCAATTATGCTCAAGCTTTTGCCATCCTCAATTTAAGCATTAATGACATCCTATTTGAAGACATTGATAATGATGATCTTTGTACTTCTTCTTTAATTAAAACTGATGATGTAATGAACTCTAAAGTTAATATAATTAAATCATATTTTTCTTACTTGCTTAATGTCTTTCCTAATGGTAGTGTGCATTACATTGACTAAAACATTAGCATATTTGACATTCATTCCGTATGCACTTAATCATTTAACATTGGCATGGAATTTGAACCACGCATTTTGCATATTTTGAAAGATGTTACCCTAAAAGAGAGGAGAGAAATTGAAAAAATATTAAAAAATATTCAAAAGTATTTACCTGGATGTACAACGATATGCTCGATATTGACAAAGACATTACTCAACACTTCATCCCTACTAAAGATGGGTGCAAATTAGTAAAGAAAAAATTGAGAAGGCTCAAACCAGAATGGGCCCAACTAGTGAAAGAAGATATCGAGAAGCATATTAAGAAAAAATTCTTAGAGGTAGTAGACTATTTAGAATGGTTATCAAATGTAGTGTCGGTACTGAAGAAAGATAGAAGGGTTAGAATCTGCATCGACTATAGAGATCTGAACAAGGCTTGCTTGAAAGATGATTTCCCACTACCCCTATAAACATATTGGTTTATAGTGCTGCCACATGTACATGTACTCCTTCATGGATGGATTCTCTAGGTACAATTAGATCCTAATGGCCATAATCAAAAATAGCATAAACGACATTCATAATAGAATGTGGCACTTATTATTATAGAGCAATGCCTTTTAGTTTGAAGAATGTAGAAGCAACTTACCGAAGAATGGCAACTATAATGTTCCATGGCAAGATACACAAAGAAGTAGAAGTGTACGTCGATGATATGATGGTCAAGTTAAAAACTAGGAAAGAACACTCGTTTGATCTTGAAAAGTTCCTCAAAAGAGTCTAGAAGTACAGTCTTAGGCTTAATCTAAAGAAATACATATTCAGGGTCACTTCAAGAAAAATGATGGGGTATGTTGTTAGTCAAAATGGGATTGAAATGGATCCAAACAAAGAAAAAGCAGTCAAAGAGATGCTAGTGCCAAAAATAGAAAAAGAAATTAGAGGGTTTGTAAGGAAACTATAATTCATTAATAGATTCATTTCCAAATTGACAGCCATTTGTGAATCAATCTTCAAGTTACTTAGAAAAGATTAGCCAGTTGAGTGGAACGAGCAGTGTTAGTTAGCATTCAACAAGATAAAAAACTACCTAGCTAACCAACTAGTTTTAAAGCCACCTAAACCAAGGATACCTTTAACCTTATATCTGGCCATCTATGGAAATGCAATCGATGAAATGTTAGCCTAAAAGGGAGAAATGAAAGTAGAACATGCAGTCTACTACTTAAGTAAGAAGATGTTGCTGTATGAGGAAAAATACAACCAAGTTGAGTAGATATGCCTGGCAATGGTTTGGGCAATGAAGAAACTCAGACATTACTTTCAATCCTATAGAATTCAAGCTATGTGTAAAATGGATCCAATGAAGTACCTTTACGAAGCTCCCTCCTTGGTCAAAAAACTAGATAAGTGGCTGATGCTATTAATAGAATTCGATGTGCAATACCTAACTAAAGGGGTAGTAATTCAGTGTGCAATACCTATCCAGAATTTGCTCATGCTATTAATAGAATTTGATGGATGAATTTCTACCTCTCAACCCTATTACAAGCTCAGAAGAAATCCAACTAAATTTCCTAAATGACTTCAGTTCAGCCATTGAGATTCAAGGATGGTGGATGTATTTTGATGGAGTAGTTAATCAACTCAGTGCATGAGTCAATGTCATATTACAATCTCTAGAAGGAAAAGTAGTACCAATTGCCAAAAAGCTTGAGTTTAGAGTTAGAAATAACAAAGCAGAATATGAGGTATGCACACTCAAAATAGAAGCATTGATAGCCCTGGATGTTACAGAAGTTAAAATCTTTAGAGATTCTATGCTAGTAATAAACCATGCGACAGAAGAGTGGGAATTGAAAGAGCAGTACCTAAGGCCTTACCTAGATCACTTAAAGTTTCTTTCAAATATGTCTATTCATTCATCTCCATAGGAACCACAATCAGATGGTAGATGCACTTGCTTCCTTAGCATCAATGTGGGAAGGACCATCCAAAATGCCCATCTTCACCCAATAGAATTACACTACATCTCCTCTCCATGGCCTTTCTCAGCATGGGACTATATGTAATTAGGGAAATCCACCTGATAGCCTTGAATGGACCTAGGTTCATCTTATTGGTAGTGGATTATTTCATAAAGATATGAGCCTAGTAAGTGGCTAAGTTCATAAAAAGAAATATATTTTGTTGATATAGGATCCCCCATCATATAATCTCTAACAACAATGTTCATTTCTAATAGGAAGTTAGAGAACTACTAAGGAGTTATAAGGCGGAACATCACAAATCTTCTATTTACTGACCACATGCAAATGGGGCAGTTAAAACTGCAAACAAGAACATCAAGAAGATTTTATCAAAGATGACTCAAACTTATTGAGACTAGATATCGAACAATAGTCACAACTTCAGCTACAACAACTCCTTTCTTACTAGTATATAGGTCAGAAGTAGTACTTCCAGTCAAAATAGAAATAAAGTCTCATTGGGTAGCAATCGAATCTGAATTGCTAGAAGTACAATGGGCCCAACAGAGGCACGATAATCTTACTCTCTTAGACAATCGAAGGCTCAAGGCTCTATACCACACATAGTTGTATCAGACTTAGCTTGCTAAAACCTTCAATAGGAAGGTGAAACATAATAGTGTGAAAGTAAGAGACTGAAGCATGCAAGGTAGAATGTTTATAGGGAAATTCATACCGAATTAGGAAGGCCCATACTTGGTTAAACATGTCCTATTGAAAGGAGCAGTTAAGCTGATGGATTCTAAAGGAAATGAAATCTCTAAACCTATCAATACAAACCACTTCAAGAAAACTATGTCTAGGGAAAAAAAACTCCCATTGAGTTGAAAACCTAAAAATGGCTGCTCAAGCAAAAATTAGGGACTTCCTGCTAGATTGAAAACCCTACATAGATAACCTAGGCAAAAATTAGGGAAAAAGAGAAAATACTTAACTAGAAAACTTGAGAAGGCTAGTTAGGAACATGGGTAATCTCAAGTTCAAAATTTATATGAATGCACCTGTGCTTTTCTTAAATGAATTTAGTGAAATGAAAATGATTATCAAATTATGGAAATTTTTTTTAAAAAAGTGCAATGAATTTTATCATAATGAATTGCATCAAACATGCTTTGCATTTTCTTTCATTACATGACCACAATTCTTGCTATCTTCTTTGAACTATATCCTTAAGATTAGCCATTATCATCGAAGCCTAAAAAAAGCCCAACTAGGTGTGAAGAGCCCCAAACGGAGACACCCTAGGTAAAAGAGGGAAGAAAAAAATAAAAAAATAAAAGAAGAAAACCCAACTAAGTGTGAAAAGCTCCAAAAGGGGATGCCTTAGGTAAAAGAGAGAAAAATAAAAGAGGCAAACAATAGCAATGATAAACATCACCATGCATAGCAATGGTAAGAAGCATATATATACTATAGTCATCATCATACATATATCGTACAACACATGCGGGACAAATGCCCATATATAACACCTAGAGTCCATCCCCTCAGGAAAATGATACAATAAAACAAACACAAGCCAAAAAGCCCTACACCTAGGTCTTAAAACAACTACATCGACCGTGGCTGACATCAAAAGCAAGCATCAATCCTGCTCAAGCATCCCCATCATTTGATCTAGGCTCCTCGTCCGTCATCCCGAAGGATGCCAACCGTGACTCCGGCTCACCAATACGATCATGATAAGTTGTGCACTCCCACTCCCACTCACAGCTAGCATGGAGATGTTTAGCTTGCATTGCATGAAAATAGCATATTATACCCATGTACATAAAACATGTGCATAAAAAAATAGGTACAATAAAAAAGGCATACCTTTTGATTGCTCGTAAACTCCATAAAGTGTTTTCGCACACTCCTTGCAAAAATATACTAGTACTAGCCAAAAGAGACAATGTAGACAGTGGGGTTTAGGGTGCGTCTAAGATTTTAGCAACCACGACACTATTTAGGCTCAGGGCCTTAGAGAACACACTAACCACTGTCATAAAGACATGGCATGGATATGAGGAGTCACCACCTAGGGTAATAACTGGGATAAATAAAAAAGGTGGGACTCGATTCTCTAAAAGAAAGCTAGCACCACAACCAGGAGATTCTGGATATGGAATACTAACTTCTCATTATCTCGTGTTCTTTTAGAATAATTTTATAAATGATTATTTCATCCTCTAATTACATGCAATTTTATTAAACCCTAATTAACATCCATCTAACCTAAAAGGCAACAAGTCAATAAAATTACTAGTAAAAAATGTATAAAAAGGCAATGTCCCTATGTCTAAACTATGTTAATTTCATTTTATAAGTTTAACTAAGTCTACATATTATTTACAAATGAGAAATAAACTATAGGTGGGCCTACATTTTATTAATTAGTGAGCCTAGATCTGTTTATTTTAATTTTTCTAAGGAATGGGCTTAAGTCTATTCAATTTTAAAGGAAAATTAATGGACCTAAGTCTAACTTAGGTTTGCATGTAATTAATTTAGGGTTTTTTTAGAAAATCGCTATAATGTTTGTTTGATCCATTTTTTGTGTTTTATTTATTTTTAGGCTTTTTTTTTGTTTTTATTCTTTTGGGCCCCAAGCCCATGTTTAAAAAATGGTTTAGGATTTTAAATAATTAAAATCAATTTAGACCCATTAGATTAATTAGATTTTAGGCCCACTTAGTTAATTAAAACTTGTCTAGACTTAGCTCAGCCCACTTAATTTCATTTCTTTTAAAATAAATAGACCTAAAATAAAATAAAACTATTTCTTTTAATTATTTAAAATCCTAAACCATTTTTTAAACATGGGCTTGGGGCCCAAAAGAATAAAAACAAAAAAAAAAGCCTAAAAATAAATAAAACACAAAAAATGGATCAAACAAACATTATAGCGATTTTCTAAAAAAACCCTAAATTAATTACATGCAAACCTTAATTTAAGCTACTGCCACCATTGATTTTAATTGATTTTTTCACCCAATTGAACCTAATTACTAATCAATTTTAAAGTATAGAAAATTAAAATTTTAACTATTCCCACTATTGGGGCTATTACAAACTATGTACAAAAATTAAATTTAAATGATTATACACCCAAAAATTAAAATAACTACACATAACACCAAAAACGGAAAAAAATCCTAAGAACTATTGAAAAAATAAAATAGGTTCCTATTCAATTCTTGGATTTTAGACTATTTCCTCCTCAATTCACAGTCAAGCATCAAACAAAAACACATAAAAAATTAGATTAGTAATGAAATAAGAAAACAATAACGAAAAAAAAAGGTTTACAAGAAGAGAAGAGAAGAAAGAAAAAATGTTGTGCATATGCTTTGGCCCCTCAGACTAGGATTTTCATTATTGAAACTGTTGCCAATTCTGGACTCAGGCTTAAAAAAATAGTGTTAGACCGTTCTAGTTGAAAGAATTGTATAGAAAAAAAGCTTTGACAAAATTCAAGTTTTCTGGTGCCCCTGCGTACTCAGTGATGTCTCAGTTTTTTCAGGGTTTCTGCGTAGTCAAGTTTTTACGTTAAAGAAGAAAAAAACTTCCCAAAAAAATCCTCTCTATGCAGCATGCAGACTCTGCTTTTAAATGCAGAGTCTGCACGTACTGAACTTCCTCCAAAGGAGGAACAGATTGATGATATAGCGTTTGTTTTTTTTATTTCAAAAATCTTATGCATTTTAAAAAAACCTTATCAGATAACATTTGAATTTTCAACCAATCAAAACATTGAAAAAATCGATAAAAAAATAAGAAAAAATATGCAAAAAATAAAAAAAAGGGACTTATTGTGCATCGGTACTGTGCAATGTCGATTGATCCTAAAAAATTTCGATCGGAATTCTAGATTTCTGATCAGCCGAGTTAATGCCGATCGGCATAGTAGATTGCCTAATCAAAAATTTTTTTTAAAAGGGTAATTAATTAATTAATTAACTAACTAATCAAATCCTTCAATTTAAATTCTTTGATTAATTAATTAATCTTTCAATTAATTAATTATTATTTTCTTTTTGAAATTGAAATAGCGTCCGATGAAGTTCATGGGCTATTTCAATCTAGCTCGGGAATTATTTCATGGACTGCCGGAGCAAGTAATACGTCTGATTTGGGCTTCTGGATTTAGGCATTTCATTGCTACACTTTTGACTATTTGAGACCAGTCTGACCATTATTCTTTATTTGCTTTGATCGAGCGATGGATGGATACTACCCACACTTTTCATACTCGTATGGGTGAGCTGACTGTTTCACCTATGAGTTTCTCTGCTATCACTAGGACTGCCTTTGGAGGATCCCCAATTCCATTTGACATCAGCCATTGTAGTCTTCTAGAGCATGCACGGAGTCAGTATATGGGAGATTTGATCGGATTCGCCCCAGTATTGAAGAATCGAAAGAACTTTCTTCTTTCATCATTAGTAAAGGGATTCATATGCCTTCCTACTTGTACTCCTCGTCAGATTATTCATAAGGCAAGGTGTTTCCTTTTTATATTATTAGGCACGACCCTCTTTTGTGAGACCGATCATGAGGTCAGTATTGCTTTGTTGGGTCCTCTTCATGACTTAGATTGAGTTACCACATTATATTGGGGATCTGCTACACTCGCTTATATTTATTACAAATTGGACACTATATGTAGAGATGTTGTTATGATGTGTGGCTTTTGGCACATGTTTCATGTATGTTCTCCTGCATGTAGCAGATGTGTTTTAGTGATGCTCAGCTTTCTATCTTTTCTCCCACAGATGCCTCTCATGTGAGTTTTTCTGACTTGTTTCCTGCATAATCTATACACTCGACACTAATGTTAATTACAAAATAGGTCCCTCAGACATAGGCGGAGTATTTACATGGACTCGCCTTATCT
Organism: Mallotus nudiflorus; assembly: GCA_947683625.1. NCBI lineage: Eukaryota > Viridiplantae > Streptophyta > Magnoliopsida > Malpighiales > Euphorbiaceae > Mallotus > Mallotus nudiflorus. The sequence continues at coordinate 1,630,733 of CANTUR010000720.1, read as the reverse complement.
CAGAGGTTATTCACAATGCAGGTTACAGATAGTTAGAGGGTAAGTATAGGTATAATAAAGATGGAAATGTATACATACTATGCATGAAATTTACATGATGTGTTTTCTATGTGTACAATGTTAGTGATATGCATTAGGTCAATCATTTGATTATGTATTGACTTTCTTAATAAAGAGGTATTTCATTATCATTTGATTTTATGATAATTATATGAATGGTTAATTCTTACTAAGACCATCAAGTATGTGACTTGATAGTAAAACCCTTAGATTAAAATAAGAGTTCTATTCTAATTATCCCTAGCCATTTATTCATTATATAAATATTAAAGTATTAAGGCTAGTATGATGTTTACTGATGGTTATGTTTTACTAATCATAAATATGAGATATTAAGTCAACTCATAGGTATATGATGAGAGATCATGTACTGGATTGACCCATTATAAGAATACTGCATAGATTATTGTCATAAGTATTTCTCATCATAGTAATTTTATTTCGGTCCTTTAACCTTAAAATCATCATGGATTTCTATATAGCAATTTTATGTTTTAACACATTCTAACATTGTCTTTAACCGAATGATTAGATAGGATATTGTTGGATATGAAATTAGGTATATGAGGAATGTGAGTGATTCAAAAGGAATTTATCCCCTATTTATATGAGAAAGATATCTATGGGCCCCTTGATGAGATAGACTGAAGGAAAATGCATGGCCATGCTGAAATGAATTGATAAAGAGTTATCATTTTCAGTATACTTGGAAACAAGTCATAATATTGAACTATATAAGGATGACATTCTATGCCTTATGTTTAATTAAGATATCATGTGATAAAGGGACGATAAAATTCATTGTAATTAGGTTATATCAGATTATTGACTTCACATGACTTGGGTAGTCATAATGTCATGGTAGAGGGCACTTATGACTTGTAGGCCTAAATAGAGATTTAGGCCCACTGCCAATGTTATGTGAACCTATAGGGTCACACACTTAGAACAAGCCCAAAACGATTATGGGTTTAATAAGCCCAAAATAAACTCTATGGAAATAAAGAATTAAAATGTTTTATTTATTTATTTATTTGTTTATTTATTTAAGATAAATGTTATTTTAAATAAATAAATAAATAAGATATTATTTCTAATTTTTTTAAAACAAAATTATAATATAATAAATGGGAAATTACCAAAAGGTTATTGGTAAGTGAAACCCTAATTTGGAGTCTATAAATATGTTATATTCTCTAGGGTTTAAAACTGTGTTTTTTCCCTGCCTCCAAAAATGGTTTTCTCTCTTCCTAGAAAACAAACATAGAGTTTTTCTTTTGTTCTTGATTTGTGAGACAATTAAGAAGGTTGCTAGTACACACTCCAATTCATTTTGTGAAGGGTTATTCGTGTGGATACCTATAGAGCATGCATCCTTTTAGAGACGTCTTGATTCAAACAACCAAAGCAAAAAGCTCGAGGTAAGGTTTCACCGGTGTGAACCTCCTCTCATCCTTCCAGAAAATCTTGCCTCTTTTGCATTTTGGTGAGATTCTTAAAACCCTAGATTTAATCAAGTAGTCGAATTACATGGATCCAGGTTTGGGAACGTGATAAAAATTTAACTTTTCCACTGCGTTTGTATCACAAAATCCAACATACAGAGCTACTCGAGCAGTTTGGAGCGCGAGATCGAGATGCTTCACCGACAACTTACAGATTTGGGCATTGATCCTTATAGTGCTGGGACATATTCTGTCAAACCTTTAGACATCTTTTACCAAGATGACTCTACTAAAGGATGGATCCCATGGCTGGATTCTAGAGCTCAAGATGACTGATTTAGGCTATCAGATTTTTCTATCGTACTACTGTGTTAACCAACTCTACAAGTTGGATGCTCTTCTTTATGGATTTACAATTCCTACAGACTTGTTGAAGTTAGTTTCAACCATGATGAATGTATAAAATTACATTATAATGTTGAAAATTTATCATGTACTTAACAAATCTCACTATTTTTTATTTTCATGACTGTCACTTATTTGCCATTTGCCAAGGTCAGAGGCATTATTAACCATCTTATGCTGAGAGTATAGCATTTACAAAGTGAAGAGCTTACTTCCACACCTAATTTTAGGGAGAATTTTCTAAAAAAAACTTATGGAAATTAAGCATAAAAATATTGAATTCGGAGTATCAAAACAGTCTTTGAATTACTTTTTTACTTTTCTTCCTTATCCAAGTATTCCCTCGCCTTTCTCATATTACTCAGCATGGATACCGTTGGAAAGGTCCTTTGGATACTCATACTCTTATAGAGCATTGGAGTAAATAGAGCAAGTTTTTTTCCTTTTTATTATTATTATTATTTTTTAACATGGGTCCTCTTTTAGTATTCCCCTGCCTTTATTGTATTACTTAGCGTGGGTACTGCCAGAGGTTCACGTTGATACTCTTCCTCATATTTGGGCATTAGAGTACATTATGCTTACTCTTATTTTGATTCTCCTCTTAGTGTTCCCCTACCTTTCTCGTATTACTCAGTGTGGATACCATTGAGTGATTTGTACTCGTACTCATTTTTGAGCATTGGAGTAGATTATATGCACATTTATTATTCAAAAGACTAAAATGACACTTTAAAATTCAACCAATTTATACTGTAAGTCCATAGATTTTGTCTTTGCATATTCTTCCCCTCGTTTGGGTGTAAAGTAAGCATTAGATTGATTAGAGTTTTAGAAACTCTCAGCATAGTACTGTCAACAAGACGTCTGAATTCTGAGAGGCTAATAAAAGAAAGCCACTAAAATCAAAGGTTATAAGATAAGTTTTCACATATGACATCATGAAGCGGATGAATTTACTCTCAATTTTATAAATTTTCTTTCAATTTGTACTTTACTATAGAATAAAAAAAGAGATAAAGTTATACTACTTCCCTTTGGTATTTGTTAGGCTATTTGTCATACAGAGTGAGATTTTGACGAGTGATTAGCATTTTTTATCCTTATCATTCTTATTAGTGTATCGATGCCTTTCCTCTTCTTCATTCTATTTTATTTTCCCTACATAAAATACCATAAGTTAGTATGGTTTATTTGTAAGTGAAGAAATTTTATCAAAATGCAATGTTATCCTTTTGCATTCTTCCCTTTTTGATTATGGTGATGATGTATCTAGTTGCAGGGTCACGATATTCTGCCATCGAAGTTGTGGCTTTATTCTATTGATGCTATAGTAGAGGGCCTCATTCCTTTTCCCAATGTTTCCTGCAAAAGAAAAGATTTAGGAGTTAGAGGTTTTTTATTTCATAATCAAAGAATTTTTTAGAGTTCATTCATCTCAAGTTTTGAGTGCATTCTTCCCTTTTTAGGGCCAAGAGCATGTATCACTGACATATTGGACATTCTCGTTACCATATTCCGCACCTTCTTGAGATCACCAGGATGATTCTTCTTAGTAATGTTGCTCCTCCTATTTTACCTTTCAGATGCTTTACATGTGAATACTTTGACTACTTTCCTGCACTTTTACAACACTAATCTTGAATGTTAGTAGCAAAGTGTTTGCATAATCTTGCCTAGGCTCAAAGACAAGTATTTCACAATAAATGTATGCAAGTGTATGCATGTTATGCATGATCCTAATAGGTCTTCTGTTTAGGGCAAAGCTATGTTCGTAGCTTGGAGTGTGAGAACGAGGTGCTTCATCAATAGCTTGTAAGTTCAAGCAATTAATGCTTAATTGTTGGTACTTCTGATGTTTGAGCTTCTAATATAGCCTATCAGACAAATAACCAGGCCAATGAGTGAGGTCCATGACTTTACATTGGAGCTCATGATTGACTGATGCACCATTGAACTTTCCTTTTTGTCATTGCTTCTGCTGTATGATAACTGTTATATCCGTATACTTATAGTATACTCCTTTCTTCCCTGAGATTGTTTTCATAAACTTTGAAGTTCTACTGTTGTATTTATCGTTTTGCCCCTAACTTGTCTCAGAGTTACATTTTGCCCCCAACTTCATTTTGAATTCATCCTAGTAATCACTTTCTTCATGTGCACAAGAGACTCAGTTTGGTCATTTATTATTGTTGGCCATTTGTCTTACTAACCCTATCAGCTGAATCTCATGCATTGAAGATGCATAGGAGTGGGCGAACTTATTGAAGTGAATTCTAGATGATGAAATCAATTGGACTTGCACTTCGAAGAATTCTTGAGCAGAATATGAGACTTGATGCTGACAGTCACAATGTATGGGTTAAAAAGCAAGTTACTGAGTGACCAGGATTCTCAAGGTATAAGGGGAAGCTAGGCTTACAAGGAAAATTACAAAATAAGTGGCAAAAAGAAAACGTAACTAAAATAGTGATCTCATAGTTCTAATTTAGCTTTCATCATGTATTGTTTTTCCATTCAGATACTTATGCAGTATGATAAAGACCAATATGCGATGTTAGAACAAAAATTTAAAATTCAATTTTAATCATTCATTAGGGCAAAAATGAGAACATTCATTACATCACATGATATATCTCCTGTTATTAGTCAGTCATGAATTTTCCTCTCTAATTTTTACCTTACTGTTCTTCCTTTATCTTCTTTTTTTCTCTTTTTATTCTTTGTTTTTTTCTTTTTTTTCTTTTTTATTTTTTTTTATTTTTCTCACATTTCCTATCTTTAAAAGTTACATCATGTGATATATGTATGTTCTTTGAATTTGTATTTGTGCCCATGGTAAATTAATTGAATTAAATTTATGTCAAACAAGCAGATGTAATCAATGTCATAATGCACAGTACCATTAGGATTTACATTACATAAGCAAGCATAATCCGAATTTATATCATCGATCACTAGAAACTAAAATTTTATTCAATGAGATAATAAGAAATTTTATTTCCTATTCTAAATGCTAGCGATGCTGAGTCTCATAGTGGTTGTCCTTGAGGTGGTTGACATAACAACTCTTTAACAATAGTAATACCCATCCTCTCAGTTGCCAGCTTCATCACTTCCTCTTTGTTGTCCTTCATCAGATTCTCCACAATCTGCTCCTTGAAGATCTCAAACCTAGGGACATCTGCTAGCAACACTAACTAATTTCTTAGCTCTCAGATAGTAATTGCCTTCCCTTGGCCTAATGAACTTCTAACTCAAAGGACCAACTTTTGCATAAAGCTTCCTCTTTTCTGTATTGAATCTCTTCTTTGCCCTTCCACCTTTTGGCTTTGCTTCCCCTGTAAAATGCAATCGTGTTATGTCACTTGGGAATTCTCCTTGTTCATTCTTCCCCAGTCCTCATCCAAACAGATAATTCATGTTCTCCATCATTTTTGCTACTCTCAGATCCATTTCAGTCCCATCAAATATCCTAGCAATCTGGAAACCAGGGGGTGCACACACTTATTTCTATTTATCAAGTATGGCTGCCACAACTACATTGGTTCCAGCTTTTATTGTCATGACATCTCCTTCATGAGAAAATTTTATTTTCTGGTGCATTGTTGAAGGTACTCCTCCTAGGGCATGAAAACACGACCTTCCTAACAATAGGGCATAGGCAATAGGGATGCCCAATACAATAAATTCAACAGTTGACTCTACAGGCCCTGCTTTGACCAAAGCTTGAAATATTCCCTCCACATTCCTGGTACTATCATCGTAAGCTCTGATAATGAGGTTTGAAGACAACAAGTCATCTACTTTCATACCTAAATTATGTAGGATCTTCAGCGGGCATACATTTATAGATGAACCATCATCCACCATTACAAAGTTGGTTCTCTTCCCTTTTACTTCAACTGTGATAAATAATGCCTTGTTATGATTTCTTCCCTCTAAAGGCAATTCATCATTTGAGAATGTTACCATCCCATGTTTCTTTTTTATAACCTTTGCCACTATAGATTATGGAGTAGCGGCTATTTCAATGCTCATATTCGATAAAGCTTTGACAAGAGACCTTCTATGGTTGCCTGAATGCATCAGTAATTCCCAAATGTTAACATTTGCCTTAGCCTTCTTCAGTTGTTCCAAAATCATATCCTCTTTTTGTCCTTCCTCTACTTTTGCATCTTTTATTTCTTCCCTTTCTACAACCCTTTCATTTTGCTTTTTCTGCTGCCCGGTAATTCCTCCTGCTTCTAGTAACATGATTTACATTTGGAGTATCACTCCATACATAAACTCCAATGGGTTTTTCTTCATCAGAATCATACCAGATGTTCACGGCCCCAACAATCCATTCTCTTTTACCAAACTTCCACTGTGCATGTTTCTTTTCCTTTCAACTCCCTCAGCTTGTCCATATGTTGGCTTAGCAACTCTTCATCCACTTCTTAGGAAAATTCTGGGGTTAATAATTCATCTTCCTTAAACTCATCACCCTATCCTATTGGCACGATCTCTTCCATGGGTATGTCAACAAAAGCAGGTTTAGAATAGAATACTCTGTAATTGAACTTGCCTGAAGGTTATTCCAATAGATCTTTAACTCCTCTTAGCGACTTCTCAAGAATTTCAGGCTCTTCTTTTACTAGCTTATCATTAAACTCATCTCCCCAACCTGAGGGCTTAATTTATTTAATAGGGATATCAATAGAGGGTGGTTTTGAGTAAAATACTTTGTAATCAAAATTGCCTAAGGGCGATCCTAATTAATCTTCTACTCCTCTCTGTGGCTGTCTGAAAGGTTCTCCATTGGGTATAAGGTTGAGGTCCTCGAAGGAGCTTAGCACTTCTTCTTCGGTAACCCTTGAGTTGATCATCAAGGTGGCTAGTGGTGGAATGTTTCAGTCATCTGGGAAAGGGTTATTTTTGGTGTTTGGGTTGGAATTGGATTTCTCAGGGTCGATGATTTTTTCGGAGTCTATCAAGTTTTGGATTTCATGTTTTAGGCGGATATAAGTATCTGTGGAATAGCCAGGTAGTTGATGAAACTTGTAGTAATTGTTTGGATCATAGCCAAGGAGATTTGGATTCAGGGGTTTGGAAAAGGTTAAGGGGTCGGAGTAAGCCTTTTTGGATTAGCCTCTCTAGGACTTTGGAGAGTGGTTGGTTGAAGTTTGAGAACCTTCTAGGTTGCGGAACTACATGTACCTCTATAGCTCGGCTAGTACTTCCTTATTGTATGCCCCCAGTTAGGTAGTTTTGAGTTCCTGTGCCTTTAACAGTTTTCTTTTTCTCACTCTTAATTTCCTCAGCTTGTAACCCATCATCATACAAATCCACAAAGGTTTTGGGATTCATCATTTGTAGCCTCTCATCCATATTAGGTGACACATTATGAACTATCATTCTAACATGATCCTTCTCAATAAGCTTGTTTTTCATCATCCCTGCTTTATTCTTGAAATGAGTTAAGAAATCAGAAAAAGACTCATTTGATTTTTTTTTAGTTAACTCTAGATCCCAGATGGATACCTCCAACCTGGTATTATAATCATATTGTTTCAAGAATGCAGTACATAGTTCCTTTAAGTTAGCCCTAACAGACTTTTCTAACCCATGGTACCAGTTTACAGCCATTCTTTCTAGTGACAATACAAACAACCTAGTGACTACTGCAGAGGTGCTTTTGTAGTGCTCATAGTTGTAGTGTATTGACTCAAATGAATTCTAGGGTCTCCTCTCCCATCAAATTTCTACAATTTAGGCATTTTGAATTTTTCAGGCAGATTGTCACCCTCCATTTGCAACATATCATCAAAGTCAAAAGAATATCCTATTCCTTGTCCTCTAATAAGCTCTTCCGTCTTGGACATTTTCTGAGTCAGTGCTTACATCTACTTGGACTCAAGGTCTTGAACCAATTCAAGTGATTCTCTCTTTGCCTTCTATACCATGTAGTTTTCAATGTCTTCCATTCTCATATCAATAACAGGCACATTTCTAGGAGCAGGTTGCCCCCTAGCATTATTAGCAGTATGTGGAGGAGCTACAGCAATAGGTGGAGCTACAGTAACAGGTGGAGCTCCTACAGTAGGTAGCTGTTCAACAGTAGCAGCAGGTGGTTGTCCAACAATAGGTTGCACTAGTTCGGCTAAAGCCTATCTCAGTTCATCTTGCATCATAGCTCTCATGTTATCCATCAAAGCTCCATTAATGTCCTCCAAGGTCCACATTTCTAGTTTTTGTTCCATTTCAGTCTGTTCAGTCTGAGCTGATTCAGCTTCTAGGAATAATGTTTTGATTAGACTACCCTCTAGTCTCTCCAGTCTATAAAGAATGCTTTGAGCTATGGACTCCGGACTTAAATCAACTTTGGTCAATCTGCTACCTATTCGTCCCCAGACATGAGAAGACCCAGATGAATCTATGATGGCTGCAAAATAAGGTATTAGTATGATGCATGGACTATATGTATGCATGATACATGTGTTTATGCAACAAATAGCAGGCAAGCACTTAGCAAGTAGCAAGTATCAAGAAGCAATCAATAAGCAACATGCATGCATAAGCCTTCCAACCTTATTCCTCCCACACACGTGTTCAATGGTGAGTTTCTTTTCCTATGAATTTTGGTCTTGGCCTTCATATCAACAAGGGATATTAAGAGCCGACGCGCATCCAAATCTCTCTTAAAAGAAAAAAAAGCACAAAAGCAAAATTTCTAAATATAAAGGTCTAACTTAATCCTTATTAGCCTGAATGAGCTTCAAAGGTATAGACCTGGGCTTTTATAAATAGAAATACATCATGGCAATGCAAACAAATAAGCATTTTGGGTAAAGACCCTAGGGGAAGTAACTAAGCCATTATATGTTGTTAGGGTCTGGTGAAAAGTTAAGGTTCCCTTAGCAAGATGCTCTCCATTATGGAATTTGAGTTACAGGCCAAGGTCAAAGGGGCCTAGCATCCATTACCACCTCAAGATAAGATTACCCCCCTTAGGGACTTAGGTTACAGACTCTGGTCAGATAAGCCCGGTAATCTCTCTTGAACTGAGTTAAGGCTAAGAGTGATGGTTAGCCAATCTACAACTCCATAAAGCTAGTGGAATCATGGAATCATAAACCAACGCCATCAGTTTAGTAGGGACATGCAGAATGAATGCAATAATGAAATAATAATCGATAAAACAAATATAAAGAAAATGAGTAGAATTAGTATCTCTTATCCCTAATGGATTCGCCATTGTAGATGACGGGGTTTAGCACACGTCCAAGATTTTATCAACCACGACACTATTTAGGCTCAGGGCCTTAGAGAACACACTAACCACTGTCACAAAGACATGGTGTTGAGATGAGGAGTCACTACCTAGGGAAATAACTAGGACAAATCGAAAAGGTGGTACTTGATTCTCTAAAAGAAAGCTAACACCACAACCAGGAGATTCTGGATACGGAATACTAACTTCTCTTAGTCTCGTGTTCTTTTAGAATAATTTTATAAATGATTATTTCATCCTCTAATTACATGCAATTTTATTAAACCCTAATTAACATCCATCTAAACCCAAAAGGCAACAAGTCAATAAAATTACAAGTAAAAAATGCATAAAAAGGCAATGTCCATATGTCTAAACTATGTTAATTTCATTTTATAAGTTTAGCTAAGTCTACATATTATTTACAAGTGAGAAATGGACTATAGGTGGGCCTACATTTTATTAATTAATGAGCCTAGATCTGTTTATTTTAATTTATCTAAGGAATGAGCTTAAGTCTATTCAATTTTAAAGGAAAATTAATGGGCCTAAGTCTAACTTGGTTTTATTTTAAGTGAAATGTGGGCCTAGGTCTATTTATTTTAAAAGAAATGAAATTAAGTGGGTTGAGCTAAGACTAGACAAGTTTTAATTAACTAAGTGGGCCTAAAATCTAATTAATCTAATGGGCCTAAATTGATTTTAATTAATTAAAATCCTAAACCAATTTTTAAACTTATTTATTAAGTGGGTTAAACCTAAATGTGGGCTTGGGGCCCAAAAACATAAAAACATAAAAAACAAGCCTAAAAATAACTAAAACACAAAAAATGGATCAAACAAACATTATAGTGATTTTCTAAAAAAACCCTCAATTAATTACATGCAAACCCTAATTTAAGATACTGCCACCATGGATTATAATTGATTTTTTTGCCCAATTAAACCTAATTACTAATCAATTTTAAAGTATATAAAATTAAATTTTTCACTATTCCCACTACTGGGGCTATTACAAACTACATACAAAAATGAAATTTAAATGATTATACACCCAGAAATTAAAATAACTACATAAAACACCAAAAATGGAAAAATAAAAAAAATCCTAAGAACTATTGAAAAAATAATACAAGTTCATCCATGGCATTCCATGGATCTTCTGTTCAATTCTTGGATATTAGACTATTTCCTCCTTAATCCACAATCGAGCATCAAACAAAAACACATAAAAAATTAGATTAGTAATGAAATAAGAAAACAATAACGAAATAAAAAAATAAAAAAAGGTTTACAAGAAGAGAAGAGAAGAAAGAAAATATGTTGTGCATATGCTTTGGCCCCTTAGACTAGGACTTTCACATTGAAACTGTTGTCGATTTTGCACTCAGGCTTCAAAAAATAGTACTGGACCGTTCTAGTTGAAAGAATTGTATAGAAAAAAAGCTTTGACAAAATTCAAGTTTTTTGGTGCCCCAGCGTTCTTAGTGATGTCTAAGTTTTTTTATGGTTTATGCGCAGTTAAGTTTTTGCATTAAAGAAGAAAAAAACTTCCCAAAAAAATCCTCTCTACGCATGCATGCAGACTTTGCTTTTAAATACATAGTCTGTGCGTATTGAACTTCCTCCAAAGGAGGAACGGATTGATGATCAAATAGCATTTCATTTTTTTTATTTCAAAAATCTTTTGCATTTTAAAAAAAACTTTATCAAATAAAATTTGAATTTTCAACCAATCAAAACACTGAAAAAATTAATAAAAAATAAGAAAAAATATGCAAAAATTAAAAAAGGGACTTATTGCGCGTCAGCATTATGCAATGCTAACCGACATTGTATAATACCGATTGGCATTGTCTAATGCCGATCCTAAAAAATTATTTTTTTTATTTTTTTACTTTTAATTACCAAAAGACCCTTGAAAAAAGGACTTATTTGCAATCAAACTCTAAAAAATGTTGCAATTTAGTCCTTAAAGTCCAAAAAATCGACAATCAAGTTCAATTTTTGAATGAATTTCATAATAGGGGCTTACATCACAATTATGCACAATTGCATGAACATGGGAAGCATCAAGAGGGATAACATCTAACTAAGGAAAGCCAAGATGAGGCAAATTAGGATACACTCCTCTACTAAAGATGTCCATCCCAGACAAAACTGAGGATGATCCAACTTCTAAGTCCCTAAGAATAGCACTAACAGAAGCCATACTACTAGTATGGGTAGTCACCTCAGTATGGAACGTGCCCTTAACCTCCTCGAAATAAGACCTTGATCTCTTCTGATGAGATCCCCATCATTGCAGGTAAGTCCTTATAACCATGTCAATTACAGCTTATTACTAATAAAGTTTGCTATATGTCTGTACAAAATAAGAATAAAAGCCTATCATATCAGAAGAAGTAACTCTCGATGATTCGCATGATGGCCCAACCCGCGAATATGAAGGATAAGCCTCATCTGCCTGAGAAGGAGGAGGTGGAGGAAAGGTGCCACTAGCCATAGTATCAATCAGCTACGGGATCAGTACATCAACATAAAGAGATCCTACACCCTCTAGGAAATTCTCAGAAGGATGTCTTATAATGGTAGTAGCAAGTTTGTCACACTAAGCTTATGAATCCAGAACATGTCACCTGGAGGAGAAATGGGAACTCTCCTCCCAAATGGACCATCCTACCAATAATGGAATTGCTTACTTAGATACCACACCTTATTAGTAAGGTTAAAGTGCAGCACTTGTCTCTCTATCAACTGTCATGTTATCACCATCTTTGCCAACCAATCTAACCTCATCACCTACCAATGAAGGAGAATCTACTTTAAAGGGAAAAATGAATAAAGATTCTTTAGCAAATGAAATAACCAATGTAGCAAGAATCAAGCATACCTATCCAAGTGACAGCCTACCCTTGTAGTCATAGGCCTCTGCATAATCCTCAATCAAATCAGCAGTCCTCCTAATCCAACTAGAATAATAAGGAAAATCATCCTCCAAGAGATACTCCATGGTCAAATGAGGAAGAACCCCAAACTCAAAAGCCTAGATCTGTCAGAATCAAAACTCAAAAAAAAAAACGCAAAAGTCAAAAGGAGCAAAAAGACATGAACTCTCACTCACATCCAACACGAATAAACATCCATAAATCCTTGAGCCACCTTAGCATGCTGCATCCAGACCTAAGTACATGTAGGTAAAAGCAACAGTACCTCGATAAGCTCTCCAGGTCTCTCAGGACAGGCAACGACCACAGACTACCTGTACCTAAAGGATTCGAGAAGATGACAGCACTCAACAAGTAGAATAAGAAGTAACAAGCCAACTACTCTGCAAAATAATATCAGTATCACACATCATCTGCATAGTGGAGATGAACTTGGTGTAACGAGTGAAGTACGAACAACTAGACTTCATAGGGGTAGGCACCCCAAGAAACGCTATGGTGAGGCCCCTCTTCACCAACACAGAAGAGCACTCCTCCTCACTTAAGGGAATAGGCTCCCCAGAAAAGCTTAAGCCCGTGATAGCAACAAAATCTAGAGGAGTGATGGTCATCTCTTCAACAGGAAAGTGAAAAGTTTGCATCATGTCCATCCATTGCTCAATTAATGCATACATAACAATTTGAATCAATGCATAAGAGTCATAAAAAAGCGTAACAATAATCCCATCAAAATCATGCAACCATATGCTTCACACACATCGGAAGACCATGATAGTTTGTGTTGACCCTATTGAAGTTGCCAGGAAACACAGTAACAGACCTACGAGGCTATAAACAACACGTATGCTATCAAAAATCTACACATATAATAAATGCTGACACATCTTTTTTCTTTGCTAATAACAAGAGCTAAAAAAAGCGTCATGATAAGCGCTAGCAAATAATTAGAACCAAAAATAAAAGCAAGAGCTATTAGGCTATAAGCACTCATAATAAACTACATATTAACAGCCAGATCAAGAGCTACAGAACTATAGCTATGATAACCTCAATTGAAAAACATAACAAATACAGGAAAAACTAATAAATAGCAAGGCAACCTAAAGAGTTAAATAACTTTAGAAAAGATAAAGGACAAAGGAGGACCTACCTGGCAATGATGATGAACCCAAGTGTGAGTCTCCAAACTGTGAACCATGGGAATTAGGTCCCTTTAAGAGAGCCTAGATGGCTAAGAACCCTAAGCACCATCAGTACTAGTCCTTATAATGGAAGTCCCAGCTCTAGTGGCCTTTGTGAAGTTACCCTTGATATATAAAAAGATATCCTCCATACCCTCATGAATGTTGGGGAACTCCATCTTATGTAGAGAAAAAAAACAGAGCAGAAAACACCCGAAACTCGAAAAGGTTAAAAAAATATGAAAAACACTTAGAGAAGACCAAAAGAAGCTTCCCTGAACCTAAAAAATGCACATCTTAAGTAGACTAAAGAGGTGGAGGCATGTGGCCATGTGCTAGGTGTGTGATCACTAGATAAGCATGTGACCATATTCGCGGCCACGTGCACTTCCCCCTTTCACTAACTCTCGTAGAGTTATACACGCACTCTGAGACTTTCCACACTCATTTCCCTAGTCCTAAAGCTCCATTTGAGCATAAAACATGCCGCTGAACTCACATAAAAGTACACTGATGTGGACTACATTTGTCCAAAGACATTGCATGTGGCCTCACCATTTTTTGAAAACTCAACACCTCCCAAATGAAGAAAAATAAAAAAGAATCACCGAAAGGATATCCTGCTCGAAATAATCAAAATAACATCTATAACATGACAAATGATGACATCATCATTATGTCATCATTGTATCATCATTATATTACCAACTAAGACTAAAAGAGAAGAACACATTACATCAATCACAATGATCATAACAATCTGTTTGCCTGACACCCAAATAGGTTATAGTGGCAGTATCTATTTGTTCGCCTGAAAATCGAAGAGGTTATAGTGGTACTACTCGCCTGACACCCGAAAAGGTTATAGTGGCAGTATCTATATGTTCACTTAACACCCGAAGAGGTTATAGTGGTAGTATCTATCTGTTCGCCTAACACCGAAGAGGTTATATTGGCATTACTTTTTTGACTAGGGAGTGTTATGTACGATGCCTAAAAGGGGTAGTCATTACATTTCACATGCATGCTTGCATATCATATGTTGGATTGGATATCACTATCATGCACTTGTCTCTCTTGCTTGAATCATTTGTATGGAAATTGTATCATTACATATAGATGAATCTCAAAATTATATCTTTCATGAATTTGAAAACTGCATATTGCATGAATCCTAAAATTACATCTTGCATGAATCCTAAAATTGCATCTTGCATGAATCCCATAATAGCATCCTTATGTGAATCACATCTTGCATATGTCCCAAACTACACTTTGTGTGATGGCCAAGTTACAAAACAACATTAACAATCAAATCATAATAACACAACACTAAGGTAAGTGCTTCTCTCTTAAGAAAATGATTTTTTGCATCTTTGCATTTGCTTCACGTGTATTGACACTAGCGCTAGGTGGTTGTGAAACACACACAAAGTAGGGAGCAACTGTCATACCTCAAATTTGACTATCTCTTGGAAAACATATCTTTTTAAGTATATGTTCATTTCATCAGACCGGGACCTAACTTTATGAAAAAAAAAATTGATTTTGATAAAACAAACTTTAAAAGCACATCTGGAAGGCTCCGAAACCTCCAAAAGTGATCTTGAAATAGTCTAAACCAACTCAAGGATTAAGCATGTTTCTTAGAAGTGCATGTGTAGCCACAAACATCCTTAGGTGTCACGTGCTAAAATTGAAGATGAATTAGATAAATGGACTTCAAGAATGCATCCAAAAGGCTCCAAACCTCCTAAAGTGGTCCTAAAATAGTTTAAAACAACTCGAGGATTAGCATGTGTCACTTAGAAGTACGTGTAAACACTTTTATATGTCATGAACTAAAATTAATGCCAAATTAGACAAAATGGATTGTGTAAATGCATCATAAAAACCCTAAGAACCAACCTCATAATAGCCTAGAAAAGCCTCAAATTGAGTTTAAAATGTACGAAAGTGCATATAACTGCGTAAGAGAGTGCGTGGCCTTGCGTGAGAGCATGCATAGCAATGTGCCAGTGTGTGACCATGTGCGAAGCACGTAGTCATGCACACTTCATATGGTCATGTGCTCTATCCTAGGGACATTTGCATGACGATGCCTATACCCCCTCTTCCTCACGTTTTCATTATAAATAGGTGCTTCTACACTCCATTTTAAGGGGGGAGCAATAGGAAACACACACACACTCAAAAATCTATTTGCTTGAAGGCATTGGAAACCCTCTTCCATACAGTTTTATCTCTCCCACTATGTTTTTCTTACGTTATTAGATCCCCCTTCCACCAAACCTAGCCTCATCTTTTTCAATGCATGCTTCAAAGGTATAGAAACAAGCATCATTCTACATGTCATTTTGAACCTCTTGACAAGGAAAGATTAATAATCCCTTGAAGCCAAAGCTTCAAAACTCACACAAGCTTAATTAAATATGACGACCACACAATCATTTTAGCACATTTATTTTATCATACTACATCTTACTTTATTATTGCAAGCATTTATGAATATTATTATGCTTGCATGATGAGACTGGCAATTTGCATGCTATATGAATAATTTATGCTTTATTTTGCTCATTTCATATCATCATTTTGCATCCTCTAGTTTTAAAATGTGAAATCACACCATAAAAATCAATAATTTGAAAAGTTCATGTTATGAAATAGAGTCATCATGTTCCCAGTCTAGTGATGTCATCATGGATCCCCTATATTGTCATAATATATCATAAATAATCACTTCAAATATGCATGATTATGTACATTTTGCTTACTTTTTCAAACGATTGAGTGTCCATTGCTTATCTCGTTATTCATATGATCAGGCAAGCTACATGCATAGTCGTGTTAACCTTGTAGGTTCATTACACCTAAGTTAGATTTACTTTTTCGTGATCCTTTTTTCCTTTTATGTGTATTTTATTAGAAAAGTGATGTAATAATAATATTTTAGCTTTATTATCTTTTACTATCTAATGTATTGTGTGAATGCTATACAAACTGTCATCATCAAAATTAGGGTATTGTAATAGCTATACATTGAATATCATATAATGAGAAATATTCAAAAAGTAGATGCGATCCCCTAAACCCAAAAAATTATATTAAGGACAATACTCGTTGAGTGACCCGACGTTGTCCCTTTCTTTTCTTGATTTTCTAAAAACTACGTGATGACTCCATAAAAAAATATCTCATTCCTCCCAAGACCAATCATTTATCCCTATTTGGTAAAGTTTCCATGTTCCTCGAAAACCTATAAGCTAAGAAGCCACAAACACAAACCACTAGGTCGTTCATAGTTATTCCCAATCTTAAGTAAGAATAAGTTTGAGTTGCTGGAATAATTTCATGAACTTCTTAAATTGCCTGTCCAACTTTTATTTTAGTTGCCTTTAAGGGAAAGGCAATGGTGGAGTCTTGAGAGGTGCTTCCTTCTTTTCCTCACCCTTCTCTTTAAACACTTTAGTCTTTTGTTCCTCTTTCTAGGTGTCTTAGATAACTCCATCATCTTGCTTTTTGATATCAATCTTAGGTAATTGCTTCCCACTCATAAGTATTATTGCTTTAGCTTGTTCTCTAGGATTTTTAGGTTAATTATGGAGCATTCCAATTTGTCTTGAGGTAGAAGCTTAGGATGCAATTTGATTTTCTAACATCTTATTATGAGTAAAGAGCTTACTCATTTGAGAAGTTAAAGTCTTGATAGCTTCCTATTATTCCATTCAAATGTTCTTAATAGCTTCCTTTTGTTCTTTTTGATCCATTAAGAATTTTTCCATCATGCTCTCTAAATTAGGCTTGCTTTCTTGTTGTTAATGGAAATAATTCTTTTATTGGAAACTAGTTGGAGGCTGCTTGAACCCTTGGTTGGCATTTTGGACTCCCCTTTGATTTGACCATGAAAAATTGGGTGATTTTGCCATCCCAGGTTGTATGTGTTAGAGTAAGGATTCCTTTAATTTCTTTGAAAGTTATTGAGAGCATTAAGTTGCTCAATTAATGGATCCTGAGAAGAGAAACCTCCTTAACACTTTAGAGTCGAGTGTCCTCCTCCATAATATTCACAAGAGTAGGCGAACAATATATTGGCACCTTGGTTGAAGCTTCTAATTACGTTGTGAGCATGTCAATTTTTACATTTAGGAGGTTCAAACCATCCAATGCTTGCATTCTTGCAACTGTCTTTGGTGTACTTTTTTCTTCTTGCCATTGATAGTTGTTAGATGTTATAGTCTTAAATAAGTTGTATGCATTATTGGGTGTCTTCCTCCATGGTGTGGGCATTAATGTTGTAAGTCCTTGAACCACTCCTAAGCTTCATATAAAGATTCACCATTATGTTGAGTGAAGCTTGTTATCTCTTGCCTAAATTTTACTGTCTTGCTAGGTGGAAAATACAAGCTCAAAAATGCCTTTGACAATTCATCTTAAGAATTGATGGATTATGGTGTGAGAGAGTGTAACCATAATTTAGCTTTGTCCCTTAAGGAGAAAAGGAATAGCCTAAGTTTTATTGCATCTGGACTAATGCCATTCATCTTGAAAGTGTCACATATCTCTAAAAATTGGGCTAGATAGGCATTAGGATCATCACTTAGGAGACCACTAAATTGGAATTATGAAACCATTTGAATAATTATTGGTTTGATCTTGCATCCACGTTTGGCCTCATAATACTGTTTAAGTTGTTTCCTAAGTTAGGCATTGTGTAATCTTGAAGAGCATGATTGCCAACTTATTAAGCTGCACGCTTTTCATTTTGGTTCTTTTTGCATGACTTCTCGATTTTAGGATTGATTTTCTCTAAATTGCTTCATTGAGATTGAGTGTTCATAAAATAACAAATCTCTTAAAAAATTAATAAACAAAGCAAGTAATGTAAGGAAGAAAAATACTAGTTTAAGAAAAGTAAAAATTGAATTAATATCAATATTGCCAGTCCTCAGCAACGGCACCAAAAACTCATTATGCTCAAAACCTATAAGCGCACGAATCATGATTGTAGTATAAAGAGTTATCATTCCCATAAGAATTGTATTAATTCCTAATATCTTTTCTTATGATCTTAGCTAGTAAATCAAATAAAAGTGATTTAATAAATAAAATATAAATCAAAGAAATGTAAATTAAATTAAAAATAAATTATTAGAAGCTTAGAGCCTAGGTTTAGTTTCACTATTCCAATCCGATTATGAACACAAACTAATTGAAAAACATTGATTTTAGTTAAGGGCAATTGTTCTATAATACCTAAAGACTCTCTTGAGTTCAATTAAGCATGCCAAGATTATGATTTAACCTACTATCATGACTAAGAAATTAATCCTAACTCATTAAGCTTTTTAACAATTATTTTATCCCCTAAGAGCTTACCTACTCTCATGGTCGAGTGGTCTAAGTCCTATGAGTTATAAGCTAATAAATTCTCCTAACTCTCATTAGTGAATCTACCCATAAATATGCAAACAAGCTGGCCAAGAATGAAAGCATACATTAAGTGAAACTCATAAGATTAACTAAAAACCAAATAATAAAGCTTTGTGTTCAATCACTTCATGGAATAGCCACTTTTAACCTAAACCCTAAAAAGAGTTTAATTACACATAATTATGGTGAAGAACACAAATATGATTAAAAGAATAAAAGACAAAAAAAAATAAAATAAAACTCTAGATTCTTTTTTAAATCTTCTCCATTCTATGTTGAACTCTTGTTTGTGGATGCCAATGAATGACCAAAGAAGCCTCTCTAGGTCCCTATAATTCCCTCTTTAAAGGGTTGGCTTGATAGGAAACATAAATACCCTTCAATCCCTTTTCCTTTTTGAGTAGGAAAACTCCTTTTTTGATTGACACAGCCTAAGCACTGTCGTGTTGAGCCTGTGTCAGACTGCTCCCATTATAGGCCATGAGCATGCTCAATTTGATCTTTAAGTAGGATATGCACGATTGACCATATAGCCATTCTGCAACCGTGTGGTTCTTCTTAAATTTAGACAGAGAGTTGAATGACTTCATGACATGCCCATGTCGTGCTCGTATGGTATGGCACTAGAGTCCCTTATAGAGGACACAACCTCAACATGGCCGTGTAGCTGCCCATGTTGCTTTAACTCTTGTTTTATCATCGAACACAGATGCAACACACCCATTCCATGACTGCTCCATGAAAAACCTTAATTAACTAAGAATTCTTTATTAATTTTCCTACAAGAAAAAGGGAACACTTGTTACTACTTGAATGAAATTCTTGATTTGACTAAAATAATACTGAAAATAAATAAAGCCTAATAAAAACTCCAATCTAAAATATCTAATATTTAAACCTAATTTCTGCCTAAATTAAACTAATTGAGTATTCAAAATTCATTAAAGTTCAACTCAAACATATGTAAAAATTACACACATCACCTCACTCATATTTTTATTATTTGAATTAGTCTATAGGGACGTAGGTTGTGGCATCCAAGCATATATGTGAAATCTTACTCTTATTACAAGAAGAGTTGTTGTTTCATCTGATATACCTAAGATTATGATGAATTGTTTCAAGTTTCGAGTATGTTTTAAACAAAATGTTTTATTCTCTTTATTTTATGGAATGTCTAATTCAATAAATGACTTAAAGGGTGTTGCAAAAATATTTTATCATGTTCTTTTGTAAAACCTAGCTATGAATTTACAGCTTTATGGTTTCTTTTTCAGTCATTATCCCAGCTCTATAAATTTTATGAAGTAGTTGCATGTATAGTCATATTAAAAATTAAAATGAATTAATAAATGCAAATTCGAAGAAATATATATGTTGGCCATTGATTTCATCAGAAATTTGGAAATTACTATAATTATTGATTCCAAACAGAATAAGAACAATAGTATGAGACTTAGATATAAACATAGCATTATAAAATGGTGGGCAAAACAAATAATCTACATATAATGGTACCAGTACACCTATGGTCTATATTTTTAAAGCTAAATACAGCAGTCATTATTCTAGTTGGTTGAAAACTTGAAATTTATATTTGAAATCTTATAAGTTAAAAGTAATGAAATATCAAAAAGATTAAATTCAATGATGTTTGTTAATATCTTTAACTATATCACACAAGTAAATTTAATATTTTTACTTTTACATCTTGCTATAAATAATTAGATTCTTGATGTGGGTTATAAAAACATGTAAAAAAAGCATAAAAGGGTAGCTTATTTTTTACCAATCTAATGGTATTTTGAGAGGTTTCTTTGATTCCTAGTCTAATCATTGAAGCTTTTTAGTTGAACTCGAATCTTGAAGAAATTGATGGCGAAGTGTATGGTTTTGAAGGGGACAAAAGAAAAATTTTCTTGATTGGAGGAGGAATGATATGTTTAATATTTACATATTTCTGAGTTGAATTTTAATGACTTTTGAATTAATAAATAATGTTAATTGGGTAAATTTTAAGTTAATTAGGAAATATTTTTATTTAGAGTCTTATTTAGGATTGTATTATTTTTTGTTTAATTCTAGTCAAATTAAGAGTTTATATTTAAGTACTAATTAGTGTTTCCCATTTTTTTAGGAAAGATTAAAAAGGAATTCCAAGAAATCAAGGATTTGCATGAGAAGTTCATGTGAAGGGCAACACAGTTTGGCACACACCTGTGCCATTGCCTATGTAATCTACTTGAATGCAAGCCTCATGTCACACAGGTGCAACATATGTGTGTTGCTACTGGTGCATATTTCTGTTCGAATTGAGGAAGCTTTAAAAGTGCGACACGGTTTCAGGCATGAATGCATTTAAAAGTGTGCAACCTTCTAGAATCTGAATTTGAGCTCTTACACAATTATGCTAAAAACTATGCTGGAAAGTTTAACATCACTCCAGCTTAACACAGTTGTGTGGTGGTTGTGTCAAAGAAAAGGAGACTTTTCCTAAGAAAGAAAGGAAGAGGAATTGAAGGGCTAAAAGGTCTTCTATCAAGTTTTCCTATAAAAGGGATGTTAAGAAGTGTTTTGGGGATGGATTCAATATTGGGAGGAAACATCAAAAGGCACAAACAAGAGCTTAAGAAGGAAAACAAGGGTTTAAAGATTGAAGCAGCACTTAAATGAGTTTTATCTATTTTTTTTCTTCACTCTATTGTTATTTATTTTATTGTTTCCAAAACTATGTTTGTCTAAACTCTTTTTAGGATTTAGGTTAGAAGTAGTTATTTTATGATGTGATTGAACACAAGTTTTTTAATTTGATTTTCAGTTAATTTTATGAATTGCTCTTCATGTATTGTATTCAATTAAAGGCCCAATTGATTGCATGTTGATGGGTAGATTCACCAATGAGAGTTAAGAGAATTTATTAGCTTTAGACTCATAGGACTTAGACCACTCGACCACAAGAGTAGGCGAGCTCTTCGAGGATAAAATAATTGTTAAGAAGCTTAATGAGTTAAGATTAATTTCTTAGTCACAAGAGAAGGTTAAATCTTCATCTTGACATGCTTAATTGAACTCAAAAGAATCTTTAGGTATTTTAGAACAATTACCCTTAACTGAAATCAAGGTGTTTAATAATTAAGTGTTCATGATCATATTGGAATAGTGAAACTAAACCTAAGCTCTATGTTTTTATCATTTGATTTTCTCTTAGTTTTAATTATTTAGATTTAGATTTTCTAAATTACTTTATTGATTTACTAGCTAAGAACATAAGTAGAGATATTAGTACTTAGTATTTAATCCTCGTGGGAACGATATCTTTTGTACTCTAATTCACGATTCGTGCGCTTGCAGATTTTGAACACAGCAAGGAACTAACTCCTCCTCTTCCAATCTTTTTAAGTGTTTGGGTTAGTGATCGGAATTTCGCCGTTTGATCTCTATATGTGGTAGCCACTACGGTGTAAATAAACTATTGGGCAGTTAATTAGTTATTAATTACAAAACTATCCCATGTTAAGTACAAGTTTGTTGTTCATATTTTCACAATTGCACCTATGTTTTTCTTTTTGGTTTCTTTTTGTTTTTGCATTTTTTTTAATGAATTTGTTCATGGTTTTCATTATTTTCTTTTTTATTTTTATTTTTTGTTTTTTTAATTGTCAAAAATCCAAAAAAAAGTCAAAAGAATTTTCAATTTTTTTCTAAAATTTATTATGTAGCTTAAACTTTATAATTAGGTAATATACATTTTTTAAAATAAAATTATCAATTTTATATATTAGTCTAAATAAGTTTTCATTGGTTAAACATCAAAATTAAAAATTTATTTAATTTATAAGATGTAATTGTAAAATTTTTTAAGTTAAGGTTCAATATGATCTAATTAAAAAATTTTTTTTATTAGGACTAAAAAATCATTAAGGTCTAATGTTGATTTGAGAGTATAGTTAAGAGTTCAATTTGACCCTTTGGCCTTATATATATATATATATATATATATATATATATATATATATATATATATATATATATATATATATATATATATATTTTCAATCCTACTTCTTACAAAAATTCAAATCTCCATAGTTATCAATATTTTATATATAGGTTGTTCTTGCATTACGAAGTGACAAACATGTTATCATAGGATACTTATTTTACTTAATAAAAAATATATATATAGAAGGAAACAAATATTTTTTCTTATTGGCCGTATATATATATATATATAATAGGAGGTTTTTGTCTATTTAAGGCAGACTATTTTCAATGGTTAATAAAAATATTGTACGGCCAATCAGAGTGGCTTGAGTAAAAAAAAAAAAAAACCGAGGAGAGGTAATCTTATTGTTATTTATACTTGTGAAAATAATGGAAGTCTAAAATTCAAATCTCCATAGTTATCAATATTTATATATAGGTTGTTCTTGCATTACGAAGTGACAAACATGTTATCATTAAGCTATTAGTTTAACAACATAGTTTTTATTACCCACATGTTTTACTTATGACTTGTGTATTATTCATCTAATTATAATCTATCGTAAGAAAATACACTTATGGAGTGATTCTACCGTCAGAATTAGTCAACCACTAACTGTCATAATTAATCAACCACTAATAATAGACTAAGTAACTTGAAACAATAATTAATGTCACTATATATAGTCATTTGTGAAATAGTTACAGTCATCACAACACTAACATATCCAGTAGCAAGCAAAGTCATTATACAGTAAATCAACTGCAAACAACTGTAATTGGCAATATGTCATCTGGGATGTGGCATCTGGGATGTCATGTCTTGTCAAAAAAAGAAACAGAGAAGCTTTCAAAGGCTTGGATTGAAAAGATTGGTTGGTTCTTGACATACTGCTTCAGCATTGACTTTAAAGCAAGTGATTTCCAAGTTTCGAAATGTGATTGTATATAAAAAAAAAAAATGTTGTTTCTTAGTTAAGAAATTTAGACCTTCTTCAGAGACTCTATATTGCTATTGATGTGGCATCTGGGATGTATTATTTTCATGATCATTGTGGAAGACAAATCAGGTCATGTAGCCGATTCTATGATCTTGCAACAAGTGAATAATAAAGGTTAGAATTTGGATTTTGGTATCTGGAATTGCACTCTAACACTAAACTCACAAATTAATTTTCAATTAAAATAAGATATCATAAGTTAAATTTATGCTAAGCAACAGATATTCAACTATTAAACTATTAGTTCAAATAGATATGGAGTGATTTTCGATTCTATGACAGTAATGAAACGAAGTCCATGTCAAGGCCATTGCTTGTTTTAGTGTAAGATTTTGCAGGAAAATGATATTTTTCTCATTACTTTATATATAAATCTATCATCTCAGTATCAATAATTCTACGGCTATTCCATAGTACTAGGATAGACTTTAGTTATTTTTGGCAATGTATTATATTTTCAAAATTGTGGTGAATATATATATATATATATATATATATAATTTTTTCGATTTATTGTAAATTTATTCACTGTCAAAATAGTATGTGTTTGTGCTAATATAAATTAATAAAGACATTGAAGCACAAATGGAGATCAATCAAGCCATCATCAATGTAGAAAATGTGAGGCAATGTGGAAAAATGGATTGGAATAATTCTTAAGAGTGGACTTGCAAGACTTTTAGGATTTGTTTGATTTAAATGAATTTCATAAAATATTATGAACTGTGCTAGTGGCTGAAAGCATCTCAAAAATCATATTCTATAAAGGCTAGCTCCTCAATTATCACATGGAATTGTTCATTTCTAGATCCAAGTAATTATGTTTGATTTAAATGAAAATTTTATAAAATTCATTTAGGCTCCGTTTGTTTGCGAAAAATTTTCTAGTGTTTGAATTACCAAAGAAAATAAGTTAAAAGAAAATAAATTGCTAGTATAAGGAAAATAATTTCAAAACAAAGGAAAATGATTTCTCATTCTAAGGATGAGAAATCATTTTCCAATAACTTCTCTCATCATTTATTGTTTTCTCTTTTATTTTACAATGTTTTCTTGCATCATTTACTGTCTTTTAGTGTCGTAGCTAAACATCAAAAAATATTTTCCACAAACAATCAGAGCCTTAGAATTCTAATTTTTTTAATTTTGTAAAATTGTTTGAAACTAAATCAATTTTTATTAATGAAATATGTTTGGTTTAAATGAATTTATAATTCATCGAAAAATGAATTCTATTTGAAATTCATTTGCAAATGAAATGAATTTCTTGATGGAATTGAACCAAATAAAGAGTTAATGTTGCATGACTTAATACTTTCCAAATGTTGACCCAAATAAGGACAGGCAATTGCAACTTGCAAGCCATAAGGGATAAATTGAGAAAGCATTAATCTTGGGTGGCTTATCATTATAATTTAAAAAAAAATTATGATTGTCTCAAATTTTTCATTTCTTAAAATTTAATGTTGCAATTTTTATTTATAACAAATGAAAATATAATCCCAAAAATAAATTAAAATTTAAAGTATTTAGTGTGTTATTTACACTCACAATCCCTAACTTATTATCCTTTTCCATCATAGTCCCAAAGAATCAATTGGGCACACAAAAATTTCTGACTTTTAATTTCAATAACGGTGATCCCCATGCGCTGATTTATGATTAAATCAACACAGGAATGCTGATATGGGCAAATAAGGAGATAATATTATGGTAAAATTATTTTTAATAATGAACTAGAGGCCACACAAGCCCCTATCAAACTTTATTGCATAAAGAAAAAAACCCCATGTGACATGACCTCTGATTCATTATTGAAAATAATTTTACCACATTATCATCCTTTTTTTTATCTACATCACCATTCTAGTGTTGATTTCAAAAAAACAATCGACGAATGGAAGATCACTGTTACTAAAATTAAAAATCAGAGGTTTTTGTATATCCAATTGATTATTGGGATGATGTGTGAAAAATATAATAAGTTAGGGACTGTAAGTATAAATAACCCATAGTTAGCATATCATTCTCAAACTAGCATGCCCATAATTTACTTTGAATAGTGCATAAATAACATTAGTCAGTACTTCAATCTGAATACCATATGAAAGTAGTAAACGCTTATATTGTTTTGTACGTAGTAGACTACCTGTATTTAAGTAGTTAAGTAGTCTAGTAAGCATCATAAAGTGTAAAATTTGAATTTTATCATCGTTAATTTTTAGAATTAATTTTCACTACGTTGAATTAAGAGGACCCCCTATTACCATGTAGTTGATCAATATTTAGATTGTTAAAATTGTTGTCTAACTGGTGTAGTGGATCTGCCCAGGAAATTCAGATGGTCTTTTCACACCTAGACTATTTGTCACCCAACTTCATACAAATAGTTGAGATCTTTCACTTGCCATTCTCGCAAACAATCACAAAAAGCATCCATCAATTAAAAAATACACATATTTCATCTTCATCTTCAAGCTTGTACAAATGGTGATCTGCACACTCTGGTTTTCGATCCTTCATCTTTGTCTTTATATCATTTTTCTATTTTCCATTGGCATGCTATGCTTGAAACCTTCTCTTTGTCTTGGTAATACGGGAAACGATACAGACCGACTTGCACTTTTGCAGTTCAAAGCCAAGATATCTGACGACCCACATGGAATCTTGAACTCATGGAATGATTCGGCGCATTTCTGTACATGGAAAGGGGTTACATGCGGCCATAAACATCAAAGAGTTACATCGTTGAGCCTACCCGGTATGAGCTTGTTACCATTTCTCCTTATATAGGCAACCTCACGTTTTTAAGAAATGTGAGCCTTGTTTCTAACAGATTCCATGGAGAAGTTCCTGCAGAAGTTGGCCGCCTTTCCCGACTTCGAAAACTCGAATTGCCGAGCAACGAATTAGGAGGAGAAATTCCAGTCAGCATTAGCAATTGCTCAGAGCTCAGGGTTCTAAATTTCGATCGGAATCACTTAGTGGGGAAAATTCTTGATGAGCTGAATTTCTTAAAGAAGCTGGAAGTACTTGTGATTCAGTTTAACAATCTCACAGGAAAGATCCCACATTCCCTTGGAAACATTTCCACTCTCAAAACTTTTTCTTTGGATTTTAATAATTTGCAGGGAAGTATTCCAAGTCAGATGGGACAATTAACAAGCTTAATTCGCTTGGGTATTGGAGCCAATAATCTTTCTGGTACAATTCATTCAACACTTTACAATATCTCGTCCATCACCATGTTTTCTATCGCAAATAATCAACTGAATGATAGAATCCCAGAAAATATAGGCCTCACTCTACCTAATCTGCAAATTTTCGAAATCGACATAAACAAATTCTATGGAACTATTCCAGTTTCATTGTTCAATGCTTCCCAGCTTGAAAGCGTTGATGTTTCTGACAACTTATTAGAAGGAAAAGTTCCAAAAAATTTAGGAGATTTGGATTTTCTTAAAAAGCTTAATTTAGAATTGAATGTTCTGGGAGATAACAAAACTGAAGATTTGAGTTTTATAGCATCTTTGACAAACTGCAGCAATCTAAAAACCTTAGCTTTTGATAGTAACAATTTTGGTGGCGTATTACCTAGCACCATAGGCAATTTGTCAACTAAACTGAGTCATTTATATATGGGGCAGAATCTAATAATCGGAAAAATTCCTGAAGAGGTCGGAAATCTTGTGAATTTGTATATGTTGGGCATGGAGGAAAACTACTTCTCTGGAAGCATCCCTGTATCTTTTGGGAAGCTCATAAAGCTGCAGCTGTTGAGCTTAGAAGCAAACCTACTGTCAGGAGAAATCCCACTGTCCATAGGCAACATCACCTACCTATATGAGCTTTATTTGTCAACAAATGCATTAGAAGGAAACATAACTTCGAGCATCCTGAAGTGCCTATATCTGCATGCCCTTGACATTTCGCAAAATAAATTTTCTGGGGCCTTTCCACAACAGATCATTAACCTCCCCTCTCTATCAACCATCCTAAACCTGTCAAAAAATTCATTCACTGGTCCATTGCCCTTTGATGTTGGCAAATTGAAAAATATTAACGAATTAGATGTATCTGAGAATAAATTGTCAGGGGAAATTCCTAAGACTTTAGGTGAGTGTTTGATGCTAGAAAGCCTTTACTTTCAGGGTAACCTCTTCCAAGGACCCCTTCCCCTCATCCTTTGCTTCCCTAAGAGGCCTGCAACATTTAGACCTTTCAAGAAACAACTTGTCAGGAAATATCCCGAAAGAGATCGAGCAGCTTTTGTTTCTGCAATTTTTGAATCTCTCTTTTAATAGTTTGGAGGGTGAAGTACCAACCAAGGGAGTGTTTAGCAATGTGAGTGCAATTTCACTTGTTGGAAACACTAATCTTTGTGGAGGTATCCTAGAATTGAAGCTGCCGGAGTGCCGTGTCAACCAAAAGAAAAACAGAAGGTCTCCCATTGTCATAATTCTTGCCCCAACCATAACTGCAATTGTGCTGTTCTTGATGGTAATGTCAGCTTATGTTTTCTATTGGCAGAAGTCACGAAAGAATCTGCCTTTCAATCCTTTTACTGTAAACAGACTTCCACGAGTTTCATACCAGGAACTCCTGCAAGCAACAGGAGGATTCAATTCAAGCAACTTAATCGGACAAGGCAGTTCTGGCTCGGTGTATAGAGCAAGGCTTGAGCAGCTGAGAGAAAAATTAGTTGCTGTGAAGGTACTAAACCTTCAACAACATGGAGCTACTAAGAGCTTTATTACTGAGTGCAAAGTGTTGAAAAACATCAGGCATCGAAATCTTGTTAAATTCTTGACATATTGCTCCAGCATTGATTTTAAAGGAAACGACTTCAAAGCTTTGGTGTTTGACTTCATGGCGAATGGGACCTTGGAAATGTGGCTGCATCCTGAAGAAGATGGAAACAATCAGCCAAGGAATTTAAGCCTTCTTCAAAGACTCATGATTGCAGCTGATGTGTCATCTGCATTGCATTACCTTCATGACAATTCTGACACGCCAATCATTCACTGTGATTTGAAGCCAAGCAATATACTTCTTGATGATGACATGACTGCTCATATTGGTGATTTTGGATTGGCACGGCTACTACTATCCCCAAATTCTTCACAAGGCCAAACTAGCTCTATTGGGATAAAGGGAACCATCGGCTATATGGCTCCAGGTGAGACTTTTCACACTTTTTTTCTTTTTGTTAAATGACCATACTTCATTTATTTATTTATTTTTTTACCACCACCATACTTCTAATAACTCATGCATAAAAAATGAAGTATGGTGGTGGTAAAAAAATAAATAAATAAATGAAGATGCATGAGTTATTAGAAGTATTACCCGAACATAAAAGGGATATATTGATACTTTCATGCCCAGAGCAGAAAACACTCTCTTTCACTAACATTCTTACGAAATTTGATATTTATATACACTTGCATTGCAGAGTATGGAGTAGGTAGCGAGGTAACAACTTATGGAGATGTCTATAGCTTCGGAATAATTTTGCTGGAGATTTTCACTGGACGGAGACCAACTGATGAAGTGTTCAGAGATGGTTTAAATCTCCACAACTTTGTTAGAGCTAATCTCCCAAGACGAGTCGTGCAGGTACTGGACCCTGTGCTTATCACAGCAGGCGAATTGGGGGCATCAGAGACAGCGGAGAAGAATGACATTGATGAAGCAGAGATCCAAGAAGATAATGTAAATATTGAAGATCTTAGGCTAGGAGGGAATGGAAAAGAATGTCTACTGTTGGTCCTGAAAATAGGACTTGCGTGCTCATCAGAACTACCAGGAAATCGGATGAATATGAGGGATGTCACAAGAAAACTTAATGTCATCACAAAGGCTTTCCTTCGTGCCATGACTCATAGTGATCAAGGAATTTTTGCCTCACGCCAGCAGATAGGTATGCGCTTATTATTAATATTATTATTATTTTTAAATGACCTTTGGTATCTATAGCCTTAAGAGCTCCAGCTAATTTGGATTAGATAGAGCCTGTATTTGGCACCATTTGCACTACTTGATCTTCCTTTTGCTTCTTGTTAGAGAAAATGAGTTGTTTTCTTATTTTTCATAAGCTGTAATTATAGCAGTAAAAGCAACCCTTCAAATACCAGCAAGCAAAGATTTTCCTGATGCCTTCTTAGAAAACCAGGATACTTCCCTACTCCAAACATGCGGCTCTCTTCTAATATTACATCTCAAAAGAATTTGCTTCCAAACCATCATTTGATAACAGGCAGCCAAAAAATAAAAAAGTTCTGAGTCTTCATCTTCTTTATCACAAAAGTTATAAACAGTAGAAGAAACTACTTTCCTCTTCAGCAATCTTTTCTTCGTAGCTAGCGAATCATTTAAAAGCTAGCCAACATATAAAGCTATGTCGAGGAATTTTAGCAGATCACCGCACCAGTTTATGCAAAGATTACGAAGTTTGTTATAAATCACCCATTTTTCCCAGAAAGACTCTTTTTTAGATACTAAACCCACACATAGCGGACTACATTCATGAATATTCTTTAAGCCCAAACCCCTTCATTCTTAGGCCTACAAACATTTTCACACTTCTGCATTGCCGTTCAATTGTAAACGGCCAGCATAAGGTAAGCTCTTTGTTGTCCAATTGATTATTCTTTTAGTGATCTTTTCAAACAGCACTTTGCGGTGATCTTTCCTCAGTTTAGCAGAAATCAGCGGAACACCTAATTACCTTACTGCCAATTGTCTCTCTTCAAATTTTGACATCTGAAGTATGTCTTCTTTAATTTTCTCATACACACCACAAAAATAAATTGCACACTTGTCAGGATTAGCTTGCAAGCGAGATACCTTAGCTGAAAAATGTTGCAGCACCTCATTAATTTTCCTCACTCATATTTGTATTATGATTTGAATTGGTCTGCAGGGACATAGGTTGTGTCATCCAAGCATCTATGTGAAATCTTGCTCTCATTTCAGGAAGAGGTGTTCTTAATTTGAGCAAA
Organism: Mallotus nudiflorus; assembly: GCA_947683625.1. Classification (NCBI taxonomy): domain Eukaryota; kingdom Viridiplantae; phylum Streptophyta; class Magnoliopsida; order Malpighiales; family Euphorbiaceae; genus Mallotus; species Mallotus nudiflorus. The sequence goes on along the minus strand of CANTUR010000720.1, from coordinate 1,600,017 downwards.
TAAACCTCAAATTCTGATTAATTGTTTCAAGTTTCGAGTATGTTTTAAACAAAATGTTTTTTCTCTTCGTTTTATGGAATGTGTAATTCAATAAATTACTCAAAGGGTGTTACAAAAATACTTTATCATGTTCTTTTGTAAAATCTAGCTATGAATTTGCAGCTTTGTGGTTTCCTTTTCACTCGCTACACCCATTTTTTAAATTTTATACAGTAGTTGCATGCACAGTCACATTACAAATTGAAATGAGTTGATGAACGCAAATTCTAAGGAAATATATGTCGGCTCTTGATTTCGTCAGGAATTCGAAAAAGAATACAATTATTTATTCCTGACAAAATAAGAACAATAGTAGGAGACTTAGACATAAAGACTGTCACGCAAAACAAATAATCGGCATATAATGTGACCAATACACCTATGGTCTGCATTCTTAAAGCTAAACATATTAGCCATTTTTCCAATTATGAATGTCACTGGGTTTAAAACTTGAAATTTATATGTTCGTATTTATCAAATATTTCTGACTGAAATTCACATTCGACATATAATTTAGAAGTAATTAAATTATCTAAAAAAAAGTAAATTCACTGGTGTTTTGTTACAAACAATTAGATTCTTGATGTAGGTTATAAAGACATGCAAAAAAACACAAAAGGGTACCTTACATTTTGCCAGCCTCAAGATCTTTTGAGAGGTTTCTTCAATTCCCCCAATCCAATCTTCGAAGCTTTTCTGTTGAACTCGGATCTTGAAGAAATTGATGGTGAAGTATATGGTTTTAGAGGGGATAAATAAAGAATCATTTTCATAAATGGAGGAGTAACTAACTCCTCCTTCTCTTGGGATAGTGATCTTGTTAAAAAGTCAAAAATGGCTGCACCCAACAAAAAAAAAAAGCCAAAAGTTGCTGCAAATTTTTGAAAAGGATTCTATTGCCATGGCTATAAAAAACCGTGGCATGGGCAATGATAAACCAAAAAAAAAAAAAAAACAAGCACAAGTGTTAAGTGTAGTGTGAGTGAGAGTGAGAGAGTGAGATAGTGAGTTGAGTGTTTTGAGAGTAATCTCCTTATAAGGAAAAATATATAGAGAGTGAGTTATCTTCTATATTACAGAAAGAATTTTATTGTATTCTCTTTGGGGTATAGAAAGACATATTTTGCAACTTCTATTATATTTCACAGTGAAATTCTTCTTGTCTTGCTTGTAGTTTTTCCTCGATTTGTTTGGGGTTTTCCATGTATAAAATTTGTGTTATATATTTTCTTTAATTTTATTATTTCAATTATTTTAGTTGCAATTTGCTCTACTTTATTCATAGTTTGATCCTCAATTTTTACAATAAGTGGTATTAGAGCATCTGGTTCGTGAATAGTGATGGAAGTAGTGATAACAAAGTATGAGATTGAAAAATTTAATGAGAGAAATTTCTCATTGTGGAAATTAAAGATAATGGCAATATTGAGAAAATATAATTGTCTAGCGGCTATCAGTAAAATGCCAAAAGAATTCATAAATGACAAAAAATGGAATGAGATGAATGAGAATGATGTTGTAGATCTTCATTTAGCATTAGTAAATGAGATATTGTCAAGTATAGAAGAAAAGAAAATGTAAAGGAGATTTGGGATAAGCTCACTAGACTCTAAGAGGCCAAGTCAATCTATAATAACAAATTTCTTAAGAGGAAGCTTTACACTCTTTAGATGGTAGAGTCTGCTTCAGTGATGGAGCATATAAATACCCTAAACATTTTATTTTGTCAACTCACATCATTGGGATATAAAGTAGAGGCAAATGAACGTGTTGAACTTCTACTTCAGAGTCTACCTAATTCATATGATCAACTCATCATCAACTGGACAAATAATGTTCTCATAGATTATCTAGTCTTTGATGAAATTGCAGTTGCAATCCTAGAGGAAGAAAGCATGCGCAAAAATAAAGAAGACAAGATGGTGAATTCGCAACAAGTGGAGGCTTTGGTGGTGACAAGAGGGAGATCAATGGAACCTAGTTCTAGTGGGAGGTAGAGATAAGGCAGATCAAAATCAGAAAGCAAGAAGAAATTCAAGTGTTATAACTGTGGCAAAAAGGGACAATTGTGGCAAAAAAGGTCACTTGAAAAAGGAATGTTGGAATTTAAAGGCCTCCAGTCCTTAAGGAAATGTTGTATCTAAATTAGATGATGGCATCGCTCTATGCAATGAAGTGGTGATGACTAGCACATACAGAAAGAAATTTTATGATGTGTGGATCCTTGACACAACAGCTACCTAGCACATGACCAGTCAAAGAGATTGTTTGCTTATTATGAACCTACAAAGAAGGATTTGTGTTCACAGTTGATCGTTCTTTGAAGATTATCGATATGAAACTATTAAATTGAGGATGTATGATGGCACAATTTGCACTATTCAAAATGTGCAGTATTTAGAGGGCTTAAAAAATGTATTGTCTACAGGAATGCTAGATGATCTTAGGTGTAGGGTTAAAATAAAAAATAGAATTATGAAAATAATTCAAGATGCGATCTTATTAATGAAGGCAAAAAAGATAGTTGCAAACTTATGTATACTGATGGGAGAGATTTTGCAAGAGGTAGAAAATGTGTTGCTTTAGATGGTTCAAGTGAAAAATCTATGATGGTATGGCATTGCAAACTTGGCTATATGTCAGAACAAGGAATGGAAATTCTAGTCAAGCAAAAGCTACTTCCTAGTCTTATAAAGGTATCTTTGCCCTCTTGTGAGCATTATGTTACAAGCAAGCAACATCGTGTGAAGTTCAACACATCTAATTCTAGTTATTCTAAAATTGGTTCACTCTGATGTGTGGCAAGCACCATTATCATCCCTAGGAGGAGCCAAGTACTTCATGTCTTTTGTTGATGAATACTCTAGGAGATGTTGGGTGTACCTATCAAGAAGAAAGCTGATGTGTTTGAAGTCTTCAAAGTATTCAAAGTGAATGTGGAACTTGATTTTAGAAATAAGATTAAGTGTTTAAGGACAGATAATGAAGGAGAATATAATGTAAAAGAATTTGATAAATTCTTTAAGCACGAAGACATTAAAAGGAAACTCACTACAACATACACTCCTCAACATAATAAAGTGGCAAAGCAGATGAATAAACCCCTGTTAGAAAGAAAAAGGGCAATGTTAGGAGCTACAAGTATGGAAATGTCATTCTGGGTAGAAGTAGTCAGCACTGCCTATTATATAATAAATAGGTCACCATCAACTATAATTAAGTTAAAGACACCTATAGAGATGTGGATTGGTAAGCCTATTGATTATTCAAATGTCTATATGTTTGGAAGCCTTGCATATGTGATGTATAATGTCCAAGAAACTATAAAACTTGATCCAAAATCAAAAAAATGTATATTCTTAGGATATGCAAAAGGAGTCAAGTGGTATCACTTATGGGATCCTCTTGCCTATAAGGTTATCATCAGTAGAGAAATTATGTTTGCAGAAGATCAACTATAAGAAAACTGTGATAGTAACACATTAAAAGATAATTTAAAGACTATAGTGATACAAGTGGAACAAAAGGATTCTTCTGAAGTAGCACCAGAAAATGGAAAATGAGAACTAGTTGAGTATGAAGAAACCAGAGTTCAACAGTCAACTTATGGTAGAAAAGCACTAGCTTGGCATTTTGATTATATTTTGGAGAGTAATGTTGCATACTGCTTTCTAATAGAGCATCTCAATTACATTATATTTGGAAGATTTGGAGAGCCACCAACTCTTAAAAAAGAAATGGAAAGTCCAAAAGCTTCTCAGTGGATGGCAATAATGCAAAAAGAAATTGAAGCTCTATATAAGATTTAGACTTAGGAACTTATGCCATTACCATAAGAAAGAAAGCTAATTGGTAACAAATGGGTCTACAAGATCAAGTGTAACAATGATGATCAAGGCATTGACTTTAATAAAATCTTTTCTCCTATGGTCCAGCTTACAAAAATTTGAGTGGTCCTGGTGATGTGTGCTACATTTGATTTACATATAGAGAAATTAAATGTGAAAATAGGACCTTATACCTCTTATTATATCATCTCATTCTCTTATATTATAATTGTTCTCTGCCCTCTATATAGACTCACTCTCTCTGTTCTCTAACTTAAGCATCAGAGTGTCTGTAGGGACTCTCCTTACCTTTCACCTTGCCCTCTATTCATTGATTATAGGGTCTTAAGCTCAAGAGTTATGGAAACAAGTTATCAAGTGGCACCATTTATGGAAACTCTTAGGAAAAGCCATTCATATACCTGCTAAGCTAAAGACATTCACACCATGACTTTTAGCCCACCACCAACTTCAACTCTTAAAACTAACATCAATCTTTCTACGCCTATTCCTTCAAATAATCTCTTAACCCCTCTCTTAATAATAGTGCTTCCAGCCACTTTTCAATATGTCGGAACTTCATATGTGCATACACATTCACTTCTTGACAACACCCAGAGATGCCCAGCTTCAGGGACAGACTGTCCACATCACGCTTCTTTACAACACCACCATTGTTCAATACCCTTCATACCTTTTCCAATTTTAATAGACATACCAACAATCATCACACCAAACTTGAACACTGTAAACCAAACACTCAACCAAACTAACAAGGAAGTTTTGCTATAAAATATCCAGGCACAGATGGCCTTAATGTAGCAACAGTTAAACGCTTTAATACAAAGCGAAAATTTTGAACCAGTTCATGTCGATCAACTTCGATAGGCACTAGAGACAAGCAAGGGAAAGGGTAAAATGCCAGAAGGGGAATGTAGTTTAATAATTTCGGCTCTTGATGACTCAAAGTTAGCTTAGAAAGTTGAAGAGGTTATACACAAAGCCCGTACAAAACCTAGATGGTAAGGTAGTAAACCTACATATAATAGATTTAAGGCCAAGGTAGTAAGGATTTAAGCCTAGGTTTTCTTGGGAAAGTGAGTAACCTTAGGGAAACTATAGCAATAATACTCATGAAACTCACTTTTCAATAATGGATGAGGACATAAAAAAAAAAGAAAGAAAAAATAAATAAGTAAAAGAATGCTTGTCATATGATGCATCTTGAGTAAGTTGTGTGCAATTGAGTATGCTCCTTAGTTGCATTCATTCGGAAAGGGATGTATAATGTCACAAGTAGATGAATCTTAAGTAAGTTGTGTGCATTTGTGTTTGCTCCTTATTTGCATTCATTCAAAAAGATAACATCTAGTAAATATGCTTATGATTAAAATGTCTAAAAATTCCATGAAGAAAATGAGTTGATATGTGTGCTTAACATTGTCTCAAGGTTGCTTTTGTTTCTAGGAAATCTTAATTTTGGAGAATAACTATTTTGGTTAAGTAGCTTGCTTAGAACTTTGACTCTATATTCTTGATTTTATTCTTAGTAAATTGAGATAAATTGAAAAATTTGTTATAATGTGATACAAAATTGCTTATATAATGTTATTTGGGTGTGAAAACTTCATGTGCACAAAATTGCTGGACAATTATATATGTTATTTGTAGTGATATAAATAGTATTATTATACATTAGGACTACTAGAATTAGATAATAATATAAAAAGAATTTCTCAAATTTGTTATACTCATTAGTAATATAACTTTTGACTATAATTTATTTTGGTATTAAAATTTTAATTTATTTATTTTCAATTTCAAAAATTATATTTTTATTTTAAATTAAAGTATTCAAACATATCTAATCAAATTCAACATACGTGACAGTCGAAATAAATATATTTTTAATATATTTATCTTATAAACATCTCATTAAATAATTTAATCATTTTGTTGACCTCATAAAATAAAATTTACTTATGTATCTCATTAAATAGTTTAATCATTTTGTTGCCCATATAAAATAAAATTTGTTTATGAGCTCCATAAAATAAAATTTAGCAAAATTTATTTTATATAGCCCACAAGTTGATTAAGTCATTTAATGAGATACTTATATAGTGAATATACTAAAAATATATTTATTCTAGTTGCTATATATGATAAATTTGATTGAATATATTCGAAATATTTTAATTTAAAACAAAAATAAAATTTTTGGGATTAAGAAAAACAATTAAAAATTTCATACTCAAGTGAAACATAACTCCAATTTATGATACCAACATTAAACTAAACTCAAAATTTCTCTTTACATGAACAATATTATTGATATAGCCCCTAATCTTATAAATCATCTTCCATGTAAAACATAGCAACATATATGATAATATTTAAGACTTACTACAAGTTTATGAAAAGTAATAAACATATATTAAGAAATTTTATTTAAAAATTCTAATAAAATTCATAAAAAAATAATACATAAATATTTAAAATATATCAAATTTCATTGTTAAATTTTATAAAAAAAATATATATTTGTAGCTCATATATTTTTAAGAACTAAATATAAAATATTTAAAATATATGTCCTATGTTTAATAATTTAATGTAATATTTTTAGTTTTTATATAATTATGAAGCATTCTTTAATTATATTGGATATGAGATTAATTCTTATTTACAAAATGATTTGATTAAATATGAAACATTCCAGAAAAAATAAAAAAATTTACCATAATTTTATATCATGTAGCCCACTCTATCTATAAACCGTTGGCAAAAATGATTACTGTATATATGAGATATATTACATCATATAGTAAGCTTGCTTGTTTTTATCAATATTGAGCATTGGAAGTCTAATTATTAATTCATCTTTTCTAACCACTTTTAGAATTGAAATGGTTTGCTAAGATGATTACATTTATTTTGGAAGAGATGGAAATTTTGTGTGCTTTTCTATGCTTAGATCTTTTCTTGCTTGAGGGCAAGCAAGGTCTAAGTGTGGGGGAGTTTGATATAATGAAAATATGCATAGTTATTTAGGCTTGTTAAGGTTTATTTTCATTTCATTTCATTATGTTTTATGTGTTTGTTTGATTAGTGAATGGATGTTTTTACTTGATTATTAATAGGACTTATTATGTAAGTTCTATGAATGATTTATGGCTTAAATGTGCTTTAGAAGACACTTGGAATTGATTGGAGCAAGCTAGAAGTAAAAGGGATCAAGCTTGGATAAACAAGGAAGGGTGATAAGTCATCACCAATTGTACGAGTCATCATCACTAGTATGAGTCATCATCAAGAGCCTCTATGATGAGTCGTCATTCCTTGACGAGTCATTACACTCATGCCTAGTAAAAAAGATGCAATTTTCTAGTTTGAGCAATTTTTGTATTTCAGCTATACATCCGTGTATAGACATCCAAATTAGGTGATTCAAGTTTCTCTAGAAAGATGACAGAATCTTCTAAAACTTTTATGAAGGAACTTTCTAGAAATAAAGTCATACCAAGTGGAAAAAATTTCCCTTGCAGTTACAATATCTGTATAGGATGGTGACTTTTCATGCCAAGTGGTGCCTTTCCAAGTTCAATCTTATTCTAGACACTTCCAGCAACTTCCAAGTGCTATATATACATCATTTTTGGTCTGAAGAAAGAGAATGAATCAAAATAAAGAGAAAAAAGACAAGAAAAACATATGTATGACTCTAAATTGAGAGAAGACATTCAATCAAATTAGAGAGTATCAATAGAGTGTTTTTAGAAATACATTAGTTATAGTAGTCATTGTTAGAACTCTTTGAAGAAGACAAAGTCAAGTGCAAAAGGAGATCATCTCAAGTTACCACATCATTTAAAAGTCATAGAAGGGAGTTTTACTTATTCAATTCTTTATCTTTCTTTCTATGTTGAATTTGGTTTCCTTTTGTTGCTTTTTAATCATGTATCTAGGCTAAGTCTTTTGTATAGGAATTATAATGATGAATTAAATATAAACTATATCTTTATCTTATATCTTTTATGATTTAATTTCAATTAGTGCTTACATGTGTTTATGTATGCTTGATCACCATATGTAACTTGTCAATCAAATTTTATTGGGTATCGTAAAGGGAATTTAGTGGAAGATAATTGAATTTACTTAAGACTGCAATGTTGCTAGGTATCGTAAAGGGAATTCCTCTTAAGGGAGATATAATTAGTATAATATGCTTTATGGTTTTCTCTTATCTCTACAATACAACGAGAGTGCTTGTAGACTCTAGGAGGAAATACCTTTAATCGACAATGAGAGTTGCTTTTAAAGACTATAGGCTAATTTCCCATCAACTTATTTTATGATAACTATGTTTAAGTTCTTACTTCGTTTTGATTTGTGATTTTCCTATACACATATATATATTGTTTGTTTTAATATTTTAGAATAGTTAGAGTAATTAGTATTTCTTTAGTAGTTTAGAATTAAATAGAACCATTAAATATCTTCATTTAGAATTTTCTGCCTATCCATCTAAGTATCTATTCGGTTAATATAAATTCTAAGCAAGTCTCGAGTGTTCGACACCCTACTTGCTCTATACTAAGTCCTTAGAGACTAGGGTATACAATTTGACTCGCTTCACCTTTATAAAAGCAATGGTAATGGCAGTCAGAATGATAAAAATGGATGAAGATAGAAGGATACGAAGGGAGGAGGAGAAGCCACCGGCCAAAGATGAAAGACGTAGACCCAGACGAGTAAGCTTCCTAAAAGCAAACTTTAAAAACTTGACAGAGAGATTTGATAGGGAAGCCAACAGATACACACCCCTGAGCACCTCTCAATCCAAAATTCTCATGTGGATTAGGTAGAATGGTGTCAGAATCACCCCCGCTAAGAGAATTAGCCCCAGTTGAAGATCCATACAATATAGGGGACAATACTGCCAGTATCATTAAGAATATGGGCACGACACTGAGGCATGCAGAGAGCTAAAGCACGCCATAGAAAGACTGGTGCAGAATGGTAAACTCAATAATTTTATGAACAAATTAAGGAGTGAAAACTCGGAAACCCAGGGGCATGACAAGCCAGAAGCAAAGAAAGCTCGAAAGGAGCCAGTTTGTATTATTAATATGATCATTGGTGGAGAAAATTCTAGGAAGAAATTGAAATGGAGTAGTGGAGAGAAGTCAGTCTTCCAAAAAAGGGAGATCATATTCAATTTAGAAGATGGTTTGCATGTTCGCCATCCTCATTGTGACACCTTGGTGATTAATGCATACATAGATAATTACTTGGTAAAAAGGTTATTGGTAGACAATGGAAGCACTATCAATGCATTGTCCTAGAATGCATACAAAGCAATGGGGGCTTTGTTACTAATCTGAAGACCATCCAGAACCCCACCCTATCACAAGCTTATGTGGAGGAACTATACAACTAATGGGAGTCGTGGAGTTAAACCTAGAATTTAGGAATCACGACGATGAAGAAAAAAAAGCTATCCAAAAAGTATTCAACGTGGTGGATCTCCCAGTGGCATATAATGGAATCATTGGACAGCCGACGCTCTATGAAGTAGATGCAGTCACCAGTATTTGACACTTAACTATGAAAATCCTAATAGGCAGCAGAACTCTTACCATATAGGGAGATCAGCATATGGCCAGACAGTGTTAGCAAATGGCCATGAAGCCCTAAGTGGAAGCCTTTCCCCTGGAAACATGGGAAATTGAGAAGCAGGGTACTGGTCCACAACCAATTGAAGACACGGAAGCCTTAAAAATTATGGATGGTAAAGTGGTAAAGATTGGTAATGAACTCGATCGTGACATCAAGGAAGGAATAAGAGAAGTCCTCACTAGAAACTCGGAAGACTTTGCTTTGCAAGCATCTAAAATCATCGATATGGGTCCACAAGTTGCCTATCATAGTTAAACATCAGATCTGGAGCAAAGCTAGTTGCCTAGAAGAAAAACCTTTGCCTATGAGAGACAGAGGATAATTGCTAAAGAAATAAAAAAGTTACTGGAAGCTAGATTCATCAAGGAAGTTACTCATCCAGAATGGGTAGCCAACGTGGTACTTATCAAAAAAGCAAATGGGAAGCATCAAATGTGCATGGACTATACTAACCTTAATCGGGCATGTCCCAAAGATAGCTACCCATTGCCCATGATTGACCAGCTCGTACACTCCACTACTAGCCACAGATTATATAGTTTTATGGACACAGTACAAGGATATCACTAGATACCGATGAAGGAAGAAGATCAAGAGAAAACATCTTTCATCACCCATGAAGGCCTGTACTACTACAAGGTGATTGCCTTTGGACTAAAGAATGTTGGAGCAATATATCAAAGAATGATGAACCATAAACTCCAGGACCAGATTGGCACAAGTGTAAAAGTATACATAGATGACATCATGATCAAGAGCAAACATGCAGAATAACACCCAATGGATCTAGATCAAATTCTCCGATTATTGAGCAAGTCAAGGATCAAGCTAAACCCAGAAAAATGTGTCTTCAGAGTAAAAGTGGGAAAATTCCTAGGATTCATGATATCCCATAGAGGTATTGAGGCTAATCCAGAGAAAATGGAAGCCAGACTCAACATGAAAGCCCTAAAGAATATCCATGAAGTACAAAAGCTAAACGGCAGAATCACAGCATTAGGGTGTTTCATTTCATGCTCAGTAAAATGGTGTCTACCATTATTTTGAGCTCTAAAAAATTTGAAAAAGTTTGTTTGGTCTACAGATTGCTAAGCAGCCTTCGAAGATATCAAGAAGTTCTTGACCCCTACTCAACAGGCCCGTCCCAGATGAAATATTATATTTATATCTTTCTATAGGCCAAGAATACGTCGCTTCAGTACTGAAGAGAAGAAGGAAGCCAACAAAACCTGGTATAATACATCAGTAAAATGCTCCTAGGATCCGAAGTCTGATATCCGATGTTGGATATGGTTGTTGTTCACGCATCCCAGAAGCTCTGACACTACTTCCAAGCCCAATATATCGTGGTGTGATCCTGTTTCCCTCTGCAGAAAATCTTATAGAGATTGAAGACATTGGGCAGACTAGTTCAATGGTCAGTGTTACTTAGCGAATTCAACATTGATTACGTGCCCCGCCAATAAGTAAAAGCCCAAGCATTAGCATATTTCATACAAGAAATGGCTCCAGAAGACCTCACCATGACAAAAGCACCATAATGGAATCTCTATATTGATGGGGCTTCCTCCTCTTAAGGATCTGGCGCTGGAGTGATTCTCAAAGGATCGCATAAAGTTCACATCTAGTATGCAGTTTGGATAGAGTACAAAGCAACCAACAATGCCATAGAATATGGAGCACTCATCACAGGCCTCTAATTAGCTACCGAAGTCAGAGCTAAACACCTCACAATATTCTTGGACTCCCAACTAGTAGTAAACCGGGTTAATGGCACATTCCAAGTCAAAGACACCAGTATTGCCAAGTATGTGGACAAAGTCAGGCAACTCTTAAAATAGATCAAACAAGAAGGGGGCCAATGGGAAATCGTCCAGATACTCAGACATGAGAAATCTGAGGCCAACCTCTTGGCCAAATCGGCAACTGAAGACAATCAAGCATTTAAGGACATGGAATTCACTGAGGCATTGATGAAGCGTAGCACAGAAGATCCTGAAGTGTTAGAGATATGGGAAGTGCCAGAATGGATGCATCCGATAGTCCAATACTTGGAACATGGAACTCTCCCTGAAGATAAATTGAAAGCTCAAAAACTAAAACTGAGACCTACCCATTATTCTATCCACTAAGGGGAGCTCTACAGAAAATCCCTATCACACCCATGGTCTAAGTGCGTCTCTCCAGAGGAAGGGAATTATATACTCAGGGAAATCCATGAAGGAATTTACGGAGCACACGAATCCCACTACTCACTAACCCGAAAAACAATGCTCCAAGGATAATATTGGCCTACCATGTCCAATGATTCCCACAAGCTAACTCAAGCATGCCACAAGTGCTAGCAATTCACTCAACTCAATCACAGGCCCTCCCACCCACTGTATCCAATTAGCAGCCCATGGCCCTTCACCATGTGGGGGATGGACATCCTGGGTCCCTTTCCAACTTCCACTTCATAAAAAAAATTCTTAATTGTGGCTATAGACCATTTCACTAAATGGGTAGAGGTGGAAGCAGTTATAGCCATCACAGAAGCTCGAATACAACATTTCTTTTGGAGAGAGATCATTTGTAGATTTGACATCCCTCACACTCTGATTACAGACAACAACAAATAATTTAATAATGAAAATTTTAGAGGTTTCTGTTCAGACCTCAGAACAAAGCTTCATTTCACCTCAGTAGCCAACCCATAAATAAACGGACAAACGGAAGTCACCAATCAAATTATCATGCAGGGATTAAAAAAGAGACTTGATAAAAAAAAAGGGAAACTAGGTCGAGGAGCATAACAATGTAATCTAGGCCTACATAACCACTCCTAGATCATCCACTGAGGAGGCATCATTCAGGCTAACTTATGGCATGGACGCAGTAATATCGGTGGAAATTGGTTTGCCAAGTTACAGGGTCAACCGTAGTCAGACCTCAGAACAAAGCTTCATTTCACCTCAGTAGCCCACCCATAAATAAATGGACAAACGGAAGTCACCAATCAAATTATCATGCAGGGATTAAAGAAGGGAAACTAGGTCGAGGAGCATAACAATGTAATCTAGGCCTATATAACCACTCCTAGATCATCCACCGAGGAGGCATCATTCAGGCTAACTTATGGCATGGACGCAGTAATATCGGTGGAAATTGGTTCACCAAGTTACAAGGTCAGCCATAGTCTCGATCATAACATCAATAACATTGATGCCCGAATATGTCTAGACCTGTTGGAAGAAAGGCGAGAGCTGGCAGCACAGCTATGGCATAAGCACATCGACAGAAGGTGGCATGGTAACATCTCCGGCTGTGTCACCCGAGACAGTTCAAATTAGGAGACTGGGTACTCAGAATGGCAAATATTGGAAAAGGAAACTCAGGAACTGGCAAGCTAGGTCCAAATTAGGAAGGCCCGTATCAAATCTCAGAACATATAACTAAGGGAGCATACAAACTAAGAGACAGAAGAGGCAAAGAGCTACCATGATTTTAGAACTTAGATTGCCTCAGAAAATACTATCAATAAATTGTACTCAGAATGATAGTCAATAAAGTGTCTCTTCATTAAAGCAAAAATGCTTTTACAACCAGTCGATTACAAAAAAAAGGGGGGAGGGAATAAAAGGATGGGAAAGGTTTCTATTCTACAACTTGTATATTCGGACCATCAGGCCCGGAGATGGAGGGGAAATAGGAAACAATATTAACGATACTCAAAGGCTTAGTAGGCTCAGCAATAGTAGCAGATTCATCCCTTGTATGTGAAGTACTTGCCTTTAAGCGAGCATCCTCCTCCACAACAATCTTCACAAGATCTACCGGTGTTATTCAATCTAGCACCCCTAAGTCTAAATCAGGATTCTAGGAGAGCAGGATCCTCCTGCATTCAGACCTATAGGCCTTGAGAAATCCCCTTACCATGTTTTGGTAGGATCTTTTGTCATTTTCTCGGAACTTCATGACCTCAAATAGCCTCCTCTCCAGATTTACAATCTAGAGATCCTGCTCTTCAATCCTCCTCGTCAATTGACCTTGATTGTGCTCCAGATTGATGATTTTCTTCTAGCCCACCTTAGCCTCAGATTTTTCCTCCATATATTTTATCTGGTAGAGTTCTAGTGCTACCTTAGCACCATCCAACTTCTTCTCAAAGTCAATGCCTATTATCCCAACCTCTGTCTCCTTCAGATTATACTGGCTTTTCAAGTAAAAATATTAGTCCTTAGCCAGTAGCAAGGCCTAGGTCATCTATGACAAGAGAAGTTCATGTTAAACACAAGTACAAGTGTTAGGAAAAAGTGCAAGTAGCAACGTTCATTTACTTCTAAAGAATGGATGATTATCAAGTCAAACAATCCCTCTGGACCCTCCTCAGACTAGCGCTGCATATCCATTGGCAGTCTCAGTAATTCAGTATACTGATCTATCACTTGATTGTTTGAGATACTCAGAGGCTTCATTTTATTCTTTATCCACCCCCTCATATCACAAAAGTACTAGAAGAACAAACACGGTCCGGATATATTCTCCATAGGTATCTCTTGGATACATTCTCAGTCGATTGTGCTTCGGTGAGCCCATCAAGATGCAGCTATAGAACCATCTCCACATCATGATCAGGAAGTCTCACAGGCCATTTTACCTTGTGGCACTCATCAAAACACATCCTTTGGATATCCATAAAGTCTAATGGGTGCTCGGTGATAAAAAAATTATGCCTCCACTTCTTATGGAGGTCCGAAAGTTTTACAAAAAGACTGTGGTTAGGAACAACTGATAGGGAAAACATTAGTTCTCCCTTCTTCATAGACAAACTATAAAGGTATCAAAAAATGTCCAAATTGGGTTCTTTCCCCTCTTTATGCATCAGCTGGATGAACCCAGTCAGAATTCTATAGCTATTCGGATGAAGCTGACCAGGCGCTATGTTATGCCTATTCAGGAATCTCTTAACAAAAGGATCTAATGGAAATTTTAAACCCCCCTTCTAGCTGCTCAAAATCTACCACTAATCTACTCAACCCTATCATGGGGGTGTGAGCCCTAAAATTCATATATACTATGTGGAGGGTGTAATCGACGGGAATACAAAATCACCACCGATACCACCCTAGCAGTTCATCATCTATTTCTGACACAAACAGGTCAAAACTAACCTATTCCCTTGGTGCCATAATGTTTTCCATAAAAAAGAAAAATGCTTAAAAGACAAAGGAAATAAGAAAAAGAAGGAGGAAAACAAAGATCACCTGGTTATAAAAGTGCAAAGATCATGGCAGACAAGAAGAAAGTGGTAGTAGCAACGCAAATGTGACAATGGAGAAGAAAAAAGGGCAAAATGCATCAGTTGATGGACACAAAGATATTTATAGAGTTACAAAATGATCTGGAAACACGCCATTAATTGCCCTCATCATTACTTCACTTCTCCCTATATCATTAAGGGCAAATTGGGAAAAGTAAAACCCATTAATCGAGTGATCATTATGACGACAGTGAAAATATCTCATTTACTGAGACACAAAAAGATGCATCATTCACAAGATTCAAATTTCAAATCCTTAGGAATCAAAGCGACACTACCATGTCTCGACCTACCCACGTCTTTACCAAGCTGTTTTTCTATTTACTCGGAATAAGCATCCGAGCTACGCTTTCAGCACACTCTGGATATCTAGCACTCCAGCCACATTTCTAAGGTACCTATCATCTAAGTCTAGTGACTGAAGTTGGCATCCTCAGGTCACTTGTATAGTACCGAGGTTCCGAGCATGTAAGCCTCACATCCTTGCATCGAGAAACTAAGCCTCGAACATCTAAAGTCTAGTGACTGAAGCTGGCACCCTTAGGTCACTTTTATAGTACTGAGGTTTCAAGCATGTAAGCCTCACATCCTTGCACCGAGCAACTAATCCTCGAGCATGTAAAGTCCAGTGATTGAAGCAAGCACCCTCAGGTTGCTTCTATAGTACTAAGGTTCCAAACACATAAGCCTTGCGTCCTTGAATTGAGCATCACAAATCTAGTGATGGCTAGTTCCATTACGTCATTTTTATATGGACAGGATAATCTATTATAATCAATCTCATAGATTTAGTGTGCTCTAAAGGTCCAGATGACACCTCAATAAATAAGATGGTTTCAAGACTCGGTACTGAGCTTTATTTTCTTCCTGTTATTGAGGCTGGCCACCTCAGCTCACCCTCTTATGTAAATGTGCACTACCTAACTACTTTTTCTATGGTAGCATAAGTGGTCTATTCTACTTAAATATGATGAACATAAATATCTGAATTAACCCAAAAGGAGGGGGACTCTTGATACCGCTTATATATATTCCTATTTAACTAAAGGGTTCTTATTTTCTGAATAGGGTTACCTATTCAAGGAAGGTAACAGAATCCATTCATGGAAAGGACTCTACCCTGAAGAGGATTCTTAAGCAGAGAAGGAATACTCTCCTACAAGGATTAGGATTCCCATCCCACAAGGAATCCTACTCCTTTAAGGTTTAAGCATCACTAGATTAAAAGCTATTAGGATGCTACTTGTATTTGCATCATACATGGATTTTAAACTTTATCAAATGAATGTTAAAAGTGCATTTTTAAATGGTTTTATTGAAGAGGAGGTATATCCTGAACAACCTCCAGGTTTTGAAAATTTTGACTCTCCAAATCATGTGTTTAAACTTTCAAAAGCATTATATGGATGGAAACAAGGTCCAAGAGCTTGGTATGAAAGATTGAGTAACTTTTTACTAGAGAAAGGTTTCTTTAAAGGAAAGGTTGACGCAACTCTTTTTATAAAGAAATCCAAACATGATTTATTAATTGTTCAAATATATGTTGATGACATTATATTCGGTGCTATTAACCATTACTTGTGTTAGGAATTCTCTAATTTAATGCAAGGAGAATTTGAGATGAGTATGATGGGTGAACTCAAATTCTTTCTTGGACTACAAATCAAGCAATGGAAAAATGGGATTTTCATCAATCAAACCAAGTATGCAAGAGATGTTCCCAAGAAGTTTAGTATGGATGGAGCTAAGATACGTAAAACTCCAAACAGCACCACAACCAAACTTAACAAAGATGTGAATAGCAAACTGGTTTATGAAAAGTAATTTAGAGGTATGATAAGATCAGTTCTTTATTTAACTTCTAGTAGACCCGATATTATGTTTACTACTTTCTTATATGCTAGATTTCAATCTAGTCCTAAAGAGTCTCATTTGAATGCTATCAAAAGAATTTTTAAATACCTTTGTTGTATAATGCATTTAGGACTTTGGTATCCTAGGAGTTCATCCTTTGACTTGATTAGTTATTCTGATACGGACTTTATCGATAGTTTACTAGATAGAAAAAGCACTTATGGAACCTATCAATTTTTAGGACAATGTTTAGTTTCTTGGTTGAGCAAGAAATAAGTTTTAGTTGCCTTCTCCTATTGAAGCTGAATATGTTACAACAAGTCTTTGATGTTCACAAGTTTTATGTCAAAAACAACAGTGGTTAGATTATGGTGTAAAATTTAATCACATCCCAATCAAATGTGACAATACAAGTGCTAACAACCTTAATAAAAATCCCATTCAACATTCTAGAACTAAGCATATAGACATTAGACATCATTTACTGCATGATCATATTCAAATTGGTGATATCTCACTTGAATTTATTGATACAAGTAATCAACTTGTAGATATCTTCACCAAACCTCTCAATAAAGAGAGATTAAATTTCATTAAGCATGAACTTGGCATGATTGATGTTTATAGTTTGTCTTGATTTTATGTTTAATTGATAGTTGAACTATTTTCATTTGAAATAATGTTATGCTTATTGTTTACTTTAATTGATAAATATTTTGATTTTGATCTTAAAATTTTTTATATAGTCATCAGTTTATATTTGGTTTATCTTTTTAAATTTTCTTTTGCATTTTGTCAAAGGTGGAGAAATAATTTGAGTTTGCATGTGTACCTAGTTAATTTTTTTTAACATGTGTATTTTTTTTAATTTTAAAAATCCCTTAAAAATGTGTTTATGTTAGTAACATATTATATTTTTGTTTGATATAGGGGGAGAAGTTTTTTTTTTTTAATTTTTGCATGCATATTAATATTGTAAGTATGGCTAATTTTGTCATACATCATATATGACAAAAGGCCTTATTTTGCTTACTTTGTTTATGTATGACATATATTTTATAAAGATTTTATGTATCTTTCTTTTCATTTTCCCTTTATATCTTTCTCATTTCTTTTTGCTTTTGACAAAGGGGGAGAAATATATTTGAGTTTGTTATTTTTTATTGTTGTGTTTCAAATTTGCAAGCACATGCTTGTGGCTGCAGTAGAAAGATATTGTTCCCTCAGGGACTGTATATTGATTACTAACAATTTTCACCTATGATCTCAACTAGTAAATTGAATAATTTAGCAAGGTTAAAAATCTAAATAACAATAACAAAATTAAAAGTAAAAATAAATATTCTAAACACAGAGCCTAGGTTTAGTTTCATTAGTCCAATCAATCATGAACACATTATTTAAGTAAAAATCTTGAATTCAGTTAAGGGTAATTGCTTTAAAATACTTAAAGACTCCCTCAAGTTCAATTAAAAATGAAAGGATTAAAATCTAACCTACTCTCATGATTAATAATTCAACCCTAGCTCATTAAGATTTTTAGTAATTATTTTGTCACCATAATCAATCATCGTGACTCCCCGAAGAGCTTGCCTACTCTTGTGGTCAAGTGATCTAAGTTTTAAGTGTCTTAAGCTAATGAATTACCCTAAATCTTGTTGGCAAATTCATCCATAAACATGTAATTAAATAGGCATGGAATGATAACAAGATAAATATTACAACACAAAGAATTAACTGAAATTCCAACTAAATATAAAAACTTTTGTTCAAATCATGTCATGGAATAGCTACTCCTAACCAAGACTCCTAAAGAAAACTTAGCCACACATGGATATGATGAAATCCATAATCAAAAATTAAGAAAAATAAGAAGATGAAGACTAAAAATAAAATAAAAATAAGTTCTTAGTCTTCATTGATTTCCATTTAGCTGCCTCCTTATTTTTGTGACTCCTCTCCCCTTTGTTTAGAAATGGTGTTTGCTCCTTATATAATGCTAGGGTATGTAAAGAGTCCTTTTTTATTTCTATTTCATTTCACTTGCATGACATCTGCATGCCGTGACATTGCTCTATTGTCATTCAAATGTAAAGAGCTTCTTTATGGCTCACGCATGGCTTGGACATGGTTTTCCTTTTTTGTTGCTTTATCACACAGCATGTGCATGCCATGTCATGTAAAAAAATGTCAACTCCTAAAGCATTCTAGGGCCCACTAGACATAAATCACAAAAATTAATTAAAACTTAAATAAAACTTGATAAATATATAGTATATAATAAGAATCCTAAATAAATACTAACTCATACAAAATTTCCAAATTAAACCCAACAATTACTTAAATTAATTTATTCCTTATTTAGAATTTATTAAAATTCAACTCTAAAACACATAAATAATAAACATATCAAATTCTGCCACACTAAAGCTTTGCTTGTCCTTAAGGAAAAACCAAATTTTGAAAATATTAAACTCAAATCATAACTAGGGACATACAACTTTTAAGACATGAAATCTTGATAACATTGACATCAAAACATGTTTACTAAAGAATATAATTAGACACAAACATAATATATATGAATAATATACTAATTAATATCCAAACATACAACCTTTGAAATCAAGTGAGCACAAATCTAGAAAAGAAAACATTAAGGATTGGAGTTTTTTTTATAACTGTGAATGTGCTTTATGCTCCATTTCATAATTTTTATTTTTCTCTCCATTCAAATCTTTCCATTCTAAGTGATCCCCCACCGTTCTTGTATTATAAAGCATGGATACCATTGAGTGTGTCATATGGATACTCATTCCCTAATCAGGCCATTGGAGTAGATTCAGAGCATATAAAGATTTAAATATAGATATTGCTCCTACTTAAAGAATGAGAGATTTTTTTTACTGCAGGAAATTCAAAATGCAATATTTCCTAAAAGCATGCACAATTTTAATCTCTAGGATCATGCTTAAATTATAAGAACTAAATTATTCATACATAATGAATATGTATAACTATCTTAAGAACTAACCATCCGATAGTTCGGTAATTCAATCAAGAGATAAGCTTATACACTGATATATTCCCAAGTGTGATGGAGCATCAAAAGCAAAATTTTGTAAAAAAGAAAAATTTTAGGACAAACAAATCATTAATAAACAGAAACAAGTTGAAAATTAATAAACCCTAAATAATTTTATTATATATATATATATATTACACATAATGAAAAAAATGGAAAATGGAGCAATCGAAGCACCCCCAAACACTATCCATGGTATTGTCTTCAATGACAATTAAAAATATAAAAGATAAAAGTATCATCAAGAAGCAAAAATAGGAGAAAGGGTACTACCTTAAATTTGTGCATTTGTCTAACAGAAGAGAAACATAAAGCTAAAACAATAAAACAACACATAATATATGAAAAAAATAATAGAAAATGAATAAAATCATAAAACATGAAACATAAAACATAATAATAAACTGAAAGGAAACCAATCATCCATAGGGGCAGAATCATTATGCGCAACTCCAATGTCATCCAGCGGATTGGTGTCATTAAGAAGTTCCTTAGTAGCAGCAATGGAGGTGGAACCAGGAAAAATAGGTCATGGAGGAATAGGTATGCCCTGAGCTTGACATAAGCTCGAGATACCATCAATAACCTAGTGCATAAGCTCCATGTGGTACTGAAGAGTAGCCTTAAGATATGGAGGATAAGAAGATGAAGAAGGTTTAGCAGTCTAAGAAGCTAGTGGTGGTGGAGGTGCATGGGTACATGTCTGATGTGGCTCATTGGCACCCAACTCAACAAGATTATGAATCAGAACATATCGACCATCCCTAACTGTGACCACCTTAATGTTTTTTATAACAGTGATATTAAAGGGTAGTGTGGTGCAAAGTGGAGTCAGGTTGGTAAGGGAATAAAAAACCTATAGATTCCTAGCAAGCCTAGTGATATATGAACCCCTACATAAAGCTCCCTTCATTTTTCTTGGAACACCATCCATATAGAAAGCAAACCTATATCCCAAATAAGGCACTATACCCTTAACAAAACAATGGGGGTAAAACAAGTCTTTAAATGTGACACACCCAATACTCTCCCTTCGACCACAAATGGTGCCAACTATGAGGCACTGCAATCAGCATAATTCAGAATAGGCTATATTAGTGCTCTTGCTAACCTTAGGATCATAGGTTTATTGGGCAATGCCTTTATGTATAATCTCTCTCCAAAATTGATGATAGTTTATAAGTTCAAGGAGACATTATGCATTATCAAGTGCATCACTAGTGACATACACAACATCATAAAAACCACAGTGCATAGCAAATTCATTCAAAGAAAAATAAAATCATTTGCCCCCTAATTGAAATATCATTGCATTTTTTTTATTAAAACCAATAGGGTTACTGGAGTTCAATAAGAAAGTTAATAAAAACTCTAATAATAACTAATAAAAAATGGGCTCCTCAATTCTCACAAAATCTTCCCACTTAGAGTTATCAATAATGCCTAATACTGATTCATTCCAACCTATAATAGTAAGATCCCCTAACATAATGTGATAGGAAGGATGGACAGGAAGGGGAAATAGAGTAGCACATGCCTTTTTAAAATCAAGATTGGTGAAATAGAGAAAGGGGTGAGACATACCAAATTGGCTCCCATGATCATCACCTAAGGGAGTTGGAGCGGTTTATGGTGTCACACTAGTATGAGAAGGGCAAGAGGGTGGAAGGGAGGATATGGTACGAGTCTGCTTCTTCGATGATGATTGTGCCTCCCCAGATGCTTTAGATTTCCTCATGTGTAGAGAATGAAATGAAAAAGGAAAAAAAAAGAAATGTAGTGTTTTAGAAGGAAGAAATAAGGAAGAAAAATGGGTGATCAAGTCAAGGAAAAGGAGACAAAGGAGAAAAATTAGGAGAGAATGGCATAGGAGAAAGAGAATGGCAAAAGAAAATATTAGAATGGGGCTAGGTTTAGAGAAGTGGGTGTTTATATAGAGGGTTAGGAACATGATTTTAGGAACATGGTTTGGGAAAACTGTGTTGGTTAGTGTGATATAGAGAAGTGCATGGCACAGTCTTCCATGCTGTGCTAGGAGAACATGCAATCTAGGGAATAACATGGCATGCTTACCATTTTGCCATGCTATGTTAGGGACTCATATCATGACATAATGTCGTGTCATTATTTTTGTGTTATTGATTTATTAGCATGACAACATACCATGCTTGAGATGCTATGTGATAGATGGAGTGTGCCACAATAATGGAAGGGTAGTGGCACGACATGCTGGATGCTATGTTAAGGTGGTAAGCACGACATGCTATAGGTAATAGCATAACATGGAAGCTATGTTAGGCACTTAATGTTTGACATGGCATGATGGATGCCATGTTATCATGTCATGCAACAATCTGTAAGTGAAATGAAGATGTGACATGGCATAATGATGTTGTGCCATGAAGCCATGACATAGTCTGTAACCTGCGTAGTTCTAAGACATGATATGAAATTGCCGTGTCAACATGCCATGCAATGTGCATATAAATTTGTCTATTTTAAGTTTAAGTGGCATACTTGGACACAACTTGTTACACAACCATGCATTTCCTCGTGTGACCATGGAAACTTGCTCCTTGAAACAATAGCTCTTTATGATGATTAAATTCTTGATCCTATGAAGAAGTTAAGTAAATTAATTAACAATTAAAAATACAAAGGGGAGAACAGATATAAAGTGAGAGTAAAAAGGAGAAATGATTAGTTGTCTCCCAATTAGCACTTTCTTCTAAGGTCTTTAGCTCAATCTTCCTATGATTAGCTCATATTGGATCCATGAGTGTTCAAGAGACACTCTTTAAGCTAGCTTCCTCTATAAAGTAGGGCTTGAGATGTTGCCCGTTAACTTTGAAGGTTTCATTTGCCTTATTTAAAAGCTCTACTGCTCCATGATGGAAGACTTGCTTGATTTTGAAAGGTCCAAACCATATAGACTTAAGTTTCCCTAGGAATAGCTTTAGTGTAGAGTTGAAAAGCAACACCAAATCCCCTTCTCAAAACTCTCTCTTCTGTAAATATTTATCATGGCACTTCTTGGTTCTTTCCTTGTAAATTTTAGCATTCTCATAGGCATCGATGTGAAACTCTTCAAGTTTGTTCAACCGAAGGAGATTTTTTACACCAGCATTTACTAAATCAAAATTTAGAAACCTTGTAGTCCAAAATGCTTTATGTTCTAACTCAATCGATAGATGACATTATTTCCTAAAAACTAGCCGAAATGGTGAAGTCCCAATTGGAGTTTTGAAAGTAGTTTGGTATGCCCATAGCGCATCATCCAGCCAAATGGACCAATCCTTTCTTGATGCATTAACTGTCTTCTCCAGTATAGTCTTCAATTCTCTACTTAAGATTTCCACTTGTCCACTAGTTTAGGGATGGTAGGGTGTGGCCACTTTGTGTTTCACTCCATATTTTGCAAGGAGATTCTTAAATTGACGATTGTAAAAGTGAGAATTGCCATCACTATGATAGCTCGTGGAGTCCCAAAATGAGTGAAAATATTTCTGTGAAGGAACTTGGTGACCACTTTGGCATCATTGGTTGGTGAGGCAATTGCTTTAACACACTTAGACATGTAATTAACTCTAACCAAAATGGATTTGTTTCCAAAAAAGCTTAGGAATGGCCCCATAAAGTCAATCCCCCACACATCGAAAAGCTTAATCTCCATGATGTTTATGAGTGGCATTTCATTACGATGACCTATGTTCCCTATTCTTTGACAATGATCATACTTAAGAACAAACTCCCTTGCATCTTTGTAAAGAAAAGGCTAAAAGAAGCCACTTTGGAGCACTTTAGCAGTTGTCTTAGTTGAACTTGCATGTCCCCCACACTCAAGAGAATGACAATGAGTGAGAACATCTAATACTTATTCAGCTAGAATGCACCTCCTTATCAACCCATCTCCACACCTTTTATAAAGGTAAGGATCCCAAAAATAGTGCTTCACATCCCAAAAGAATTTCTTCTTTTGGTGGTAGTCTAAATCAAGAGGGAGAACTCCACATGCTAAGTAATTGACAAAATCAACATACCAAGGATTGCTTTTTTGAATTTTCATGAGTTGTTCACCTGGAAGTTCATAAAAAATAAGGAGGGAATTTTGAATTTGGAGTGTGTTCAAGGTGAAATAGGTGATTTGCTACTAAATTTTATGTCCCTTTGCGATCTCGTATCTCCAAATCAAATTCTTATACTAAAAGGATCCAACAAATGAGTATTGGCTTAGCATCCTTCTTTACTAGGAGGTATTTGAGGGCTAAGATCAGAGTAAATAATCACCAAATAAGAATGAAATTTGGCCATTGCATGCACCACTGCTAAGAGTTCCTTTTCAATTGTTGCACAGTTGATTTGAGCTTCATTAAAAGTGTGACTGATGAAGTAGATGGCATAGCCTTGTTTCTCTTTTCTTTGTCCTAATATAGCCCCAACAACATAGTCACTCATATCACACAAAATTTCAAATGGAAGGCTCCAATGCGGAGGTTACAACACAGGTGTTGTAATCAAGGCCCTCTTTAACTTATGAAAAGCATCAAGACATGCATCATTAAATTTAAAAGGGACATCTTTAGCAAGCAAATTAGTCAAAGGTTTTGCAATTTTGGAAAAATCCTTGATAAATCGATGATAAAACCTAGCATGACCAAGGAAACTTCTTATTCCTTTGACAGAGGTGGGAGGAGGAAGTCTTTCTATCACTTCAACCTTGGCTTTATTGACTTCAATTTCATTCTCAAACATGATATGTCTAAGCACCATTCCTTTGGTCACTACAAAATGACACTTCTCCAAATTTAGCACTAAATTAGTCTCCTCATAGCACTGTAATACTTTAGAAAGGTTATCCAAACATGCATAAAATGATGAACCATACATAGAAAAATCATCCATAAAAACATCTATTATGTCCTCAAAAAATAAAAAAAAATGTAGACATCATGCATCTTTGAAAAGTAGTAGGTGCATTACACAACCCAAAAGGAATTCTCCTATATACATATGCTCTATAAGGAAATGTGAATGTGATTTTCTCTTGGTCATTAGGGTGGATGGGACTTTGGAAGAAACCTAAATAACAATCTAAATAGTAGAAGAATGAATGATTTGCGAGTCTTTCCAATAGTTGGTCAATGAAGGGTAAGGGAAAGTGGTCTTTTCTAGTGGCTTTATTCAATTTCCTATAGTCAATGCACATGTGCCAACTTGTGACAGTCCTAGTAGGAATTAATTCATTATTTTCATTCTTCACTATAGTTATACCCCCTTTTTTAGGGACTACATGAATAAGGCTAACCCAATTACTATCCGAAATAGGATAAATAATCCCTGCATCTAGTAACTTCATTATTTCCTTCTTTACAACCTCCTTTATATTAGGGTTTAGCCTTCTTTGGTTCTCGATTGAAGGTTTGAAACCCTCCTCCATATGAATCCTATGCATGCCAATAAAAGGACTAATCTTGTTAAGGTGATCAATAGTGTAGCCTATGATTTTTCTATGTGGCCTAACTCTCCTAAGCAATTTGTCAACTTGATCATCATTTAATTTAGCATTTATAATAATTGGGTAAGTAGAATTAGGGCCAAGAAAAGCATACCTCATAGATTAAGGAAGAGTTTTGAGTTTTACTTCAGTTCTCCTTCATGGTGCTAACATAATTAATATTGGAGGGTAAAGGCTCATGCCTTTCTGATTGCACTTTGCTTAGCATAAGATTAGCTTTGAGAAAATAATTATACATTACCACTTCTTGATTTGCATCATCTTCTTTTGCATCATGCACCATACAAGCTTCAAGAGGGTCTTGAGTGAGTTATTTTTCAAAGACTCCTTGCATGCAACTCTCTATTACATCAACATAAAAACATGACACCATTGTTAGGGTTTCCTTCACCATCTTGAAAATGTCAAACTCCACTTTGTCATTTATAATTTAAAGTAAGATTTTGCCTCTCTTGACATCTATGATTGCACTAGTAGTGGTAAGGAAAAGGCACCCTAAAATTATGGGAATTTAACTATCTTCTTTCATCTCAAGAACAAAGAAATTGCCTGGAATATAGTAATCTCCAACCTTGATGGGTGCATCTTTAGAAATTCCATAGGGATAGATAATGGACCTATCTGTAAGTTACAATGACACTGTTATTGGTTGGGGTTCACCAATATTTAGGTTCCTACTAAAAGATAGAGGTATTATGCTCACGCTTGCACCTAAATCACATAAAGACATACTAATAAATTCATTCCCAATGGTGAAAGGAATGGTGATACTCCCTAGGTCCTTAAGCTTTTGTGGAAGCTTATTTTGAATTATAGCACTATACTCCTTATTTGTGGGAATGGTGTTATGATCTTCCCATTTCCATTTGCATGACATGACATCCTTAAGAAATTTGAAGTAGGTAGGTATGGTGGTGATGACATCCAAAAGAGGTATGTTGAGCTTGAGTTGTTGGAATGACTTCATGAACTTTTCAAATTGCTTATCCAATTTGGATTTTTATTGCCTTTAAGGAAAAGGTAGTGGTGGAGTCTTCAGAGGTGTCTCCTTTTTCTGTTCCTTCTTTTCCTCAATCACCTTAATTTTTGGGTTTTCCATATAAGTGTTTTGATCAATCACTTTTTCTTGCCTTTTGGCCTCGACCTCAGGCAATTGCTTTCCACTCCTGAGCGTTATTGCCTTTGCTTATTCTCTAGGGTGCTCAGATTGACTTAGCAACATGTCACTTTGTCTTGAGCTTGAGGCTTGGGATGCAATTTGATTTTTAACATCTTTTTATGAGCAAAAAGCTAGCTCATTTGAGAAGTTAGATTCTTTATAGATTCCTTTTGCTCCTCTTTGTCCTTTAACAATTTCTCCATCATGCTTTCTAAATTAGGCTTACTTTCTTGTTATTGATGGAATGTATTATTGTGTTGGAAAACCGGGGGGTGGCTATTTAAATCCTTGGTTAGTGTTAGGTACTCCTTGATTTGACCATGAAAAGTTAGGATGGTTGCGCCATCCTAGGTTATAGGTGTTCGAGTAGGGATTCCTTTGGAAATTATTGAGTGCATTTAACTACTCAATAGAAGTATCCTGAGAAAAATTTCCTTAACACTCTAGAGTTGATTGTCCTCCATAATTCTCATAAGAATAGACAACCATGGGATTAGAGACTTTAGTGGACGCCTCTAACTTCTTGCTAAGCAAATCAATCTTTGCATTAAGGAGATTCCAACTATCCACTTCATGCATTCCTACCACTTTCTTTGGTGCACTTCTCTCACCATGCCATTGGTAGTTGTTAGATGCCATGGTCTCTAGAAGATTATAGGCATCCTCAAGCGTCTTACTCATGAATGAACCTTCGGTAGTTGCATCAATAGTGATCCTCATTGGCTCTGTCAGGCCTTGGTAGAAAGTTTAAATGAGCAACCACTTTGGAAAACCATGGTAAGGACATTGTCTCTATAAATCCTCAAAATGTTCCCAAGCCTCATAAAGAGATTCACCACCATGTTGAGTGAAACTTATGATCTTCTGTTCGAACTTCGTTATTTTGCCCAGTGGAAAGTACTTGCCCAAGAATGTCCTTGACAATGCATCACATGAAGTGATTAACTATGGTGCTAAAGAGTGCAGCCATAGCTTAGTTTTATCCCTCAGAGAGAAAAGGAATAATCAAAGCTTTATTTCATTAGGACTAACCCCATTCATGTTGAATGTATCATAAATCTCCAAAAATTAAGATAGATGGGCATTAGGATCCTCGCTTAGGAGACCTCCAAAATGTCATTGTGAGATCATCTAGATTATCACAGGTTTGATCTCAAACATGTAGGCATCGACAGTTGGCCTGATAAAACTATTATGGGTATCTTCTGTATTGCGCATTGTGTACTCTTGAAGAGCATGATTCATACCTAGTGGTTGTGGTGCTTGATCTTTAACCATCTTTTGCTTATCTTTTTCATACTTTTCCTTTTGATTTTGTTTGTACATTTTCTTGATTTCAGGGTTGATCTTTTCTAAGTTCATTCCCTTGGATTAAGTGTTCATAAACTAGCAAGAGTTACCTGAAAAATCAATAAGCGAATTAAATTAAAATTAAATAGACAATATTAGTCTAAGAAAAGTAAAAATTAAATTAATATCAATATTGCCAGTCCTCAGCAATGACGCCAAAAACTTGTTGCGTTTTAAATCCGTAAACGCACGATTGTGGTTACAGTAGAAAGATATCATTCCCTCACAGACTGTATATTGTTTACTAACAATTTTCACCTATGATCTCAGCTAGTAAATTGAATAATTTAGCAAGGTTTAAAAACCTAAATAACAAAAACTCTATTAAAAGTAAAATCAAATGTTTGTAAACATAGAGACTAGGTTTAGTTTTACTATTCCAATCCAATCATGAACACATTATTTAAGTAAAAATCTTGAATTCAGTTAAGGGTAATTGCTCTAAAATACTTAAAGACTCTCTCAAGTTCAATTAAGCATGAAAGGATTAAAATCTAATCCACTCTTATGATTAATAATTCAACCCTAGCTCATTAAGATTTTTAGGAATTATTTTGACATTATAATCAACCATCGTGACTCCCCCAAGAGCTTCCCTACTCTCATGGTCAAGTAATCTAAGTTCTAAGTGTCTTAAACTAATGAATTCCCCTAACTCTCATTAGAAAATTCATCTATAAACATGCAATCAAATAGGCCTGGAATGATAATAAGATAAATATTATAGCACAAAGAATTAACTAAAATTCAAATTAAATATAAAAAATTTTGTTGAAATCATGTCATGGAATAGCTACTCCTAACCATGACTTTGAAAGAAAACTTAGCCATATATGGCTATGATAAAATCCATAATAAATAATTAAGAAAATCAAGAAGATGAAGACTGAAAAGAAAATAAAAATGTCCTTATCTCTATTACTCCTCTCCTCTCCATTTAGAAAGGGTGTTTATTCCTTATATAATGCTAAGGTATGAAAAGAGTCCTCTTTGATTTCTAATTCCTTCTAATTTTTGAAATAGGAAAATTTTGACTTCATGACATGACTTTGAAACATGACCATGCTTCACTTAAATAAAACTGCGAATTTACTCAGCATATAGGATGACATCCAACATGGGTAGGTTCATTAGTCGGGCTTCATTTTGGGTCAGAATTCTTCACTCGCATGACATGTGCATGTCATGACATTGCTTTGTTGTCATTCAAATGTAGATAGCTTCTTCATGGCTTACACATGGCTTGGATGTCGCTTTCCTCTTTTATTGCTTTATCACACGGCATGTGCATGCCATGTCATGTAAAAATATGCCTACTCCTAAAGCATTATAGGGCCCAATATACATAAATCACAAAAACTAGTTAAAACTTAAATAAAACTTCCTAAATATACTATACATAATAAGAATCCTAAATAAATACTAACTCATGCAAAATTTCCTAATTAAACCCAAAAAATTACTTAAATTAATGTATTCCTTATTTAGAATTTATTAAAATTCAACTGTAAAACATGTAAATAATAAACATATCAGTTACTATACATTTGTATAATATTATCTTTTTTGGAATTGTTTTGATCTTTGATAAGGCATGAATATCTTCTTAGGAATTATTTTGATTTTGATATTTGATAAGGCATGAATATCTTCTTAGGAATTGTTTTGATTTTTGATAAGGCATGAATATTTTTACAAAGATTTGGTGTATCTTTGCTTTGTTCCTATAGTAATTTTTTTCCTTTTAGGTTCATTTCCCCTTATATCTCTCTCTTTTCCTTTTGATTTTTTATAAAGAAAGGAAAATATGTTATGAATAATTTGTGTTTATTTTTTTATATGCTAAGTGCTACATGATTGATTAGCTAGCTAAGCTCTATATAATTATATGATAATTAAGCAAGTCTAACATCAACATTATTATTATATGTACTATTTTTATGATGCATTTTAGTGGCACTATATGCATATACATTTGCAAATATTTCCTCACATTGTCTAACATTTATTTAAATGATCATGTTTTCATATATTATGTTTTTAATACATATGTCATAAGAATGCCATGTTTTTATCCCTCTTGCTATATTTTATGTTGTTTTTAATTTTTTGGTCAAGGGGAATAATCTATAAATTTACATTTCTTATTATGTCCATATTGGTTGGGGGAAAAATAAAGAAACATATTTTGTTTCATTTAGTATCATTATTATCACAAATATTATCATATACTTTACTTTATATTATTTTTTATTAAACTCAAAACAAGTATGTTAAAATCAAAAAGAGGGAGATTTTTTACCTTATCAATAATCAATCTTAATTTGATCTTAACAAAATTAATTTTGAGCATTTAATTTGTTTGTTTAAGTGTGAATAAGTTAGGACTCCATTGGAAGTTAAAATGAAGTATGATTATCTTGGGTTGATTCGACCTCTGTGATTCAAGAAGGCTTTTAACATCCTTAAAGCTTTATAATGAGAAAGATATCTTCTTCACATTTGAAGAAGACATCTTGAGCTTTCTGAATTGAGCTTGCTTGTTAAAATCTGAGTTCATTTGGATATGTAAATATTAAGTCAAAATCAACATATGCAACCACCATTTCATATTGCACTGCTCTTAGTATTTTAGATATATACTGAGCTATAGAAGTCCAATTGAGGTAATTAAAAATGATATGGAAATATAAGTCAAATATATATAGCTTTTACATAAAAATTATTGGAAAATTCAAATGTCTTTAATAGAAAATCACGGCTTCAACTTGTACATAGTTGTCTGATAGTAGTCTTCATTTTAGATTGCATAGCTCTTAGTATTTTGGACATATCTTGAGCTAAAGGAGTCCAATTGAAGTAATTCAAAATGATATGAAAATATAAGTCAAATATCTAAAAATTTTATGAAAAAATTATGGATAAATTAAAAATTCTTTAATAGAAAATCACTACTTCAACTTGTGCATAGTTGTTTGATAGTAGTATACATTTTAAATTGTATAGCTCTTTGTATCTTGAGCTAAAGAAGTCCAATTGAGGTAATTCAAAATGATATGGAAAGATAAGTCAAATATTTAAAAAATTTATGAAAAAAAGTGTGGGAAAATTCGAATTTCTTTAGTAGCCAATCATGGTTTCAATCCATGTATAGCTATTTGACAGCATCACTTTCAATAATTCAAAATTTTTGAGTGTTTGTCTATGTAAACACCTATAGAGCTGAATGGAAGTTACGAAAATTGCTTATCATTTATTCTTTCTTAAGCATTCAATTGAGCTCTCAAATTCTCTTAAATAATTCTTTGTTTGTATAACTATTGTGAGAGTTGGTTGTGTGTTAGAAATAGAATTTCTCTTCATCTTAAATCTTAGGATAGATTAAAAGGAAAGTAAGATTTATTTCTAAAGGAATTGGTTTAAGTTTTTTCCATTGAAACACTTGGGATTTGGTTTTTGAGTGAGTCTTGAAAACTCTAATTGTAAGGTTATAAGAGTGAGCCATATAACTCTTGTGTAATCTCAATCTTATGAATAAGATTATGGGCGATTGAAAATCCTAACTTGGGGATAAGTTAGGTGAAGACGTAGGATTTTTGTTGAATTCAAACTCTTTAAATTTTTGTGTTCTTCATTCTTCCTTCTCAATTTCCATTCAATTCTTATAAAGAATTCTTTTAATTTCTCATTTTTATTTGATAGTCATATTCACCACCCCTATAGGACTCTTTTCACATTCAATTAAGCTCTATAAATTCTTTCAAAATTCATTTTTTTTTGTATAAATCTTGTGAGAGTTGGTGAGTGTTAGAATAGAAATTCTTATTCTTCTATTTTCTGAGCTTTAGAAAGTGGGAAGTGAAATTCTATTTTAAAGGAATTAGTTTAAGTGTTTAGCCATTAAAACACTTGGGAATTCGGTTTTAGTGTGAGCCTTTAGAAACACTTGTGTATCAATTTTTTAGTGATCCTTGAAAACTCAAGTTATAAGGTTAAAGAGTGAGCTACAAAACTCTTATGTAATCTCAATATTATAAATAAGATTGTGGGGAATTGGAAATCCTAACTTAGGGATAAGTTAGGTTGAGATGTAGGATTGTTAAGAATATGAACTCCTTAAATTATTGTGTTCATCATTCTTCCTTCTCAACATTCCTTTTAATTCTTGCTCAAATTTTTTAATTTGTTATTATTGTTTGATAGCCCTATTCACCTCCCTTTTAGGGTACTTTGATTTGGTATCAAAGCTTGAATTCTAGGAACTTTACTACTAGAATACATGATCATGGGGAGTCAATTACAAAATATTTCTTCACTTAGAATATCCTTTGATGATAGTGACTATCCTCATTGGAAGTTAAAAATGGAACTATAACTTAATTGTGATTTTATCAAACTCTAGGATATTGTCCTAAAAGGTTGAGAACCACCTACTACTACCATTGATGGTGTGGTAACTACTGTAGTAAGAAGGCAATAGAATAATGAACAAAAGGAGGAAAATTATAAAAACAAAAAGGCAATGATCACTCTATTCTCTTCCAAGACAAGAGAAGGAGGCAAACTTCAATATTGCATATTAGCTAGGGAAATATGGGACACCTTAGAAAATCATTATAAAGGTAATATGCAAGTTAGAAGCAAGAAGGTTCAACTTCACATGTATGAATATAAACATTTCAAAATGAAACCTTATGAGTCAATCGTAGAGATGACAAACCACCTTAATGCTTTTATCATGACCCTCAAGAAACTTGGAAAGCATTTCACCAAGGAAGACGTAAACAGTAAGATTCTAAGAATCCTACCTAAAAAGGATTGGAATCTCAAGTTACCTCAA
Organism: Mallotus nudiflorus; assembly: GCA_947683625.1. NCBI lineage: Eukaryota > Viridiplantae > Streptophyta > Magnoliopsida > Malpighiales > Euphorbiaceae > Mallotus > Mallotus nudiflorus. The sequence continues at coordinate 1,567,364 of CANTUR010000720.1, read as the reverse complement.
TTGAGGAGGCTTAAGACCTTTCTATACTCTCTATCGATGTGCTTATTGGAAAGCCCTTAACCTATGAGCTAACAATAAAGCAAAGAGGTGAAGAGCAAGAAGGGAAGGAAGAAAAGAAAAAGAGTATTGCATTGAAAGCTTCATAAGATGATAATGAAGAGGAAAATGGTAAAGATTCTAATGGCGAAGATGGTGATATTGCCATGGTCATTAAAAACTTTAAAAAATTCTTGAAAAGGAAGAACCTTAAGAATAAGGGACTTAAATAAGAAGTTCAAAGAACTAAAGAAATTACTTGCTATGAATGTAAGAAACTGTGACACATCCAAAGTTAGTGTCCTAAACTTAAATTCAAGAACAAGGGAGCAAAGGATAGGAAGAAGGCCTTTAAAGCTACTTGGGATAAGATTCCTCTAAATCCGAAAGGAAGAGGAACCGTAAGAAGTGGCCAATCTTTGCTTCTTAGCTCTTAAAGATGAAAAAGAGGTACCGTCTATATCTAACTCTTCTTATGATTAATATTGTGATTATGATTAATATGATGATGATGATATTGAGAGTGTTGCATTTTAAACCCATAAGAGCACAATTGTGGTTGCAGTAGAAAGATATTGTTTCCTCAAGGACTGTATATTAATTACTAATAATTTTTACCTATGATCTTAGCTAGTAAATTGAATAATTTAGCAAGGTTTAAAAATTTAAATAACAAAAACACAATTAAAAGTAAAATCAAATATTTGTAAACACAGAGCTTTGGGTTAGTTTCACCATTCCAATCCAATCATGAACACATTATTTAAGTAAAAATATTGAATTCAATTAAGGGTAATTGCTCTAAAATACTTAAAGACTCTCTCAAGTTCAATTAAGAATGCAAAGATTAAAATCTAACCTACTATTATGATTAATAATTCAATCCTAGCTCATTAACATTTTGAGAGATTAATTTATCATTATAATCTATAGTAGTGACTCCCCAAAGAGCTCATCTACTCTCATGGTCAAGTGATCTAAGTTCTAAGTATCTTAAGCTAATGAATTCCCCTAACTCTCATTGGTGAATTCATCCATAAACATGCAATCAAACAAGCCTAGAATGATAATAAGATAAATATTACAACACAAAGAATTAACTAAAATTCAAATTAAATATAAAAAGCTTGTGTTCAAATCATGTCATGGAATAGCTACTCCTAACTAAGACTCTAAAAGAAAACTTAGCCACACATGGCTATGATGAAATCCATAATCAAAATCAAGAAAACAAGAAGATGAAGACAAAAAAGAAAGTGAAATAAGCTCTTACTCTTCATTGATTTCTATCTAGCTGCCTTCTTATCTCTGTGATTCCTCTTCTCCCTCAAAAAGGTGTTTATTCCTTATATAGTATTAGGGTATGAAAAGAATCCTTTTTATATCTAATTCCTTTTTATTTTCAAATAAGAAACTTCTGCCTTCGTGACACGGTTTTGAAGCATAACTGTGCTTCATTCAAATAAATTTGTGAATATACTTAGCATACAGTATAACATCCAACACGGGCAAGTTCATTAGCCGTGCTTCATTTTGGGTCAAACTTCTTCACTCATAGGACATGTGCATGTTGTGACATTGCTCTGTTGACATTCAAGTGTAGTTGGCTTCTTCATCACTCACACATGGCTTGGACATTGTTTTCCTCATTTGTTTCTTCATCACACAACATGTACATGCCATGCTATATGAAAACATATTAACTCTTTTTATATTTGGGGCCAACACTAGACATAAAACATAAAAACTAATTAAAACTCAAATAAAACTTCCTAAATATACAATAAATAATAATAACCCTAATTAAATACTAACTCATAAAAAAATCTCCTAATTAAATAAAACAAAAATACTTAGACAATAATACAATATATATGAATAATTTACTAGTTATAACCTAAGCACACAACCCTTTGAAATTAAGTGAGCATAAATTCAAAAAAGAGAACATTAAGTTCTACAGCTCTTTTTAATATAGTTGTGAATGCGTTTTACACTCCATTTCAGAAATTTTTTTTCTTTCTTTCTCTCAATTCAATTCTTTCCACTCTAAGTAATCCCCTGCCATTTTTGTATTACTAAGTGTGGATACTGTTAAGTGTGTCCTATGGATACTCTTACCCTAATCAAGGCATTAGAGTAGATTTAGAGCTTATAAAGATTTAAATTTAGATATTGCTCCTACTTAAAGAATGAAGGAGTTTTTTTTTTAAACAGCAAGAAATTCAAAATGCAATCCTTCCTAAAATCATGCACAATTTTAATCACCATGATCATGCTTAGATTATAAGAACTAAATTCTTCATACATAAAGAACATGTATAACTATCTTAAGTAATAATCCATCTGATAATTCAGTAATTCAACCAAGAGACAAGCTTATACTCTAATATATTCCCAAGTGTGATAAATATCGAAAGTAAATTTAATAATTTTTAAGATAAACAAATAATTAATATGGGGAAATGAGTTGAAAATTAATAAACCCTAAATAATGTATTATATATATATATAAATAATATTTTTTTATTATTTTTTATTTATGATTTTTTTTAAAAAATAAAAGGATAAAATCTAAAAAAATGAATAAATGGAAGCACCCCCCCCCCCCCCCCACACACACACTATCCATAGCATTGTCCTCAATGACAATTGAAAATATAAAAGATAAAAGTAATAACAAAATGGAAAAATAGGAGAAAGGTACTACCCTGAAATTGTGCATTCGTCCGAAAAGAGAGCAAAAAGGTAGAAAACTAATGAAGAGAAACAAAAAACTAAAATGATAAAACAACATATATAATATCTAAAAAGAAAATTATAGAAAAAGAAGAAAATCATTAAACATAAAACATAATTATAAATTGAAAATAAAGTCAATCACCGATAGGAGCACAATCATATAGGGTAACTATAGTGTCATCCAATTGATATGTGTCATCAGGTAACTCCTCAGTAGCAGCAATGGAGGTCAAACCAGGAAAGATAGGTCATGGAGGAAGAGGTATGCCCTGAGCCTGACAAAAACTCAAGAGACCATTAAGCACCTAGTGTAGAAGCTCCACATGATACTGAAAAGTAGCCTCAAAATGTGGAGGATAAGAAGATAAGGAAGGTTTGGCAGTGTTAGAAGCTTATGGCGATGGAGGTGTGTATACTTATACGAGAAGGGCGAGAGGGTAGAGGGGAAGATGTGGTACGATTTTGCTTCTTGGATGATGGTGGTGTCTTCCCAAATGCTTTGGATTTCCCCATATGTAGAGAATGAAAAGGAAAACAAAAAAGTGTAGTGTCTAAAAGGAAGAAATAAAGAAGAAAAGTGGGTGATCAAGTCAAAGAAAAAAAGACAAGGGAGAAGAATAATGAGAGAATGGTGTAGGAGAAAGAGAATGGTAAAAAGAAAATATTGGAATGGGGCTAGGTTTGGAGAAGTGGGTGTTTATATAGGGGGATTGGGACACGATTTTAGAACCACAGTTTAGGAAAACTGCGTTAGGTAGTGTGATATGGGGAAGTGAATGGCACGGCCTCCCATGCCATGCTTGGAGACCATGCAATTTAGGGAATGACATGGCAAGCAAACTATGTTGTCATGTCATATCGCATACTGGGAGCTTGGTGCATATGTAACATGACATGGAGAAGATGATAACATGGCATCTCCATGTCGTGTTAGGGCAGTCATGACATAACATGATGTCGTGTTATGCTACCGTGTGATGAAGGCTTGACATGACATCATGTCGTGTTAATATACCGTGGTGAAGACTTGACACGACATAATACCATATTCCTATATCGTGTAAGGATGAAAGTTTGACATGGCATGGGAAGGTGTGACACGACATGCAAGATGCCATGTTAGGATGGGTAAGACGACATGCTAAGGATGATAACATGGCATGAAAACCATATTAGGCGGTTGATTTTTGACATGACAGTCTGAAAGTGAATTGAAGATGTGACACAGCATAGATATGTCGTTTAATGAAGCCATGACATAGTCTGTAATTTATGGAGTTTTAAAACATGCTATGAAAATTTCGTGTCAACATGTCGTCCAGTGCACGTATAAAGTTGTCTATTTTAGGTTTAAGTGGTGTACCTAGACACGACATGTAACATTGTTGTGCATTTCCCTGTGTGACCATGCAAAGTTGCTCCTTCAAGTAGTAGCTCTTTATGATGATTGAATTCTTGACCCTCCCAATTACTACTATTTTAAGATCTTTAGCTTGACCGTTTTGTGATGAGCTCAAATTGGATTTATGAATATATAAAAGACACTCTTTAAGCTATCTTCCTCTACAAAGTAAGGCTTAAGGCATTACCCATTAACTTTGAAGGTTTCATTTGCCTTATTGAAAAGCTCAACTGCTCCACAAGGGAAGACTTACTTAATTTTGAAAGGTCCAGACCATTAAGACTTGAGTTCCCTAGAAATAGCATTAGGTTAGAGTTAAATAGCCATACCAAATCCCCTTATTAAAACTCTCTCTTATGCAAATGTTTATCATGCCACTTCTTGGTTCTTTCCTTTTAGATTTTAGCATTCTCATTGGCATCAATGCAAAACTCTTCAAGTTTTTTAAATTGAAGGAGCCTTTTTGCATCAGCCTTTGCTGAATCAAAATTTAGAAACCTTATAGCCCATAATGCTTTATATTCTAACTCAACCAAGAGATGACATGATTTCCCAAAAACCATATAAAATGGTGAAGTCCCAATTAGAGTTTTAAAAGCAATTCAGTATGCCTATAGTGCATCATCCAACTGAATGGACCAATCCTTTCTCGAGGCATTAACTATCTTTTCCAATATAGTCTTCAGTTCTTTGTTTTAGATTTCCATTTGTCCACTAGTCTGAGGGTGGTAAGGTGTGGCCATTTTTTGCTTGACCCCATATTTTGCTAAAAGAGATTCAAATTGATGATTATAAAAGTGAGAACTTCCATCACTAATTATAGCTCTAGGTGTGCCAAAGTGAGTAAATATGTTCCTCTGGAGGAACTTAGTGACTACTTTTGCATAATTGGTTTGTGAAGCAATTGCTTCCATCCACTTGGACACATAATTAACCCCAACCAATATATATTTGTTTCCATAGGAGCTTGGGAAGGGTCCAATGAGATCAATTCCCCACACATCAAATAGTTCAATATTAATATTATTTGTAAGAGGCATTTCATTTCATATGCTAATGTTGCATGTCCTTTGGCAATGATCACATATGAGTACAAATTGCCTTGAATTATTAAAAAGAGAGAGCCAATAGAATTTGCATTGAAGTACCTTTATTGCTATTTTGGTAGAGCTTGCATATCCCCCATACGCAAGTGAATGGCAATAAGTGAGTACTTCTAAAATTCCTTTATCTGGAATGCACCTTCTCAATAATCCATCCCCACACCTCTTATATAGATAAGGTTCATCCTAGAAGTATTGTCGAGAGTCCCAAAAGAATTTCTTCTTCTGATGGTAATTAATGTCTAGTGGAACAACACCATGTTCCAGGTATTTCACAAAATATGTATACCAAGGGGTGCTTTGTTGGACTGTCATAAGTTGTTCTCCTAGAAGGTCATATAAGAGTGGAAGAGAGTCTAGATTGGCATGTCGCTCAAGGTGCGAAAGGTGATCATCACCCAAATTCTCTATTCCTTTACAATCTTGAATCTTCAAGTCAAATTATTGTGAAAGAAGGATCCAATGAATGAGTCTTGGTTTAGCATCCTTCTTTGCTATGAGGTACTTAAGGGCTGAATGGTCGAAGTAGAAAATCACTTTGCTTCCTACTAAATATGAACAAAATTTTTCCATAGCATGTACCACTTCTAAAAGTTCCTTCTCAATTATTGTATAATTTCTTTGTGCTTTATTGAGAGTATGGCTTATATAGTAGATGGCATAGGCTTGTTGGTCTCTTTGTTGCCCTAAGACAACTCTTACTACATAATCACTAGCATCACACATGAATTCGAAAGTTAGATTCTAGTTTGGTGGTTATAGGATGGGTATTTAAACAAGTGCCTCTTTTAACCTGTGGAAGGCAAAAAAACATTCATCAAAAAATTCGAAAGGAACATCCATGGCAAGCTAATTAGTCAAAGGTTTGTCAATTTTTGAAAAATCTTTGATGAACACCGATAGAACCCTGTGTGTCTTAGAAAACTCTATATTCCTTAACAGATTTATGGGGTGGGAGTTTCTCAATCACTTTAATTTTTTCCTTGTCAACTTTAATGCCATTTTTAGATATAATGTGCCTGAGCACTACTCCTGAGCACTACAAAGTGACACTTTTCCCAATCCAGTACAAGGTCAGTGTCTTCACATATTTATAACACTTTAGATAGATTATCATGACAATCATCAAAAGAAGAACTTTATTCAGAGAAATCATCCATAAAAGCCTCTGTAGTGTCCTTAACAAAATAAAAAAAGATAGCCCAAAAGAAATCATTGGAAAGTAGCGCGTGCATTACATAGCCCAAAAGGCATTATTCTATATGCATATGTTCTATAAGGACATGTGAATGTGGTTTTCTCTTGGTCATTAGGGTGTATAGGAATTTGAAAGAAACTAGAGTATGCATCCAAGTAACATAAGAATGAATGATTAGCTAACCTTTCTAAAAGTTGGTCAATGAATGGTAGAGGGAAGTGATCTTTCCTAGTGGCCTTGTTTAATTTTCTATAATCAAAGCACATTCACTAACCTATGATAGTCCTAGTTGGGATCAACTCATTGTTCTTATTTTTCACTACTGGTATACCTCCCTTCTTAGGGACTACATGGATTGGGCTAACCCACTGAATATCCGAGATAGGATAGATAATCCCTACATCAAGCAACTTCATAATCTCTTTCTTAACTACCTCTTTCATGTTAGGTTTTAGCCTTCTTTGATGTTCTATGGTAGGTTTAGCATCATTTTCCATGTGAATCCTATGCATGCATATTAAAGCACTAATCCCCTTTATGTCATCTATGGTATAACCTATGATCTTCCTATGAGGCCTAACTCTCCTAAGTAATTTTTCTACTTGTTCATCAGTCAACTTAACATTCACAATGATAGGATATATAGAGTTAAGGTCAAGAATAGCATACCTCAATGATGAAGGAAGAGCTTTGAGCTGTACCTTAGGTGCATTTTCCACCTCAATCATACTAGGTCTTTCTAATATAGAGAGCTCATACCTAATTGATTTTTTTTTATTCAATACTGGACTTGCACTAAGGTAGTGTTTATACATTTCCACCTCTACATTAATGTCATCCTCTATAACATCATGGATCAAGCATCCTTCTAAGGGGTCATGGGTGAGTTGCTTTTCAAATGTCTTTTGCATATAGCTTTGTATCGCATATACTCTAAAATAGGATCCCATCATTGAGGACTATTTTTCCATTTTGAAAACATTAACTTATTATCTCTAATTTCTAAGAAAATCTTTCCTCTCTTGATGTCTATGATTGCTCTCGATGTGGCTAGGAATGGTCATCCTAGTATGATTGGAATGTGGCGATCCTCCTCCATTTTCAAGATGATGAAATCTCCTGGTACATAATACTCTCCAACTTTGACCGGGACATCTTCCAAAATTCCATAAGGGTAGATAATAGATCTATCTACAAGCTGTAGTGACACCGTCATTAGTTATGGCTCACCGATGTTGAGTCATTTGCAGAAGGAAAGAGGGATTATACTCACACTTGCACCAAGATCACATAAAGATTTAGTTATAAATTTATTTCCAATAGTACAAAGGATAGTTATACTCCCTGGATCTTTAAGCTTTTGGGGAAGCTTATTTTGAATGGCAGCACTGCATTCCTCATTGATAGGAATGGTCTAATGATCCTCCCATTTTCTCCTATGTGAGATTATGTCTTTTAAGAATTTAGAGTACGTAGGCATGGTATGTTTAGTTTGTGCTACTGGAATGACTTTATAAACTTCTCAAATTGCATGTCTAACTTGGATTTCTGTTGCCTTTATGGAAATGACAGTGGTAGTACCAAAGGTGGTGGGTCCTTCTTCTCCTCATCCTTATTTTGTGAATGCTTAGTCTTATCCTCTTGGGTGTTTTGAACAGTTTTTGCAACTTTGTTATTGGTCTCTATTTCAGGCAATTGCTTTTTGCTCCTAAGTGTGACCACTTTAGCTTGTTCTTTAGGATTTTGAGGTTGATTGGGAAACATTCCACTCTGCCTTGAACTTGAAGCTTGTGATGCAATTTGGTTTTTTAACATCTTGTTGTGGGCAAAGAGTTGTGCCACTTGAGATGTTAGATTCTTTATTGCTTCTTTATACTCCTCTTGGTCTTTTTGGTACCTCTCTTAATCTTTTAGAAATTTTTCCATCATCACTTCAAGGTTAGACTTTGGTTCACTTTGTTGAGGGAAGGTATTCTTCTGATGAAATTTAGGAGGTGGTTGTTTGAACCCTTGATGGGTATTTTGTACCCCTCCTTGGTTACACCATGAAAAGTTTTGATGATTTCACTAACTTAGGTTAAAGGTTTTCGAGTAGGGATTCCCTTAATTCCTTTGGAAAGTATTAAGTACATTTAACTGCTCAATAGAGGAATCCTAAGAAAGTTGAATGTACTCCTCCATAATTCTCATAGGAATAGACAACCATAGGATTAGAGACTTTAGTGGATGCCTCAAATTTCTTGGTAAGCAAATCAATCTTCGCATTACGGAGATTCCAACTATCCACATCATACATTCCTATAACTTTCTTTGGTGCACTTCTCTCGCTATGCCATTGGAAGTTGTTGGATGCCCTAAAATTAAATTCAAGAGCAAGGTAGCAAAGGATAGGAAGAAGGCCTTCAAAGCTACTTGGGATGGTGACTCCTCCAAATCCGAAAAGGAAGAGAAACAACAAGAGTGGCCAATGTTTGCTTCTTATCTCTTGAAAATGAAAAAAAGGTACCATCTATATCTAACTCTCCTTGTGTTTAATATTGTGATAATGATTAATATAATGATGATGATGATGATATTAAGAGTGTTGTGTTTTAAACCCGAAAGTGCATTGTAGACGACGAGGTTTAGCATGCGTCCAAGATTTTAGCAACCACGACACTGTTTAGGCTCAAGGCCTTAGAGAACACACTAACCACTATCACAATGACATGGCGTGGAGATGAGGAGTCGCCACCTAAGGTAATAACTGGGACAATTTGATTGGTGGTACTCAATTCTCTAAAAGAAAATTAGCACCTCAACCAAGAGATTCTGGATACGGAATACTAACTTCTCTTAATCTCGTGTTCATTTAGAATAATTTTATAAATAATTATTTCATCCTCTAGTTACATGCAATTTTATTAAACCCCAATTAACATCCATCTACCCAAAAAGGCAACAAGTCAATAAAATTACAAGTAAAAAATGCACTCAAGATCTCGTTGTCCCTAAGTCTGAACTATGTTAATTTTATTAAATAAGTTAGCTAAATCTATATTTTATTTACAAGTGAAGTAGAAAAAGTGGGCCTACAATTTATTAATTAATGAGCCTAAATCTATTTTTTAGTCTTTCTAAGATATGAGCTTAAGTCTATTCAAAATTTAAAGGAAAATTAAACTAGTGGGCCTAAGTCTAACTTGGTTTTATTTTAAGTGGAGTGTGGACCTAGGTCTATTTATTTTAAAAGAAATATAATTAAGTGGGCTGAGCTAAGTCTAAACAATTTTAATTAACTAAGAGGGCCTAAAGTAGGCCTAAAATCTAATTAACCTAATGGGCCTAAGTTGATTTTAATTATTTAAAACCTAAATCATATTTAAGCCTATTTATTAAGTGGGTTAGACCTAAATGTGGGCTTAGTGCCCAAAAACATAAAAACATAAAAAAACAAGCCCAAATTAAATAAAACATAAAAAATAGATCAAACAAACATTACAGTGATTTTCTAAAAAAAAACCTAAATTAATTACATGCAAAACCTAATTTAAGCTACTGCCACCATTGATTTTAATTGACTTTTTTACCCAATTGAACCTAATTACTAATCAATTTTAAAATACAAAAATTTAAATCTTTCACTATTCCCATTACTGGGGCTATTACAAACTACATACAGAATTAAAATTAAATAATTATACATCCATAAATTAAAATAAACTACATAGGATACCAAAATGCAGAACAAAAATTAAAATCCTAAGGACTATTTTTAAAATAGTACAGGTTCATCCATGGCATTCCATGGATCTTCTATTCAATTAAACACAGGTGGTATCCTCCTCCTCAATCCACATACGGACATAAAAAAAAAGCAAATTAGCAATGAAATTAAATAATCAAAACAATAAAAAAAATAAAAGAAAAAAACATAAACAGAAAAATAATAAAAAAGAGTAATAAAAAAAATAGAAAAATAACATTGGAGATGCTATGAAAATGCCCCTTTTTGAGCCCCTCAGATTGAATTATCACCGTTAAAATTAAGATATTGTTGATTCTAGACTATTCCCTTCGGAAATTTCTGTCTCAAAAATTAGGGTTTTATGCTTGTAGTCTCTCTTTTTTCATTGTGTCTTCATGTGCCTCTTAAAAATCCTCTCAAAAACCAGAAGAAAAAAAGGTCCTCTAGCCAAAACTTTTTCTCGCACGCATGCAGACTCTGCTTTTAAATGCAGAGTCTGCGCATACTAAACTTCCTCCAAAGGAGGAACAGACCTATTTGATAAAATCATATAGCATTTGTTTTGATTTCAAAAATATCTTCTACATTTTTAAAAAAAACCTTATCAAATAAAAATTGAACTTTCAACCAATCAAAACAATGAAAAAAATCGATAAAAATAAGGAAAAATATGCAAAAAAAATGGAATTATTATGCATCGGCACTGTGCAATGCCGATCCTAAAACTTTTAATTACCAAAAGACCCCTGAAAAATTGACTTATTTGCAATCAAACCCTAAAAAATGTTGCAATTTAGTCTTTAAAGTCCAGAAAATCAACAACCAAGTTCAATTTTTGAATAAATTTCATCATAGGGGCTTACGTCGCAATTGTGCACAATTACATCCCAAAATTGGGTGCTTACATGCATGTTTGTGGTTGCAGTAGAAAGATATCATTCCCCCAAGGACTATATATTGATTACTAATAATTTTTGCCTATGATCTTAGCTAGTAAATTGAATAATTTAGCAAAGTTTAAAAATTTAAATAATAGAAACTTAATTAAAAGTAAAATCAACTATTTTTAAACACAGAGCCTAGGTTTAGTTTTACTATTCCAATTTAATAATGAACACATTGTAAGCACCCAATTTTGGAATGATGAATTATAAATATGACAAAGGACTCCAATGATAAAAATGTCATGAATAAGTCTTCGATGCTTGAACTTTGGAACTTCAGGGGTGTGATTGCATTTTTTCTAAGAAAGGACTTAATGTTTTCAAGGACTAAATTGCAACATTTTTTAGGGCCTAATTGCAAAACTTAAATTCTTTTAGGGGTCTTTTTATAAAAAAAGTGGTCGAAGTTCTATAATTCTAATTGGAATTATGTAATTAAGATTGGAATTACATAATTCCAATCGAAATTGTGTAATTCTGGTCAGAATTACACTAATTCTGATTGGAATTGTGTAATTGCAATCGGAATTCTGTAATTTCGGTTGGAATTAGTCCTAGTTCGTCTATTTTTTGGATTTTTTAGAAAATATAAAAGGCTTTTTTCTATATTTTGATTGGTCTAAAAATTTTCTTAAAATTATTTTTTTTATTTATCTAATTTTTAAAGAAATATAATCCTTTTAAGAGTAAAATCCTACAGACACGAAAACTAAGGTTATCTATGTGGTTTTGCTATAAAAAGGACAATTTAGATCCTAGAGAGGGGGACTTTTGGGGGCAGCAATATATTTTATTCATAGTTTTATTGTTTAATGTTTTTCTCTACCCTAAATTGCTTTCGATTGATTTTTCTTGGAAAGAACATTATGGATTCTTTTCTTTTGTTAATTTTTTAAAAGAAAAAATAAATTATCTATAAAATTCCCTTTTGTTTAATTGATTAATTAAAGATCTTTGAAGGATTTTTTAAGAATAAGATTCGAAGACCTATCAAGAACGATGATTTTACAAAATCTGAGGAGCACTCCATTAAAATATTTCATAAGCATTATCTTCTCTATATTCTTCTTTTATTTTATTTTTCTTTTTGATTTTATTGATTTTTTCTTTTATTTGAGGTATTATTATAATTTATTCACTAATTATAATTTTGTTTCTTTTTTTCATGGTGATTATGGAGGAAAATACACGATGATCATGTTTGGAGGATTGAATCCATGAGAAGTCCATGGAATGTCATGGATAAGATCTTATAGAAACATAGTTTCTAGGGTTTTTATTTTTTATTTATTACTTTATTTTATTTATGTTTTTTGGGGTGTATTAATTATTTTTATTATTATTTTATATGAATTATTGTAATAGCCCTAGTATTGGGAATAGTATAATTATGTGTGTGATTGCATGTTTATGTTGATTAATTGGTTACTAAAAGTAGGGTTACAATTAGGTAATTAATTAAAATCAATGGTGGAAGCATATTAGTTTAGGTTGCATGTTAATAAAAACTAGGGTTTTTTAGAAGGAATTAATTTAATTAGTTGTTTGATCTTTTATTTATTTATTTTTGCGTGTTTTATTTTTTTTGGGCTTATTTATTTTTTTTATGTATTTTGGGCCTTAAGCCCATGTTAGGTTTTAATTCATTTATTTAAGTTTAGATAATTCTTTTTTAGCCCATCTTACTTAATAATTAAATAGGGCTTAATTGATTAAAATATATCCTTAGGCCCATAATTGATTAGATTTTAGGTTAGATATAACTTAGACCCATCTAGTAAATTAGACATAGGTAGAACTAATTTAATTTAATTAATTTAGACTTAGCCCATTTCATTTAAGCCTTTTTTTTATAACTTGTAGATTTAAGATCACCTTAATATTAAAATATGTAGAATTAGACCCACTAAATTAAATACTTCATAATTTGTAGATTTCAGCCCATTTTTTAGAAGTAAAATAAATGCACTTAGGTTCATTTAATTAAAATTAAAAGGTATTAAGCCCATTAGTCTTTAGGTTCACTTATAAATAAAAATATGTAAATTTAGCCCATTTAATTCAAATCCATGTAGATTAGACTAACTTAGAGATTATATGTTCTATTGAATGCATTATTTACTTGAATTTTCATGACTAGTTTTCCTTGGAGTTGATTTTTTTAAAGGGTTTATATAAAATTGCATGTAAATAGAGAATAAGAAAGTAATTCATAAAGTAATTCTAAATGAACATAAGACTGAAAGAAGTGGATATTCTGTATCTAGAATCTCCTAGTTGTGATGCTAGCTTTCTTTTAGGGAATCGAGTACCACATTTTCAATTTGTCCCAGATATTACCCTGGGTGGTGACTCCTCATCTCCACGCCATGTCTTTGTGATAGTGGTTAGTTTGTTCTTTAGAGCTCTGAGCTCAAATAGTATCATGGTTGCTAAAATCTTGAATGCGCACTAAACCCTGCCATCTACACACAGTATTTAAGTAAAATCTTGAATTCAGCTAAGGGTAATTGCTCTAAAATACTTCAAGACCCTCTTGAGTTTAATTAAGCATTCAAAGATTAAAATCTAACCTACTCTCATGATTAATAATTGAATCCTAGCTCATTAAGATTTTTAGCAATTAATTTGTCACCATAATCTACTATCGTGACTCCTCGAAGAGCTCGCTTACTCTCGTGGTCAAGTGATCTAAGTTCTAAGTGTCTTAAGCTAATGAATTCTCCTAACTCTTGTTGGTGAATTCATCCATAAACATGCAATCAAACAGGCCTAGAATGATAACAAGATAAATATTACAATAGAAAGAACTAATTGAAATTCAGATTAAATATAAAAAACTTATGTTCAAATCATGTCATGGAATAACTACTCCTAACCAAGAATTTGAAAGAAAAATTAGCCACACATGGCTATGATGAAATCTATAATCAAAATCAAGAAAATAAGAAGATGAAGATAGAAAAGAAAGTGAAATATGCTCTTAGTCTTCGTTGATTTCTGTCTAGCCACCTTCTAATCTTTATGACTCCTCTCCCCTCCCTTAAAAAGGTGTTTATTCCTTATATAGTGCTAGCATATGAAAAGAATCCTTTTTTTATTTCTAATTCCTTCTTATTTTTAAAACAAGAAACTTCTACCTTTGTGACACAGTTTTGAACCACGACCGTGCTTCATTGAAATAAATCTGTGAATTTATTTAGCATACAGTACAACATCCAACATGGGCAAGTTCATTAGTCGTGCTTCATTCTAGGTCATAATTCTTCACTCACATGGCATGTGCATGCCATGACATTGCTCTATTGACATTCAAGTGTAGTCGGCTTCTTCATAGCTCATGCATGGCTTGGACATGGCTTTCCTCATTTGTTTCTTCATCACATGGCGTGTACATGCCATGCTATGTAAAAACATATCAACTCCTTTTATATTTCAAGGCCCACACTAGACATAAAACATAAAAACTACTTAAAACTCAAATAAAACACCCCAAATATATAATAAAAAATAATAATCCTAATTAAATACTAACTCATAAAAAATCTCCTAATTAAACCCAAAAAAATATTTAAATTAATTTATTCCATATATAAAATTTATTACAATTCAACTCTAACATATGTAAATAATAAACATATTAGAGAGCTATATGGTAAGGAAACTCTTACTTAAATGCAAAAATGCATTATCTCAAAAGAAGCATTGTAAGCATGAGTTATCTAACCTAACTAAGGAATTGAAAAAATTAAAAAATGAATTTTCTAATCTTGTTAAATTAAATGATAAGTTGTCTAATGATTTGAAAAATTCAAATTCCTAGGAAGAGCAACTCAAGAAAGTAAATGATGAAAATCATAAACTTTCTAATGAGGTTGTAGAATTAAAAAATTCCATATCCAAATTCCAAAGAGGAAAAGAGAGTTTAGATAACTTACTTGACTCTCAAAAATCTCTTGGAAATACTTATGGAATTGGATATGCTAATAGAATGGCCTCATGTTCATTATTATCACATTTTAAAATTGTTAAAAAATTATATATTTCCATTCATTCTACCTCTAAAATGATTAAGACTCAAGCTTTCAAAGCTAATAAGTCTCATATGTCACATATTGAAGGGAAATCTCATAAGACTGTAACCTATATGACATAAAGGGGTAAGTCTCATGATAGAAAGGTAGAGCCTAAACATGCTTACATGTGCACTATACATAACACTCATATGCATGTTGTACAACACAATGGACCTAAACATGTTCATCATAATGCACATTACCATTACCAATGCATGTCCCACACCATGACTCAAAATAATAGAAGATACACACCACCACAACATAAAATACATGTTTCACATACTAAAAAAGCATATCATCCTAGGAGAAAAAAATTTGAATATATTGTATGTTCATATTGCACGATTAAAGGACTTACCAACAATGTGTGCTTCTATAGAAGACGACACATGGATTAGCTTCCTTTGGATTATCTTGAGACTAACCTACCTAGACTGAGAAAGGTTTGGGTTCAAAAGAACACTTAAATTATTTTATGTAGGCATGCTTAAAATCCATAAGAATAAAATGCAAGTGGCATCTCGATAGTGGATGTTTAAGGCACATGACGAGAGACAAGAAGAAATTCAATAAACTTGATGCAAAAGATGGAGGTCATATCACATTTGGGGACAATGCCAAAAGAAAAATAATAGGCATTGGAGAAATCAGTATTCCTCAATCCTTATCTATACATCATGTATTGCTTGTTAATGGTCTCAAACATTATTTTCTTAGTATAAGTCAATTATGTGACATGTGAAATAAGGTGACATTCTATCCTAAAAATTGCTTTGTTAGTAATCTTAATGAAGACAAAGTGATTTTTAGTGGTGAAATATTAGACAATGTCTATGTTTATTGATATGAATAAAATTGATAATAAAGACATCAAATGTTTGCTGTATATCCCATGACACATGGACATGGCATAGAAGGTTAGGACATGCTAATTTTGAGCTTTTGAATGATTTTTGTAAACCCAAACCTGTGATTGGTCTACCTAATTCACAAAGGATAAACCCTGTGATGCTTGTCAAAAGGGAAAACAATCCAAGTCCTTATTTAAGCTAAAAAAATGTAGTGTCTACCTCTAGGCCACTTGAACTTATACATATGGATTTGTTTGGACCAACTAGACTTGCTAGTGTTGTTGGAATGCACTATGCATATGTCTTGGTTGATGACTACTCTAGATTTACTTTGGTGTGTTTCCTTGCTCATATGAATGATATTTTACATATATTATCTTCTCTTATAACACCTCAACAAAATTGGGTAGTTGAAAGGAAAAATAGAACTCTTATGAAAATGGCTAGAATAATGCTTCATGAGTATAATTTACCTCTATACTTTTAGGCAAAAGCCATTAACACATCTTGTTATATTTCAAATAGAGTTTTCAAAAGAATAATTTTAATGAAACTTCTTATCAGCTATGGAATAATAGAAAACCCAAAATCTCATATCTAACAGTATTTGGATGCAAGTGCTTCATATTGAATACAAAGGATAATCTTAGAAAATTTAACTCTAAAGCTTATGAAGAAATTTTCCTAGGTTATTCCACCTCTAGCAAAGCATATGAAGTATTTATTAAGAAGACTCTAGTAGTTGAAGAGTCAATGCATATTGTCCTTGATGAATGAAACTCACTTGATCCTAGAAAGGATGTTTGTAGTATTGATGATCTTATAGGTGACAATGAGATTATGGATACTCAAGAAGAAAATGCTATTAAGCCTTTGGAACTTAAAGGTCTAAGCAAGGAGGACAATGAGGATATATCTCAACCTACCATGAAGGATGAACTTCCAAAGGATAGGCAATTTAAGAAAGCTCATTCTCAAGACCTCATTATAGGTGATACTACAAAAGGGGTAACTACTAGATCTAAACTCAAGTCTGTAGTAAATTTAACCTTTATTTCTCAAATTGAGCCAAAAAATGTTGATGATGCATTGAGTGATGAATTTTAGGTCCTTGCTATGCAAGAAGAGTTAAATTAATTTAAGAGAAACAAGGTTTGGAATTTGGTTCCTAGACCAAGGCATCATCCTATTATACACACTAGATGGGTGTTTAGAAATAAGATGAATGAATAAGGTGTCATAACTAAGAATAAAGCTAGGCTACTAGCTAAAGGTTGTAATCAAGAGGAAGGCATAGATTATAATGAAACCTTTGCCCCATTGTAAGGTTAGAAGCTAGTAGAATGTTACTTGCATTTGCATCATTCATGAATTTTAAAATTTATCAAATGGATGTTAAGTGTGCATTTTTAAATGGTTTTATTGAAGAGGAGGTGTATTTTGAACAACCTCCTGGTTTTGAAACATTTGATTTTCCTAATTATGTGTTTAAGCTTTCTAAAGCATTATATGGATTGAAACAAGCTTTAAGAGCTTGGAATGAAAGATTAAGTAACTTTCTTTAGAAAAAGGTTTCTCTAAAGGAAAGGTTAACACAACTCTTTGTTAATTATGCAAATATATGTTGATGAAATTATCTTTGATGCTGGTAATTATTATTTGTGTGAGGAATTTTCTAAGTTAATACAAAGAGAATTCGAGATGAGTATGATGGGATAACTCAAATTCTTCCTTGGACTACAAATCAAGCAATGCAAAGATGAGACTTTCATTAATCAAACTAAATATGCTAGGGACATTCTCAAGAAGTTCGGCATGGATGGAGAATGGTAAAATTGTTGATGAAAAGTGATTTAGAGGTATGATCTTATTCCTTCTTTATTTAACCACTAGTAGACTCGACATTATGTTTGCTACTTGCTTATGTGTCAAGTTTCAATCTAGTCCTAGAGAGTCTTATTTGAATGCTATCAAAAGGATTTTTAAATATCTTTGTTGAATAATGCATTTATGACTTTAGTATCCTAAGAGTTCCTTTTTTGACTTAATTAACTATTCAAATGCAGACTTTGCCGATAGCTTACTAGAAAGAAAGAGCACTTTTAGAACTTGTCAATTTTTAGGACATTATTTACTTTCTTAGTTTAGCAAGAAATAAGTTTCGATTGCGATGTCCACTGTTGAAACTAAATATATTGCAATAAGTCTTTATTGTTCATAAGTCTTATAGGAAAAACAATAATTGTAGGATTATTATATAAAACTTGATAACATTCCTATCAAATGTGACAATACAAGTGCTATAAATCTTAGTAAGAATCCCATTCAACATTTTAGAACTAACCACATAGACATGCGACATCATATTTTGTGTGATCATGTTCAAATTGGTGATATCTCACTTGATTTTATTGATACAAATAATCAACATGTTCATATCTTCACCAAACCTCTCAATGAAGAGAGATTGAATTTCATTAAGCATGAACTTGGCATGATCGATGGTTCTAGTATGTATTCATTGTGTTACTATATTGATGATTGGTTTCATTTAAGTTTTCTTTATGTTAATTTTTGGTATATTTATTTTTTATGTGAAATCATGTGGTGTTTATCTGAATTACATTAATTGTTTTAACTATTGATTTTGTTCTTCTTTATTTTCAAAATATTTTGTAAGATTAATCTCTTTTATATTGTTCATATCATGCTTTTTTTTATTCCTCATATTTTGAAAAATTAATATTTAATTAATGACATTTTTTTATTCAATAAATTATTTTAATTTTAGCAAAATATATCTTTATTTAAATGAAT
Source organism: Mallotus nudiflorus (assembly GCA_947683625.1). Lineage (NCBI taxonomy): Eukaryota > Viridiplantae > Streptophyta > Magnoliopsida > Malpighiales > Euphorbiaceae > Mallotus > Mallotus nudiflorus. Next base: position 1,548,465 of record CANTUR010000720.1, on the reverse strand, counting down.
TTATATACTCATTTAATCCTTCTCAAAATGTTTAATTTATTCAAAATAAAATGCAATGAATTCGTAAGGACTTATTTGTTGATTATTTTGAACTTAATTGCAAAGATTTTGCAATCTTTTGCTTTTAGGGACTGAGTCCTACTTGGGATCACCCTTGTCTCGATCGGGATATTATTTTGTCAATTATGTGTTTTTACACAAAACTAATCCTAAACGATATCTCGATTGGGATATTACTCAGGACATTATGTCCTGACTGGGACATCGATCTTGATAGGATTAGGATTGTAAATCTTGTCACCTCTTTGACTTTCCAATCATAATTAGGAAAGATTTTTTTAGGTTCCTATTCAATTAAAATTTTAAATTATTTCTACCCCTAATCTCTTGTCTATAAATACCATTCTATTTTTACTTATTTTTTTACACAATCAATATTTCCTTTCTTTATAAATTTCTTCTCATAGTTTCTCCTCTCTCACTATGGCTCTTAAGAAACCAAGCAAGGTTCCTTCCTTTTATTAAGATCCTCCTTCAAAGAAGGATAAACCCAAAAGAACACACTCTCCATTCTCATAATCTTCTCAAGATTTCAAGAAGAGAGTCTCACAATTCTAAAATAGAGCCTTTATCCCTTCAAGATTCATGGATGAACCTACTCTTAAAGTAATTGGTTGCTATGATGAAGTCATGGATCTTCTTCTAAAAGGTGGGATATGATTTAGCTTTCACACCTTTTCCATCTTATCCTTCCCTCATTATTGAATTTCTTTCATCATACACTCTTCATTCTGTCAATTATAATTATGTTAATCCCTACTTCTCCATGAGATTCAAGTTGGAAGGCAGAGATCACTTCATGACATATCAAGAGTTTAATACTCTTTTTAGTTTCTCCCAAGAAGGCCATATTCAAGTTAAAACTCATTTGCATGCTTTTTTTTTATGAAATCAAGGCTCGTAATGCTTCTGAATTCTCCACTAGACATACTAAACCCTCATACATCAAATCTAAAGCACTTGGGTGTGTTCACTGATTCATTACCTATTCTATTAGTGGTAGATCTCTTTCTAATGAAACTTTTTCTCTTGATGGTCTTTTCATTCTCTATCGCCTTTGTCATGATGAAAAGATAGCTTTGGGAAGATTTTTATAATGGAGAGTTTGACAAATTAATGATAGTAACATCGGTGCAATTTATATTGGTGGAATTGTCACAAAGTTAGCTAAATTCTACAATATTAATCTTGATACTCTATCCTCTACCAAGCTTATACTTCTTAATGAATCTTTCATTAAAAACTCAAAGCAATTCACAGCTATTAATGGAATTTGGGTTTAGAAACATGACCTTGGAGCAATTGAAAAAATTGAGGCTATGTTTAAAGAATTGGAAGAGCAAGAAGGTCATGACATTAGGGAATAAGAGCAAGAAATTCAAAGTCATGATGCTCCTTCAAGGAAAAGGATAAGAAGTGAAGGTACATCAACTCAAGGTGCTCAAATATAAGGTGGGGAACCCCTTTGTATAGGCTAAATTTTTGAATGTATGACTTTGATGGAATCTAACTTCAATTCCCACTTTGATAAAGTTGAATCCAATTTCAATATGCATTTTAATCAAATTGATGACATAATTGCTCATTTTCAACATGATGTCCATTATATTTATAAGCAACAAGGCTATACTTACACCTATCCATCCTTCGTGCCTCCTCCTCCTCCATCTCCTCCTCAACAATACATGACATTTATATTTTTCATTTATTTTAATTTTAGCATTTGTTTGGTTTATTTTTCATATATGAGACTCTAGCTATTAGTTTGTTTTTAGGATCATTTTATGCTTGTTTATGTTTAGTTAATTTCGTGTCTATTTTTAGTATTTTATCTATGTATTGTATGACTTTTCTTTATTAATGAAAATTTTATTTTCAAAATGTCAATTTCCCTATTAATTATTCTATTTGAGTTTGCTTGGGTATTTAGTTAATATTTTAAAAATATTAAAGATTATTGAAATTCATTTAAAATACTTTTAAAATATGAGTTTTATGTTAGTGATATGTTTCAAATAGGGATAAAATTGTTTGAATTTATTTTACATAATTTTGTTTATGCATGCATAGTATTATTGTAAGTGTTGCTAGTTTTGTCATATATCATATGTGATAAAAGGCCTTGTTTTGTTTACTTTGTTTATGTATGACATCGATTTTATAAAGATTTGGTTTATCTTTATTTTTCATTGTTTTGGTTCTTGACCTTTTATTTCCTCTAGGATTTTTTATTCCTTTAGGTTCATTTCCCTATATATCTCTCTTTTTCTTTCATTTTTAATAAAGAGGGAGAATATTATGAATAACTGTGTTTGTGATAAGCTAAATGCCACATGATCATGTATGATTAGCTAGCTAAACTCTATATGATCATATGATAGTGAGTGTTATATGTACTATTTTTGTGATGTACTACATGCATATATGTTTGAAATTATTTCCTTCAAATTGCCTAACAATTCATTTAAATGATCATGTTATCATGTTTTTATGTTTTTAACACATTTGTCATGTTAGGCCATGTTACTTGTTATCCCTCGTGATAAATTTTGTGTTTGTTTTTATTTTTTAAAGGGAACAAAATTATAAATTAATATTTCTTATCATGTCCATGTTCATAGGTAGAGAAATAAATAAATATATCTTATTTCATTTGCTATTTGGTATCATCATTATTAACACACACTTCACTTTATATTATTTTTATCAAACTCAAAATAAGTTTGTCAAAATCAAAATAGGGGACATTGTTGAAGTTAGCAAGTTATCAATCTTGATTATCTTAACAAACATAATTTTGAGCAACTAATGTGTTTGCATCAAGTGTGTATAAGTTAGGAATCATTTAGAAGTCAAAATAATGATGAATTATCAAAGAAAAATCATCTTGGAAAGATAACACAAGCATTATCTCGATCAGACTCAAGATAGGGACCAAATTGCACATTTTTGGAAATTTTGGAACCTATCTTGAGCTCAGTGTCGACCAAGACCAAGCTCGAGATTGAAGGCCCAAATTCTACTTAAATGTATTTTAGGACAGTGAATATCTTGATCAATGTTTCGACTGGAACATTGCTTAGGACCAGGGAATCCCGACCGGGACTAAGGGTCACGATTAGGATCTAATTTCTGAAAACTTGTAATTTTTGGTATAACTAATCCCGATCCATATCTTGACTAGGGCCATGCTCAAGACTAGAGAATTCAAACTTAAAATAGCTACAAAATGGCTATCTTTAAGGTATCTCGACCAGGATAGATGAAATCCCAGTCAAGAGTAGGACATTTCCAGCACAAAAGTCCAAATGATATTCATATGGTGTTTGAATTTGTTAAAAATGAAATTATTGCTTCCAATATCTATAATTGAATCTCTTAAGTATAAATACAACCTTTGAAGATCATTTTGAGGTTAAGAAACTTATTTATTTGTTATATACTTTCAAGCATTCAATTAAGCTCTCTAAACTCTTTCAAAATTCAATTTACTTTTTTGTAACTCTTATAAGAGATGGTGAGTGTTAGAATAGAAATTATTATTCTTCTATTTTTTGGGGTTTAGAAAATGGGAAGTGAGATTCTATTCTAAAGGAATTGATTTAAGTGTTTAGCCATTAAAACACTTAGGAATTAAGTTTTAGTGTGAGCCTTAGAAAACACTTGTGTATCAGTTTTTGAGTGATCCTTAAAAACTCAAGTTCCAAGGTTGAAGATTAAGCCATAAAAATATTATGTAATCTTAATCTTGTAAATAAGAATATGGGGAATTAAAAATCCTATCTTAAGGATAAGTTAGGTGGAGACATAGGCTTGTTAAGAATCTGAACTCCTTAAATTATTATGTTCATCATTCTTCCTTTTCAACATTCCTTTTAGCTCTTACTTAAATCTTTTAATTTCTTATTATTATTCAACAACCCTATTCACCACCCCTCTAGGGCACTTTATTTATTTTCAATAAATAAATGCCTATTTGTTATGTACATGGTGGACTTGTTTCAACCTAATTTCGGTCTTATCACACCTAGACCATTTGTCAACCTAACTTCTTACAAATATTATGTTACGGTCATTACTATGATGAAATAAGAGAAGAAATTTTTTTTTCTTTTTCTATATGTTGATCGTATTACAATAATAGTTGTACAAAAATACATATATAAATACAGAGGTAAGTGTTGATAAAAAAATTAATACTGTTAACACAAGGATCAGGATAATGGTCATAGAGTTGTAAAGGAAGTGTAATACTAGTTAACACCCCCTGACAAGCCCTTGCTGCATTGAAGAGGGAGAGATCAACAAAGATAAAGAAACTAAGCCAATGGTAAGGGCTTGGTGAACAAGTCTGCAAACTGATCAGTGGTAGGAAGAAAGTGAATTGAAATGGTGCCATTGGAGACAAGGTTGTGCACAAAGTGATAGTCCAACTCCATGTGTTTGGTCCTTGCATGGAACATAGGATTAGAGGACAAGTATATGGCACCCATATTATCATAGAAGAGAGTACAAGAGATAGGCAGAAACCAAGTTTTGTAAGCAAAGAACAAAGTTAAAGGAACTCTGAATTTGAATTAGCTAAGGCCTTATATTCACTCTCAGTTAAAGATCATGCTATGGTTGATTGTTTCTTGATAAGCCAAGAGACTAAGGAGTTGTTGGGGAAGATGGCATAGCCTATAGTGGATCAGCAGTCATCGAGGTCACCTCCCCAATCACTATCAGTATAGCAAGTAATATCTAATGATAATTTATTTATTAAATGAAGCCCAATATGAGCACTGCCATGAACATAATCAAGAAGGTGTTTCAATGCTTGCTAATGTAGAGTGGTGGGGTTATGCATAAACTGCATAGATGATTCACAGTAAAGGCAATATCTGGCCTGATGATAGTAAGATATTATAATGCCTTAACAAATCTTCTATATTATGTCATTGGAGATGGTGCTTCCAATGTTTTTAGTGAGTTTTGGAGATAATGACATAGGTGACTTGCAAGAGTTTGAAGTTTGTAACCTCGCACTATGAATCAAAATCAACAACATATCGAGTTTCATATTAGAAAATGACATCATCAATATTGGTTACCTTAATGTCAAGAAAGTAATGGAGATTTCCTAAGTCTTTTACTAGAAATTCTTTGTCTATAGCGATAATGAGTTAATTAATTATTAAGCAATGGATGAGCTGATAATGACTATGTTATTAACATAGATAAGAATGTATAAACTATAAGCTCCTGTGCACTAAAGGAAAAAGGATGAATAAGCCCATCATTAAACAAAGTAATGATGTCAAACAAAGGTGGCCAATCTAGAAAACCATTCCTTGGTGCTTATTTTAGATCATGTAGGGAACGATTGAGGTGGAAAATAATGTCTAGTCGAGAAGGATCAAGAAAACTAATAGGTTGGTCCATAAAAATTATTTCCTCAGATGATCATGAAGAAAGCATTGGATATGTCAATTTGGCAAAAATATCTCATCGATGCATGGAAGTAAGAGCTAGAATCGTTCTAATGATGGTAGCTTTGACAATAGGGCTAAAAGTTTCTTTATAGTTGACTCTAGCTTGTTAAGTAAAGCCTTTGGCAACAAGGCAGGCTTTAAGTCTATCAATGGAACCATCAGGCTTTCGTTTAATCCTATAAATCCACTTATTGGTAATGATATTAATATCATAAGGTTTGGGAATTATATCCCAAGTATTTGTAGACAACAATGTATTTATTTCCTTAAACACTGCTTTTGGCCATTCAAAATACTTACTAGCTTGATTGAATGTGTGAGGTTTATGTTCAAGATAGTTAATGGATTTTATGGTGAGATGAGTGTAATGTTTGGACATAGTAGAAGGGTGTAGAGTCATGGAATGGGTTCGATCAGGCTCAAGTTAAGTGGCGAGTGGAGAAGAATTAAATTTAGAGAGATCAACTGCCTGTTGAAGTTCAAGAGGTGATGTTGTAAAAGGGATAGGGGAAGAAGAGGCTATTTGGGTAAGTATTAGGCAAGCAGATTGATTAAGTGATGGAGATATAGTGGGACTAGGAGAAGATAAGGGTTAAGGAAAGGAAGGTGGAGATAAGGAGGAAGAAGAATACATACCTAATTGTATTGGAGTTACAAATAAAAAAGGACTTTGGCGTGGAGCAAGAATAAGAGTACATGGTACTTGTACAATTACCCAAGGTAGGTTGGGTGCAACAAAGTTAGATAAATTTTTTGGTGGCACATTATTGGAGTGAAACAAAAATTTTGTTTCATCAAAGATAGCATGGCACATAATATACACACACGTAGAAGAAGGATAAAGGCAATAATGTCCACTATAATGTGGTGGTTTGCCAAGATAAACATAAGCTTCACTATAAAAAGAGAATTTATTTTTGTTATACGGTCTAAGATATGGATGTACAGTAAAACAAAAAATTTTGGACTTAAGAAAATTAGGGGTTTATTGTAAAAAATTTCAAAAGGAATTTTATTTTTAAGACTTAAGCTTGGCATTTGATTAATTGTAAGAACATCATGTAGAAATGCATAAGACCAATATTTGAAAGGTATTGAGGCATGTGCAAGATGAGTAAGGCCAATGTCAATGATATGATGGATTTTCCTTTCTCGGAGTCCATTTTGTTCATGAGTATAAGGATAAGGAATTCTATGAATAATTCCCTATTGTTTAAAGTAATGATGTAATTTTTGCAATTCTACACCCCAATATGAATCGAATTCTTTAATTTGACATTGGAATTGTGTTTTAACAAATGATTCAAATTCATTAAAAATAAGAAACACATTAGTTTTATTCTTTAATGGAAAAATCTATATAAAATAGGAAAAATCATCAACAAAAAACACAAAATAGCGAAAACCTAAATTACTTTGTACTAGGGAAGGACCCCTATACATTCGAGTGAATGATTTTAAAAGAATGAGTAGTACAATGATCAACACTAGTAAAAGGAAGTTTAGCTCATTTGCCTAGACAACACGATGAACAAATTGTGGTAGAATGAACTTAGGAAGATATAAGAAGATTATGTTGACGAATAATGGAGGAGATAAGTGATTTGCATGGGTGGCCAAATATGTGCATGCCAAACATCAAAGGGAGAAAATTTGGTGTGGAAGTTAGCATGGGGTTGGGAAGTTAAAAATTCATACGGGCCATTAATACTCTTGCCTTGTAATAGGATGTCCTTGCTCATCTTCTCCTTCATAAAAAAAGAGTCAGGATGAAATTCCAAGAAACATTTATTATTAGTGGCAAAACATTGAATTGAAAGAAGAGATTTGGAAAGGTTTGGAACATGTAAAACCTTATTAAACATCAATTTAGTATGATTTCATAAAGGGAAGAAAGTAGTACCTGTGTTCGAGATATGCATTGAATGTCCATTACCTACTGTTACATGATCATTACCAATGTAAGGTTGGATTTATTAAAGGTGATGCAGTGCCGATGTCATATGATGGATTGCATCCGTGTTTGGAATCCATTACATAGGGAGTGGTAGTGGTGACAAAGGTGGAGTTGGAATATGAGCAAAGTAAAGAGCAATAGATAGCATTTGTAAGGAGATGCACCCATTGGGAAAAAAGAGGAATGTTGAGTTGTGAAGTTGGCCTAAGGCCAAGCACCATTTTTACAAGGTTCATAATTTCTTTTGCATCAATCAACATTGTGGTTAAAAAAACCCATAAATTTGACATTTCTTTTGCTAAAATTAGGATGATAATAAGCAGCATGTGTTCCTGATAAGGATTAGGTAGGACAAAAAGCAAGGTGAGTAGCAGGTGAAATGGCATAGCTTTTAAGTAAAATTTCATGGGAAAGTAACTAACTATAGAGTTCCGAAAAGGTAACAGGCTCTAACCGAAGGTTGAGGGTAGATACAATTGGATGGAATTCTATTCCAATATTATGATAGATGATCACATTGAGCTCAGAAGAGGAGAGAATTTTACCTACTGATGGTAACTCATCAAAAAAAGACTTTGCTTTTTACCAATATTTAGCAACATCCATGTTATTTTTCTTTAGCTCTTGAAGTTCAATATACCATTGTAGTTGACGATTTTAGGACACAGCCCCAAATGCACTTTCAAGTGCTCTCCATGCCTCTAAAGGTGTTTAAAAAAGTAGCTAATCTTGTTTAAACTATCAAGTATAATTATGATTAATAAGAGTTTAATTTAGATATATAGAGGAAAACATTATTGTATGTGGTGTGGGTGAGCCATTAATGAGTTTGGTCATATTGTGAAAGTTGAGAAGAGGAACAAACTAAGTTTCTCATGAAAGGAAGTTTCTTTGAGTTAGTTTAATGCCAAAGGTATAATTAGTTGTAGAAACATTAGGACAATTTGAGCTATGATTTTTTTAGGAACGCTCTGATACTATGTGATGAAATAAGAGAGGAAAAGAATTTTTTTCTTTTGTATATATTGATCACATTACTATAATAGTTGTATAAAAAAATATATATGAAAACAGAGGTAACTAATTGATACAAATAAATTAATAATGTTAACACAAGGATAAGGATAATGGTTATAGAGTTGTAGAGGAAGTGTAATACTAGCTAACAATTGCTAATAGAAAGCCTTAATATTTTTGTCCATAAATCAATTGTCCAAACTCAATAAATCTTTTAGAAGTAACTTTTAAAAAAAAGTTTGGACAACTTATGAAGATATGTACAACCACTTGTCATGCAACCTACACGGACAACTTGTTTAAGAAAAATATTTTGAATTGAATAAGTAAAGGTTTCTAACTTGCAAAGCCACTTGTCTTGTAAATGATAAAAAATTGGCTAACCTATATGGATGCAATGAATTTGAACAAAATTCTTCTCACTATAAATAGGGATATGTATGACAATGAGTGTTAAGCATTTTTTGAGTGAAAAATCATATGAGAGCAATTAGCAAAAGAAAATAAATTATGTTGTGTGTAAGTTGAGTGGCACTAGTGTGAGAGGTTATGGAAAAAGGGTGTAAAGTGAAAAGTGAGCTTGAGTGTGTGGGTAGTGTATGTATTTGAGTAATATAATAATTTCTATGTTGTAATAGTGAATTTATTTTTAGCAAAAAAATATTTATTGTTCAATATTTTTTTCCCGTGCTATTTTATTATTGTATAAACTCCAACTTGACAAGTGGTATTAGAGCCTAATCAATCAAGGGTCTAGCTATGGGTATTTCATGTACAAAAGTAGTTGTACGGGGAGATTTTAATGTGAACAATTTGGAACTATGAAGCTCATTGGTTTAGAACCACACTTTATTAGTGAAATGCAAGGCTGTTAAATCTAAGTCACTATGGTGGAATTTAGTAATGTTGGTGTTATTAAAAAATTGAATAATAATAATTATGGCATGTAGAGGACTTGCATGGACTGATACTTGCAACAACTACTATTGACCTTATATACAAGTTTCAAGCATGTCATGTTTTGTTAAACAAAAGAAACAAAGAAGCTTTCAAAGGTTTGGTATATAAAGATTGGTTGGTTCTTGACATATTGCCCTAACATTGACTTTGAAGCAAGTGACTTGCATAAAAAAGGAAATGATGTTACTTAGTTAAGAAATTTGAACCTTCTTCAATGAATCTATATTATAATTAATGTGGCATCAGATAAGGGAATCAAATATGCATTATACATTAGTATAGTCTTAATGTACTTCTGTTATTTGTATTGATTAGCTTGCTTATACTTAAATATTCTCATCACTTGTATTATAAATAATGTGTATTATTTATTGAATGATAATAATACAAACACTTCATTATGGTATCAGAGCTAATGAAGTTTAACAACTAAGACTCAATCTTCTTTTTCTTTTTATAATGGAAACCAACAGTAATACTGATATTGCCATTGTACCCACCTCATCAACCATCATCTCTTTTTTATCCAACGTTGTGCATTAAATACCAATTAAACTCATAGTAATGAATTATTTATTATATAAAGCACAACTATTACCCCTTCTATACAACTATGATCTTGCCAAGTTTATTGATGGAACTTCAGAACCTCCTCCTCAAACCATAAAAAATAACCAACCAAATCCTTCATTTATCATATGGTTTCATTAGGATTAGTTAGTGCTCAGCTGGATTATCGGATCCATCAATGAAAGCTTTATCCTTCAGATCTCTAGCATATCATCAACTCAAGTAGCTTGGTAAAAACTTGCCACTACATATGCAACTAGTTTGAGAGCTTAGATTTGCACCCTTAAATCAAAATTTTTTTGGCTTAACAAAAGAAGCAAATGAGTATGTTTCTTAGTACATTTAGTGGGCTAAATCCATGTTTGATTCGTTAGCAGCTTTGGAGAGTCCTATAAGTAAATATGATCTTGTTCAAGCTGTTGTTAATGGCTTAGGATCAGTATATCACCCTTTTGTTTGATCCTTTGAAAATTGACTTGATGCCATCAATTGTGATGATCTTTATGGCTTATTGTTGAGTAAAGAAGAAAATTTGGTTACTGATACCCTCGAAAGATGTTCATTCTCTTATTCTACCAATAGCCCAACTTGCTAATGGTAATCCATACAATCGATCGTCATCATTATCTTTGCAAGGTCATGGAGGCAGAAATCTCTGAGGACATGGAAGATTCAATAACAATTTTTAATCCCCTTCACAATATCCTGGTGGCTTTTATGGTATTGGATCTTGTTATGCTATTGATATATCTATTCAATGTCAAACCTGTGGCGGCTTTGGCCACCTACTTGGACTTGTTCTTCCATTCAACCTTGACCAAATCAGCTAAGATATCAAACTTAGTACTCTTCTCCTTACCTAGTTTTCAATATTGTTGTCTCTTCCCTAACTCCTCTAACCACCAACAATGGATCTTGGATTCAAGCGTGACACTTGATTTGTCCATTCATTATGAGTATACTAGACTTGAAAATTTGTCCATTCACTATGAGTATACTGGACTTGAAGAAGTTAAAAATGATAAATTCCTTCCTATATCTCATATTGGTTCCACTATTTCTCACTTTAATGGAAAATCTTTCAAGCTTAATGAAATTTTACATGTTCCTAATTCATGTGATAATCTTTCAGTAAATGCTTTTTCTCTTGCTAATATTGTTTCCATTGAATGTTTTCCCACTTACTTTGTTATTAAGGATATCCGTATAAGAGAGTTGCTTTATATGAGCCTAAATGAAAATGGATTATATTCCATGTTACTTAAACCATTGCATTGATCAAGTTCTTCTGTTCAAGCCATGATGTGTTCTCTGTCCAACTAGCATTCCAGACTTGGCCATGCCAATTTCAAAATCGCTCACTAACTATTCATCAAGCCAAATTCCTTTTTTAATTAATAAAAGTTAAAAACTATGTCATGCATGCAGTGTCAATAAGAGTTACAAGTTGCCTTTTGTACTATCTTCCTACAAAACATGTTTATCCATTTATGTCAAATGATGTGGAGCACTCGTAACATCCAAGATTGACACAAGCTACTACATTTCTTCCCTCAAAAATTCCACTTCCACCTTTATAAACACCCCTCCTCCCTTTACTGAACTCACCATACTTGAAACATCTACCTCCTCTTTGCATTCTTCATAACCACAAACACCTCTATCAGCTTCAACTAATAACTCGACTGATTTTTCCCTTCTTGCCTCATCACAAGCTCAAATGACTCATACTCATCAAATGGTCAATCGGTCACAAATAATCTCTCTCAAATCATAAGCCTTCACCAATATTTCTTCCTATGATTTTGAACGAACATGTTATTCTCAAGCTGTTAAATCACCTACATGGTGAAAAGTAATGGTAGAAGAATATGCTACAATGCTTAAAAACAAGACTTGGATGCTTATCCCACAATCACCATCTCAAAATCTTACTAAATACAAACGGGTTTTTTGAGTAAAAAGACATAAGAATGGCTCCATTGATCAGTTCAAGGCCATTCTAGTGGCCAAGGGGTTTCACCAATGCCTAGTTATTGAATATTAGAACATATTTAGTCTAGTAGTGAACTACTAGGAAACTGGACGAATATAAGGGATGTCACAAGAAAGCTAAATGTCATCATAAGGGCTTTCCTTAATCTTAATACTCGCAGGGACCAACAAATTGTTGCCTCATGCCTACTGATGTAAGATATTTATACATATGTTTTTTTTTAAAAAAAATTAATGAATTTTAGGTGATTTTATGCTATAGTTATAATTAATCATTAGAAATATTATTTGCAAGTAGTAGAATTACATTAATTGCATCTTAGATTGACTTTGCATATTTTAAATTTTATACTTTATTAATTAAGCATATTTTAAGTTCTTTTCTTTATAGTTTTGTATAATTGTATCTCGACACATCTTGCTATCTACAGTGTTTTAAGAAGTTTGCACACACCTTCCAGTATGGCCATGCTGTAGGTTGTGCTATGCCTAAATTGATAGTAGACTCGTGCACATGACCATTCGATGGGTTATGCCATGATGAAACACTCATACGCCTATGTATATAGGCATGTTGTTGCCCATGTATAGTTCTAGATAGCATGAAGATTGATGTGCCAATCTATACATGGCCATGTTTCTTCCTATTGAAAGGAAACAGTTATGCATCTTCGATGCGTGGTGTGCACATGCCTTAAATAGGGTGAAATTTTAAAAATTTCACTTGCACAACCTTTCATCACATGAAGATTTCCATTCCCATATATCCATTTTGCATTTTACTCATAGCTAAATTATGCATCAACATGTAAAACAACATCCTAGGAAATTCCAAGTTTAAGAAAACTCACCAACTCCTGAGTTTGATGTAGACCATAATAGTTATCTACTAGCTTTGATGTTTCTAGGTTCAACTCTTGAATCAAATGCTCTAGCCTCCTAAGTGTGAGGCCTTTACCTTGAAATGCCAAAGCTTGACTAATCACCTTCTTGCTTAGATAGAGCTTAGTAGCAAGTGCCCTCTCAATTGACCCTTAGAAACTTGTTCTATGTAGAGAAAGCAAACCCTAATGACATCATTGCTTATGTTATATGAATACAACTCATCATGATAGGTATACAACTTGTGTAAGAGATAAGTATGTAGAGAATTGAATACATCTTATGTATATGTCTACATACATTCTCTACACAAATTAATGAACCCTAATCTTTAATTTAGCCAAGGTCAACATTATACACTTAAGAGATAATGTGCCTAACATGACAAATTTGCTATGGTCAACATTTTACACTTAAGTGATAATGTGCCTAACATGATAAATTTTCCATGGTGAACATTTTTCACCTAAGTGATAATGTGTCATTAACATGACAAGCCTAATAAGCCAAGCTTAATACTCATCATGCCCATAGTCAACATTATACACATAAAGGATAATGCATGCTTAACATGACAAATTTGTCCATTCACACTTACATGGACTTAGGCTTAGTAATTGGCCCAACATTTAGCCCAAGCCCAATCCATATAACAAATGGGCTTGGATTAGGTTCATGGGCTTTCTCAACATCTTAGATTAATCTTTGTTCCAAAACTCTTTTGGGTCTAAGCCTAAAAAACTTAGGCTATTAATCCAAGTCCAATTAGAAACAACATACATTATTAATTTAATACTTTAACTAATATCTAATATTAATAAAGTATAAATTAATAATTAAACCCTTATTTGAATTAGATTTCATAATATGCTAGAATCATTGCTTAAAGCATAAATCCAATTTAATTAATCTTAATTAATTGATTAAACTCTTTAATCAATAATTAGATTAATGTTAATGGTGATTTGGTGAAACTTTTGTAGGTGTGACTTACTAGGTTTATGTCTAATTGGTAATAAGAAGATAATATCAACACTTGATATTATTTTAAACTCCTTTCAAGTCTAAATGTGAAAATCCCAATCATACACATTTTATTCTCATAAGTTATGAATGACCCCTAGCATCGATATCACAACTACCTAATTAGAATTGAATGCATGTATTGATTCACACAATCCCTTTGGTCATAATTACTGTGCCCTAAAATCCCTTGATTAGAAGATCCTGATGTAGCCTAGAGTCAAGGTTTAGTCAAACTCTAATAGCTTTATCATATGAGCTCATTCTTGATAAAACATGACAAATACTAGAAACACCTTTCTAGTATTGAAACTCTTTTAACTTGTGTCATGTTTGTCCTGGCTAGGAACTTATTCATCAAGAATGAACTTAGATAGCATAGGATCTTAACCCAATTCACTCCAGGAAATGAATCCCATTTTGGTTGAACACTCATCCCTACATTTAACTGACTAGACCCACCACACACCATATACCCATGTGTGGCTAACACAAGTATGTAAGCAGTAACAAAATCTAACCTTTTAAATGTGGATAACCATGTCACCTCAGGTCAAAGGACTATATGCACCATTATGACCTAGATTGTGATCGTTGACTATAAGTGAATATCCTGACAATCACAAATCTAATGTCATGTTCAATCCACCTATCACATTAGTATCCACATGTTTATTTTGATATCTCATATCAAGTAGCATGAGACTCACTACCTCCCATTATTAGTATCACATACTAATCAAGGAAAATAAACATAGGTGATAGTCAAATTAATATTACCTAAATATTAATTTATCGACTATGAACAATTTTATAGCACATGTATTAAATAAATTTGGCACTCATATTATCAACTCTTGATAATAAATTTATTTAACATAATGCTAAAGGCTAAATATGTAAATAAACAAACACTTTATTTAATCGAATATTTATTAATAAAGGCTAGAGTTGCACATTTAATAATAATAAGTCCACAAGCAATGATCTAATAATAATAGGAGAGTGTACCATATATAGAAAGCCAAAACAAAACAACCAAAATCTATCAACCAACTTTAAACATCATCCTAAAAAAAGATAAGCATAAAAAATTAAAAAGAAAAAAGAAAAAGCATAAATTAATTGAACTATAAAAACCAAATACAAAAATTAGATTAACTACTACCTAAAAATTATGCACTTTAACTAAATTAAAATGACATCGGATAAATATGAGAAGAACTATCAAACTAACCTATTGTTATCTCAAATGCATGAAACCTTATTACGCTCATTGTTGATACTTAGAGCAGCTGTAGGGGATTATGTTGTGAAGCCATTCTCAATCCTATCTAATCTACCTTCGATTCCTTTTGTGTGCTTCTTAAGCGTATGATTTTCTTTTTCCTTATCATGAAGCCTAGCCTCAAGCCGTTTAACAAAAGTAGACTTCAATTCCTTAAAATCTTTTCACTTCATTCTACCTCCATAACTAAGCACATGGCTATAGCGTTGCTGTCCAAAACATTTTTCAACAATTTCTATGTTAGCAAGTGATGGCTCAAACTGAATGGTGCTGATAATTTCTTCCTAAAAATTTTCATTACAAAGTATTATAAACATAAATGAAAAAGCAGAAATTATCATGCCCTACATTAAGCTAAAAACTCTTACAAATGAAAAAATATAACAATGTAAAGCCATATACTCCATTAGTACTTACATATTTACTTCTTGTTTCAAGTTCAACTAATACTCCACCTTTCTTTTGAGTTTCATAAAAAAGTGTTCCTAACTCTAGTCATTTACCCTCTTTACCTCCCGATAAGATTATTACAACATTTCAATAGGTTATTTTAAATCAGTTAATATATAACATAAAAATAATATATATGTCAAGAATAGTGCATTACCAATGCATACATCACTTCTCTAAGCGGCTTGCTTCCACAATGGTGAGCCATAATCGATTGAGACATATTTCTAGTATTTTAATTAATGATTTGCTATAAAATTATAAAATTTTAATTATCATCATAAATTAAAAATTATTATGTTGAATTAGTCTTTCTAGACAATGCTTTAAATCATATAATCATACCATAAATTTTTTGTCTAAAAATTTATTTGTCACAGACCACTCCCAATCCTTACTGTCCATCCCTTCAAGCACATTTTTCAAAGCCTCTACTCTAGTTTTGCAGGGTTTTACATTTTTAACATTTAAACTTGACCTCCAATTTGCCTACATAGTGCCATATGATCTAAAGTGTGATTCTTATATAATTCCATATTAGGATTGTGAAAGCATTCCTGCAACATGAACCATCCATGAATATATACAAAAAATGGCATATTTGACAATTGAAATCAATATAAAACTCACTTTAATTGCATCCCACATATACTTCTTAGTCACCTCATTAATATCCTTCTATGTTTACACCTGTATAGGACAAATGTGAGGATTACATACAATTATTCCTAAATGTATTGACCAATATGTATGATTCTCTCCCATTTCTTGATTGTTATAGAATGCAATTTCAAGCCTATCTCCACTTTTAAGACCTACAATTTTTTTGTTCTTATTTCTTCCTTAAACTTTTATCTTATCTTTAGGCACCTAAAAAGTAAAAGGAATTAATAAGTGATTATAAATTAACACAGATATGAAAATCACATTAAAATACGTATAGCCTATAGTTTGTAGAATGACTTACCTTTAACAAATTTTTCTGACATGACATAGAACAGTTCACCAAATTTTCCATCTTCATTCACTAGTGTATATTTGGCAACTAGATAATGACCAATAGCTTCTAAAGGCAAATGAAACTCTTAATAAAATTTAGTAATTTCATTATTAAATGATAAAAAAATAATAATAACTACATGTTTAACAAGTGAAACCATACTTGCCTTCTTAATCTTATATTCGCTAATAGCTTTAAGTCCATTCTCACCATTAAAGTTTTTAAAAATTGTTATAAATAATTGAGCTATACTAAATATTTCAATTCCATTAGTAACATCACCATATAATAGCACTTTCTTATTTGCCTTCAAATGACCCAATATCTTAACATTTGTTACTTCATGATTTGATGGAATATATGAATCTACAAGCATTAAAAGCAAATCAACATCAAAAGTGATTGCAATTTGTAAATAAATCTTAAAAAAAATAAATGATAGGTTAAAGCTACTTAAATTTTGATTGTCCTTTGGGATTTTAAAGGATAAAGGTTGGGCTGTCTCATTTTCTTCTAAGTAGAGGTGTATGGTCATCATATCTTCATGTTCCCTCAACATTGCTATGACATCTTCATCCCTATTTAATGACCTCCCATCCCCATCAGTGAGTTTAAAACCAATAGAATATATATCAATGAAGGTTTTACATATACTCAGAATATCCAATAAATAACTATTTGGACTGAATTTCTTTTCTTAGTATTCTGATTCCCTGAAGCGCAGAATAAGATTATGAGACATGATTACACCTTTAAATAATGAAAAAAAGAAATGCTAGAATTAAAACATAATTTTATTCTCTATAGATGCTAATGGAAATACCTATACTATAAATATTCTCATCAAAGTTCGAGTAGGTAAAAAAAAAGGCTTGTGCAAAATCAATGACAAAGAAAATTAATTCACCTAAACCAATTTATATTATCATTTCCTAAGCCCACACATGTTTAATTTTTAAAGCATAATAACTTAAAAGTAGGTTAAAGTACCATTTTGGTAGCATTGTAAGTTCTGGTGCACCATTTTGCTCACTAAGATAGAATTTTTTATTTCCACTTGGACTCTTACAAGCTTCTTGGATTCCTAAAAAAATGGAATTAAAGTTGTCAAATATCTCTATATTACTAATTGGCATCCAAAATTAAAGAACATTAAAATAAATGCTATAATTAGTAAGATATAATATGCTAAGATAGCTAAGACAAAGTCACCATATATAAATTTATGTGAATTCAATAACAAGAATTTGTGAAATCTCTTTTATAGTCAAAGTCAGTTATAATGAATCCTTAAGGTATGGTTATAATATACAAATGGTAAAAATTTAAAATTTTGTTATAGTACCGCTGCAAATTTTGAGAGGCCAAAATGATTTGAGTAAACATCCATGCCCTTTGGCTAACATACCAGTAGCAATGAATTTTCCAACCTTTTGGCTTGCAGCCTTCCCTTCTCTTGCACTATTTGATTGTATCATTCACTTAAATTAGCAACCCAATTAGCTTTAACTTGACTATCTAAAATAATAAAATTAGTAATTAGAAAAAAATGCAACAAATATATACATGGAAAATTAAGAACAGTAAATTAACTAAGTTTGAATCAGAAAATGGCAGCAGTGTGTTTCTTTAAATAATCACCATAAGAAAAGACATCTGATGTAATCAAGTTATATGTGACTTCACAAATTTCTTCGTTTCCTCTTCCTTTTAACAACTAATGCTTTAACTACAATTGATTCCACATCATTTTATGCCTAATGATTTTCATTATCAATACTTATGGAAGTCAAGTCACCACACTTTAAATTGAATGATAATGATTTTCATTATCAATATTGTCCACAAAAAGGTCCACTGTTGAAACGAACCTCCAAGATGACTAGAGTCTACTAGTTTGTAACACCTTTGAACTGTGCAACCTTAAAAAACTAATTGACCCCACCAGCATGTGAAATTGATCACTAAGCCATTAAGTTATGCTCTAACCTTATGAAATACGAATTATCAGAATAATGAGAGGCTTATTTCTAGAATTCCTTTCTCAAAGCACTCAGTTTGTTGGGCTGGTGTTCATTTTGTTAGACTGGGACCTAACTTCATGGAAAAATGAAAATCAATTTTGATAAAATAAACTTTGGAAATACATCTGAAAGGCTCTAAAACCTTTAGAAGTGGTCTCAGAATGGTCCAACACAACCAAAGGATCAGTGCATGTCTCTTAGAAGTGTGCATAAAGCCATAAACACCTTAGGTGTCACGTCCTATAATCAAGACCAAATTTGAAAAGACAAACTTTGGAAACACGTCCAAATGCCCCAAAAACCCTGGGAACCAACCTCAGAAAAGCCCGCATCAGCCCTAGTTAAAGCACATAACAAGCGAAAGAGCACATGAGCACATGAGTGCGCGCATGGCCATGCGCTCAGCGAACGACCATGCGCTCAGTGAACGACCATGTGCTCAGCGAACGACCATGCACACTTCGCATGGCCACGTGCTTCGCCCTAGGGACACGCATATGATAATGCCAATACCCCCCCTATTCCATACATTTTTCACTATAAATAGATAGCTCCACACCCCATTTTAAAGGGGGGAGCATATGGAAACACACACTAAAAAATTTATCCAATTAAAGGCATTGGAAACCCCTTTCTAGATAGTTTTTGCGCTTCCACTGCATTTTTAGGTGATTAGATCTCTTTTCCACCAAACAAAGCCTCATCTTTATCAAAGCACACTTAAAAGGTATACAAACTAGCATCATCATATTATCATTTTGAACATCTCAATAAGGAAAGCTTGATAATCTCTCAAAGCTAAAGATTAAAACCCACACAAGCTTAGTCGAATCTGAGGACCATATAATCATTTTGGCATGTTTATTTTATCACATTGCATTTTATTTTATTGTCACGAGCATTTGGGAATATTGTTGTGCTTGTGTGATGAGACTGGTAATTTTGCATGCTATATAAATAATCTATGCTTTATTATGCTCATTTCATATCATCATTCTGCATCCTTTAGTTCTGGAACATGAAATCACATCGTAAATATCAATAATGTGAAATGTTCATATCCCATAATCGAGTCATTATGTTTTCGATCCAGTGATGACATCATGCATCCCCTATATTACCATCATATATCATTTATAGCATAAATAATCACTGTGAGCATGCATGATCATCTACATTTTGCTTACTCTTTGGAGTGATCGAGTGTCCATTGCTTATCCCATTATTCATGTCATCGAGCAAGCTATGTCAATGGTTGCATTTACCTTACAGATTCATTATATCTAAATTAGATTTACTTTTTTGCAAACTCTTTTCCTTTTATATGTATTTTATTAGGAAAGCGATGTAATAGTAATATCTTCAGCTTTATTATCTTCCATTATCTAATGAATTGTGTGAATGTTGTATAAATTGTCATTACTGAAACTAGGGTGTTACAGTAGCTATACATCAAACATCATATAATCAGAAATAGTTAAAAAAGTATATGCAATCCCCCATACTCGAAAATCTCTGCTAGGGGCAATACTCGTTGAGTGACTTGATGTTGTCCCTTTCTTTTCCCAACTTTCTAAAAACTAGGTGGGACTCCATAAAATAGAAAAAGCATCCCATTCCTCCCGAGACTAATCATTTGTCCCTATTCGATAAAGTTTCCATGTCCTTTAGAAACAAAATGAAAAGACCTTTACGGAACCAATTCATTTTGAAATAAAAAATAAAAAACAAGGTCACTCATAGTGGTGACTCCACTAGGACTTCTAAGCAAGAGAGATTAACATAAAAATGACTATTTCTCCTTATGCAATACTTAATCATATAGAGCCCCTCACAACTACATTTGCACTACATAGCACACACCATTGGTCCTTAAAAGCCTTGATAATACTAAATGACATGCCACCATGATTCCACTTGAGTCATGGGGTGACGAAGATAAGTTATTATCACCTTTAGTCTTTACTCGTGCATTCATTAGACTCATCTGACCAGAGTCTATAACCCAAGTCCTATAGGGGGCGATCGAGTTATCAAAAGAATGCTAGACTTACTAACCAAAGTCCATAACCCTAGTTATATGGGGGCATTCTCGCTAAAGGAACCCTTAGCCTTTCACCTTAGCTTAGCTTATGTAGATAAACCAGTAGTAACATCCACTAG
This sequence comes from Mallotus nudiflorus, assembly GCA_947683625.1. Taxonomy (NCBI): domain Eukaryota; kingdom Viridiplantae; phylum Streptophyta; class Magnoliopsida; order Malpighiales; family Euphorbiaceae; genus Mallotus; species Mallotus nudiflorus. The sequence goes on along the minus strand of CANTUR010000720.1, from coordinate 1,527,602 downwards.
GATTCCACTAAGTTGTGCATGTTATCCCTGTCCTAACGCTATCTGTCTGACCTGATATTCATAAAATGACATGACTCTCCCAGTGTCTATGATCAAATGATGTCGTAATGTCAATTTTCATAGAATATTCATGCTTAGGACCATGTGATTCTCATCTACTTTGTGTGAGCCCGAAAAATGGGGAATGATAAGAATCATGTACCTCAACTTGAATACTCTATGTAAACTAACAAATAATGACATCCCTTAATGATGGAACCTATGAGATGTTGTCCATTTATCCTTATAAGATCAAATGAATGGGTTAGGAATCCAACTAGATTGTGCACCTTTATGTCAGAAAAATCAAATTGTAAGCTATCGAACGATACTTTCATGACTCCCAGTAAACATACTGAATATCAATAAGGGAACAAGAACTCAAGCTCCCTCTAATTGACCTTAGTCCTATACATATGGGCGCTTGTAGACTCTGGACATCATTTAAAGCCCGACAACTAACCTTCATATCAACATCATGTCATTACCTCAGGCACAATTTAGTATCATTCCTTAGTTTACCCTTTGGTTCTAATTAACATAAATCGAAATATCCTAGTTCCGAGGGTGGAACCATAGTCCCTTAATTACTAAAGGTTCAAAACCTACATAGGAAAGAGACTGGATAACCTCATGGAGAAATAAGGTCAAAAGTGAGAGCTTGCTTATGATTGTGATTGGTTTATTCACCGTGCAAGAAAAACTAACTAGCTTTAATCATGCATACATAATATACATGTAAATAAGCATGTACTAACCATTATTTCTTATAGGAATAATCATCTTTCATCATAGGATTTTGTATCCACTCCGTGCATACATGCTCACCCTTTTCATTTGTAAGCACACATCATGTATCATTCATTTAGCTAACCTTAATAAGTGATCAGGAATACAACATGAGTGATCATGAAACTAAATCTTCTAATTAAATCAATGGAAAAATAAAAGCTAGGAACCAAGACTTGCTTGAAGATGGCATCATGGTAAAAAATCCCTAAACCCAAACCAACATCATTAGACATTTCTTCCATAACCTTAATAAGGCCGACTAAAAGAGATTGCAACCATATGGAATGCTATGCATTAAGACATTCCAGCATGTGTACCTCGACCATGAACTCTTGAATGTTGCTATGTCATTCTAGGACCCTCAAGAGCATATATTTCGATTCAATACCATACAACTATGCCCATTGTATGTGGAATTCAGTGCCATAGCAAGGTGAACCCTTACTAAGACTGAAGAAATAGTCTTCACTAGCCAAGATATCAAATACCTAAGATTTAGTGTTGCTTTTCTTGATCTAATATCACAAAAGCATGATGAACAAGTCATTGAGCGCAAACGAATGATTCCCATACAAGTCTTAGCTACTTGCCACCAAGAAGAGTAGTACCTATTGCGAGTTAGATTTATATACCCTAGTCTCTAGGACTTAGTATAGAGCAAAAAGGGTATTGAACACTTGAGAATTGGGTCAATCTTGTATTAACCGGATAGATACTTAGATGGATAGGTAAATAAACCAGAATAATGATAATGACTAAAATAAATAAAGAAAATAAAGAAACCTAAGCACTAACTAATTGTTAAAATATTATGACAAGTTATAACAATGTATATATATATATATGAGAATCACAAATTAGAATCAAACAATAACTTTAAACATAATTATCATAAAAACATATTGATTGGAAATTAGTCTATAATCTTTAAAAGCAACACTCGTTGTCAATTAAAGCTATTTCCTTTTAGAGTCTACATTCATTCTCATGGTAATACAAAGATAAGAGAAAATCATAAAACACATTATACTAATTTTGTTTCCATCAGGATGAATCCCTTGTCTCCAAGTCAAATTCCATTATTAAGTAATCTCAATTACTTTCCACCAAATTACTCCAATTCTCATTTTAAATAATTTGATTAACAAGTTACATATGGTGATCAAACATACTTGACATAAATTGCACTAATTGAAATTAAATCATGAATAATATAAGATAAAATTGTAGTTCTTATTTAATTTATAATTGTTATTCCCATACAAAGACTTAGCCTAGATACATGATTAAGAAGCAAAAAATTCAATATAGAAAGAAAGATAAAGAGAGAAAGAATTGAATAAGGAAAACTCCCTTCTATGTCTTCTAAAGAATTCATGATTTAGGATGATCTTCTCTTGCACTTGGCTTTGTCTTCTTCAAGTGTTTCTTAAAATGACTCTTAAAGCTAAAAGATAATAATTGTATTTCTAAAACACAATAGTAATTCATATATCTCCTCTGTTATAGATAAAAAATGATGCATATATAGAGCTCAAAAGCTACTATATGTGACTAGAATATGGTTGGACTAAGACAACCACCATTTGACATCAAAGGTCACCCTCCTTTACAGATTCTATAACTTGAAGGGAATTTCTGTATTCATCTAGATGACCTTATTTCTAAAAGTTTCCTTCATGAAATTATAGATCATTCTGCTATCTTTCCATATCAACTTGAATGACTTAATTTGGATGTCTGTAGATGGAGTTATGGTAGAAATACAAAACCTACTCCAACTAGGAAAAGTTGCAACTCTTAGGCAAGGCATGAGTGTGATGACTCGTACACCTTCTTGATGATCCAAGCTTGACTCCTTTTGCTTCCTAACTTATTCCAATAAATTCCAAGTATCTTCTAAATGTCATTTTAGCCCTAAATTATGCATAAAACTTACATAGTGAGTCCTAATGATAAAATAAGTAAAAACATCAATTCAATAACCAAAAAAACATATAAAACATAATCAAATGACATGAAAATAAACCTTAACTAGCCTAAATAACTAAGCACATTTGCATTATATCAAACTCCCCCACACTTTGACCTTGCTTACCCTCAAGCAAGAAAAGATCTAGTATAGAAAAGAACACAAAATTTTCATCTCTTCCAAAGCAAATGTAGTTATCTTTTCAGGTCATCTCAATAATGAAAGAGGTTATACAAGATAGTTAATCAATCAAACTTCAATACTCCACAATAATAAAACAAGAAAGTTCCATAGCATAAGTAATAAATTCACCAATTTATCTCAATTTACTAAGAATAAAATCAAGAACACAAAGTCAAAGTTCTAACCAGGCTACTTAACCAAAATAGTTATTCTCCAAAAATATGATTTCCTAGAAGTAAAAGCAACCTTGAGACAATGTTAAGCACACACATCAACTCACTCTTCTCATGGCATTTTTATACATTTCATTCAATAATATATTTTTTGGATGTATTCTTTCTGAATGAATGTGACTAAGGTGCATACTCAATCACACACAACTTACTTAAAATACATCTACTTACGATGTTGCACATTTCTTTATGAATGAATGTAACTAACGAGCATACTCAATTACACACAACTTACTCAAAATGCAAACTTCAAAAGCATTTGTTTTTCTTTTCTTTTCTTCTTTTTTTATAAATATTGTCCTCATCCATTATCAAAAAGTGAGTTTCATGAGTATTATGGCTATAGTTTCCCAAAGGTTACTCAAAATTCTAAGAAAACCTAAGCTTGAATTTTTACCACTTTAGCCTTAAGCATAGCTAGCAAGTTGACTAAATATTCTTTAGATCTTAGAAATAATAAAAAGAGATAAAAAGGAAAATTTATAACCTATACTAGATGAAACTTTCAACTTCTATTAATAGAGCATACAAAATCTAATTATCAACATTAATAATTAACCTCAATCAAAATCAATAGACTAAAAAGAATAACTACTTATTAAATATAATAAGAGAATGAATAATATAAATGCAAAATAGCACTAACAATACCTTAAATGCAAAATGCAATAATGACATAACATATAAATGCAAAACACACAACACATATAAAACATATAAACAATATAATACTAATATACCACTGATATACTACTAATATCCTACTAATATCCCTTCCCCCATACTTGATTGGATAGCCAGAAAGAGTGAAAATTGATTTAATTTATACTCCATTTTGCTTTGCTAATGAGCGAGTTATTGGTTTTGAAACTCCATCTCATTGAGTTGATGCTGTAAAGTAATCTTCGTATCCAATATTTGATCTCAAAAAGGAGGATGGGCACTTGAGGATCCAATGGTGGTACTTTGAATTGGATAAGTGAAGAGAGGAACATTACCGAATGGTGTATATTGGAGAAGTTCCTCCTCTAGATCACTCTCCTTCGCAGATTCTTCATAGTGTTGCTCCTTAGTCGATGGTAGTCCTTCAATTCCTCTCTAACAAGAACGGGAACAGGGAGGAATAAAATGGAATGTAGCATCCACTACTTCTCCTCTTATAAAAGCTTAATTAGTAAAATAAGAATGCTCAAGAAAATGAGTATAGTTAGCAAGGTTAACATTCAAAGCCTTTATAACAATGGTAATTAAATGTCCATGAGTCAAAGGTGCATCCTTACGGGGAACAAAAGATAAAAATTGATTAAACACCCACTAAGTCCAAAAAAATTGTTTTTTATTATGAATGCACCACATTAAAAACAATTCTTATGCAGAAAATCTATTGAATTCAGTTTTATGAAACAAAACACATGCAAGCACTTTATACAACAACCAATATTTCAAGTCCTTAATAAACATAACCTTGCCTTTCCTAGAGTCAAATGGTGTATGCAAACCAATTAAAAACATGCATAAACATCCATAATTTATTTAACCTAAAAGATGATGGGGGATAACATAACCCATCTCTTTTAAAACCAAAGACATGATTCATGAAGTCTAAGTAAGTTGATGTTTCTTCCCTTCCATGCAAAATTTTATAATTTGTGAATTTATAGCATTAACATCCAAAGTAGTATAAAATTTGGTAGTTAATTCCACATTTGTATTTTCATGCATAGAAACAAATTTCTTAAGCTCACATTAAGTCAAAAATTGATCAAAAGATGCAAGTATACCCACATCATTCAAAAGAGAGTTAGGAATGTACTTATAGCCCAAGATTTCCTTGAACATGATTTTTGTGAAGTTGGCATATTCTTCATGTGTAAGGATTGGAAAATTGGCTTTATAAGTTATGGAAAGATCTTCCTCCTCTTGATGTGTTTCTTCAATGTATGGCCTCTTAGAAGATGGTCCTCTAGTCTTACCCATGGTGATAGTCTTGCTTAAATCAATTAAAAATGTAGAGATATATAGGAAATGAAAATGGACAAATAAAATAAAGAGGATAAAAAGAGTGGGGTGGTTCAGTTAGGGTTTATTTGGAGAAGAGATGAAGAGAAAGTCTAAGTATATAAGGAATGAAAGAATAGGAAATGATGGAAGAGAGTGTAGGTAAGTGCAAATTCATTTGGATATGAAGACATGTGAGATTAGGTGGTCAAAAGTTTGTATTTATAGATGTAATAGGGGTGTAAGATGTAGGGGTGTAAAAGATAGTAAAAGCGTGTGTAAGGGTTGGTGAAAAGGTGTGTTTATTCTTGGAAAAGAAACAACCTTTCAATTATAAAATTATGCTTAATTAAGGAATAAAGAGAATAACACAAATATATGAACAATAGAAGATGTGTAAGATATATCAAAATAATGGAACTAAGCTATTATAGGTATAAATATATGATAATGCAATTGTAGGCATGATAAATGTGGATGTACGAGTCATCAATATGGTGACGACTCATCACCTAAACTCTCTGTGATGAGTCATCAATGTGTCATAACTTGTCACCATGCTTTATGTTCTATATGATGAGTCATCCATTAGTCACGACTCATCATCCAACCATTCTGTTTCGAATCATCAGTGAGTGACAAATCATCACCAGCATTTCAATCAGAAAAGAAAAAAATAAGGCATAGAGTTAAAAAAAAATAAGTAAATACTAGTACATGACTTAAACTAAACACTAAATGAAATTAATCTAAAGTCAAAAATAATATGAAAAATAAGGCTAGGAAATGTAAAAAAGTGAAGTAATGACTTGAAACAAAATAAAATGGAAAAAAATGAAATAAAAGCATAGAAAATGTAAAGATGTATATGAAAGTTAAGAAAGTAAAGATGTGTTAGTCTTACCATGCTAAATTTAAAAGTTGATAGCTTGACCTTGTTGGGTTTGGTGATACAAACGCAGTGGAAATATAAAAATGTTATCATGTTCCCAAACCCGGATCCATGTAATTCAACTACTTTATTAAATCTAGGGTTTTAAGAATCTTACCAAAACTCAAAAGAGGCAAGAAAATCTGGAAGGATGAGAGGAGGTTCACTCTGGTGACACCTTACCTTGAGCTTTTTCTTTGATTCAAATTTAGATTTTAAACTTCTTCGAAAGAATCCATCCTCTAAAGGTATCCATATGAACAGGCCTTGATCAAAATGATATGTGTGTGTGCTAGCATGACTTGGTTGTCTCACAACTCAAGAACAAAACTCTCTTTGATTTTGTTTTTCTCAAAATACAGAGAAAATAAATTTTAGATGGCTTACTCAATTGATCTATCTCAAACCATAGAGAACATAACATATATAGATTTCTCAATTAGGGTTTCACTTACCAAACCCTTTTTGGTAATTATCATAAATAAATAGTTAAATATATTTATTTCCAAAGAGTTTAACTAGGCTTAATAAGCCTATAATCATTTTGGGCCTCTTCTAAGTGTGTGACCTTGTAGGCTCACATAACATTGGCAGTGGACTTAAATCTTTATTTATGCCTACAAGTCATAAGTGGCCTCTAACAAGACATTATGACTACCCAAGTCATATGAAGTCAATAATCCGACATAACCTAATTACAGTGAACATTATAGTCCCTTTATCACATGATATCGCTATTCAACATAAGGTATATAATTTCATCCTTATATAGTTTAATAATATTATGAATTGATTCCAAGTAGACTAAAAATGATAACTCTTTATCAATTCATTTCAGCATGGCCATGCATTTTCCTTCAGTTTAACTCATCAATAGGCCCATAGATATCTTACTCATATTAATGAGGGACAAATTCCTTCTCAATCACTCACATTCCTCACATAACTCATTTCATATTGAATAACATTCTATTTAATCATTCAGTTAAAGATAATGTTAGAATGTGTCAAAACATAAAACAGCTATATAGAAAACCATGGTAATTTCAAGGTCAAAGGACTTAAATAATATCACTACAATGAGAAATACTTATGATAATAATCTATGTAGTATTCTCATAATGGGTCAATCTAGTATATGATCTCTCATCATGTACCTATGAGTTGACTTAATATCTCATATCTATGATTAGTAAAACATAATCATCAGTCAACATCATACTAGCCTTATTAATATTTATATAATAAATAAATGGCTAGGGATAATTAGAATAGAACTCTTATTTTAATCTAAGGGTTTTACTATCAATTCACATACTTGATGACCTTAGTAAGAATGAACCATTCAAATAATGATCATAAAAGGAATGATAATGGAAATGTGTCTTTATTAATAAAATAGAAATGTCAATACATAATCACAAATGATTGACCTAGTGCATCTCATTAACATACCTTACCTCAATTCGATTAGGGTGTAAATAAAGATATAGAGCAGCTCAAATCAATTGCATCACTGATCAAGTAGGGCTTGAGACGATGCCCATTTACCTTAAAAATTTCCCCCTTTGCATTTGCAAGATCAACTGCACCATGACGATAAACCTTGATAACTTTAAATGGACCCATCCATCGTGACCTCAACTTTCCTAGAAATAACTTAAGTCTCTAATTAAAAAGGAGAACAAGCTCACCCTCATGAACTTCCTTAGATAAATGCTTATGATGCCATAACTTAATATGATCTTTATATAACTTTTCATTCTCATAAGCATTCATTCTTAACTCATCAAATTCATTAAGTTGAAGTAACCTCTTCCTATCGGCCTTCTTCAAATCAAAATTCAAAGGCCTTGTTGCCCAAAATGCCTTATGCTCTAATTCATTGAGGAGATGACAAGACTTCCTATAAACTAATTGGTAAGGAGTAAGGCTAACTGGGGTTTTAAAGGTTGTCCTATATGCCCATAAAGCATTATTAAGCTTTAATGCCCAACCCTTTCATAAAGAAGACATCATTTTCTCTAAGATCCACTTAACCTCTCTATTACTAATCTCAACTTGTCCACTTGTTTGTGGGTGATATGGAGTAGCAACCTTGTGTGTTACTCCATATTTTTTCAAGAGAGCCTCAATCACATAATTATAAAAATGGGAACCTCCATCACTAATCAATGCCCTAGGAGTACCAAACCTAGGAAAAATAGTTCTCTTAAGCATCTTCTTAACCAATTTTGCATCATTAGTAACAGTTGGCAATGCTTCCACCAATTTTGAAACATAATCCACCATGACCAGAATATACTTGTAGCCTAAAGAGCTAGGAAATGGACCCATGAAATCTATACCCCAAACATTAAAAAGCTTGACTTCAAGGATTCCTTTTAAGGGCATCTCATGTTTCCTGGTGATATTAACATCTATCACATGTAAGAACAAACTCTTTACCATTTTTAAATAAAGTTAGCCACTAAAAACCATATTATAGTACCTTAGATGCCGTTTTTGTTGCACCAAAGTGTCCTCCAACATCCAAGGAATGGCAATGTCTCAAAACATCTTGAGCTTCATCTTGAGGAATGGATCTTTGAATTAAACCATCGGCACATCTCTTGTAAAGCAAAGGTTCCTCCCAATAATAGAATTTAATATCATGCATAAATTTCTTCCTTTGTTGATAATCTAACTCATAAGGAAGAACACCACTCACAAGATAATTTTCAATATCCGCATACCATGGAAGTTCCTTTGATACCATAATTAGTAAGTGTTCATCATGAAATATGTCATCAATTGGCATACCATCATCATTCCTCTTCAGTCCATCTTGATCAATCCTTGATAGGTGATCCATAATAAGGTTCTCACTTCCCTTCTTATCTCTCACTTCCTAATCAAACTCTTGAAGCATCAAAATCCACAGTAAGAGTCTAGATTTTGCATCCTTCTTGCTTAGAAGTTACTTAAGGGCAACATGATTTGAATAAATAATCACCTTTTACCCTACAAGATATTCTCTAAACTTATCAAATGCATAAATAATATCAAGCAACTCCTTTTACGTGGGGGTGTAGTTGATCTGAGCATCATCAAGTACTTTACTAGCATAGTAAAACACATAAGGCTTGTCAAAATCCCCGGCAATGGTGACAAATCTGAACATCATCAAAATCCCTAACAATGGCTCCAAAATCTGTTGCAAGTTAGATTTATATACCCTACTCTCTAGAACTTAGCATAGAGCAAGAAGGGTGTCAAACACTCAGGAATTTGGTCAATCTTGAATTAACCAGATAGATACTTAGATCGATAGGTAAATAAACTAGAAAAATAATAATGACTAAAACAAATAAAGAAACTTAAAAAATAACTAATTGCTAAAATATTAAGACAAATTATAGCAATGTGTGTGTGTGTGTGTGTATATATATATATATATATATGAAAATCACAAATCAGAATCAAATAAGAACTTTAAACATAATTATCATAAAACATATTGATTAGAAATTAGTCTATAATCTTTAAAAGCAACTCTCATTGTTAATTAAATGTATTTCCTTTTAGAGTCTACATTCATTCTCATGGCAATGCAGAGATAAGAAAAAATCATAAAACACATTATACTAATTCTATTTCCCTTAAGATGAATCCCTTGTCTCCAAGTCAAATTCCATTATTAAGTAATCTCAATTACTTACCACCAAATTACTCCAATTCTCACTATAAATAAATTGATTAACAAGTTACATATGGTGATCAAATATACATAAAACAAATTGCACTAATTGAAATTAAATCATGAATAATATAAGATAAAAATGTACTTCTTATTTAATTCATCATTGTAATTCCCATACAAAGACTTAGCCTAGATACATGATTAAGAAGCAACAAAAGAAAACCAAGTTCAACATAGAAAGAATTGAATAAGTAAAACTCCCTTGTATGTCTTCTAAAGAATTCTTGATTTAGGATGATCTTCTCTTGCACTTGGCTTTGTCTTCCTTTCTTTGACCTAAAATAGCCCCCACTGAAAAGTTACTAGCATCATATACTATTTCAAATGGTTGCTCCCAATTAGGTGGTTACAAGATGTGTGCGAAAATAAGAGCTCTTTTCAAAGTTGCAAATGCATCAAGGCACACGTCATCAAACTGAAAAATAGCATCTTTAGTAAGTAACTTCCACAATAGCTTTGCTATCTTAGAGAAGTCTTTGATAAATATTTGATAGAAACCTACATGTCCAAGGAAGCTTCTAATATCTTTAACACTCTTTGGAGGTGGAAAATTTTCAATTACTTCTATCTTTGCTTTATCAACTTCAATGCCCCTCTTTGAAACTGAATGACCAAGAACGATTCCCTTTTGTGCCTTAAAGTGACATTTTTCCCAATTCAAGACCAATCCATGCTCAATACACTTGTCAAGAACTTTAGATAGATTGTCTAGACAATTGAAAGAATTAGTACCATAAAGGCATCTTTGGAAAGTTGTTAGTGCATTACATATACCAAAAGGCATAAGCCTAGTAGCAAAAGTATCATATGGACATGTAAAGGTGGTTTTAGCTTAATCCTTAAGATGAATAGGAATTTGGTAAAACCCACTTAGTCCATCCAAATAATAAAAATAATAAAAGTTGGCTAGTCTCTCAAGGACATGGTCAATAAAAGGCAATGGGAAATGGTCCTTCCTAGTTGCTTTATTTAATTTCCTATAGTCAATACACATACACTATCTCATGATAGTTCTAGTAGGTATGAGATCATTAAATTCATTCCTAATAACGGTTAAGTCTCCCTTCTTTGGTACAACTTGAACAGGGCTTTCCCATTTACTATCACTAATGGAATATATGATTCCATTATCAAGCAACTTAGTTACCTCTTTTCTCACCACTTCTTTAAGAGTGGGGTTTAACCGCCTTTGACCTTTAATAAAAGGCTTTATATGGTCCTCTAAAAGAATTCTATGCATTCATACATTAGGACCAATACCCTTTAAATCATTTATAAAATAACCAATGGCATTTTTATGATTAAGCAAATCATCACATAAGGCTTCAACATTATCATTAAGCAAAGATGAGTTAACAATAAAAGGAAATTTAAGGTTAGATTCAAGAAATGCATATCTTAGGTTTGATGGTAGGGGCTTGAGCCCCATCTTGAATTCTTCACTTGATGTAGTATCTTTTGGATCATCCTCTCTACTTAAAGGTTCAAATCTTAATGTCCTATGGGAAAGTTGATATGGAGTTACCTCTAAAATTTTCTTATTAGCTTCTCAGATTCTATATGGCTCTGTAGAATCTTGCCTTAAACATTCATGAATTACTTCTTCAATGCATTCATTAATACCATCAATAGAATCAATTCTACTTGCCACTTCTACAGGTGTTGACTTTATGATTTTCAACACATCAAATTCCATACATTCATTATCCACTTATAATGTGATATTTCCTTTGTTCATATCAATAATTGCTCTTTCTATCATAAAAAATGGTCTTCCAAAAAAAAAATTGGGTCCTCCATTTCTAACACAACAAAGTTAGATGGTATTACAAAGTTTCCCACTTTTGTTAGCACATTTTCTAGAATGCCAAGTGGATATGTGACAGATTTGTCCGCCATGCTTAGTACACTTAAGCTCATCAAAATTTAGCCTTTTGTAAATAGAGTAAGGCATAAGGCTAACACTAGCACCAATATCACATAAATCTTTATCAAAATGCGTACCTCTAATTGTACAACGAACCGTAAATGAACTAGAATCCTTAAGCTTTAGTGGAGACTTGGAGTACATAGCCTTGGATTCTTCAACAAGAGATACTAAGCCATAATCTTCAAGCTTGCTCTTATGGCTAATAATATCCTTCAAAAATTTACCCCATGTTGGCATGTCTCTAATGGCCTCCACTAATGGTATAGTGATAGTAATTTCCTTGAGATAACTAAGGAATTTTCCAAACTATTTATCTAAGTTAAGCCTTATGAACCTTTGAGGAAAAGGAAGAGTTTTAACATCTACCCTTGGTTCATCATTCTTCGATGGTATGGCATCTTCCTTATTACGTTTCTTCGTAAACTCATCATCATCTTTACTTCTAACATCCACTTCCTTAATTTTTACCCCGTCATCATCATCAACCATTCCCTTTTTCTTATTGAGATCCTTTTTAACCTCCTTACCACTGTGTAAGGTAATTACTTAACAAGACTCTTTTTGTACATACTCCGGTTGGCTAGGAAGCTTTCCCAAAGGTTTAGAGTTGCAGGAAGAGGCTTGTTAGGCAATTTGGGTTTCAAGGATGCGGTTATGAGTAGCAAGCTACTTAAGTTTAGATTTTAGCTGCTTAAATTGCTCCTCATTTTGTTTGTTTATGGACATTTATTGGTTAAAAAATTACTCCATGAGATTTTCAAGAGTAGGTTTAGGATGGGTAGGATTAAAGGTTTGTTGTTTCATGGAAAATCTTGGTGGGTTTTGAGGTTTGGTATTTAGGTTATATAGAGGGTTTAATTAAGAGGATGGGTTTGACAAAGAGAAACTGGGATGGTTCCTCCATGAAGGGTTATAAGTGCTAGAATTCAACCCCATTCTTTGGTTAAAACCCCCTTGCATGTAGTTCGCATCCTCATTTGTACTTAAATTACATTGAGAATATGAATGAGATCCTCCACAAGACTCACAAACAACATTAGTACTTTTTAAGGAATTAATTTGATTTCTACTTACCAAATTGGTAAGAGCATCAACCTTTGCATTCCGTATTTTAATTGTGTCAAGCTCTAAAACTCCCCTTGCTTTTGCCATAGTTGTTTCATCACCCATGTATCCTTCAGATGCAAGTTCTACAAGCAATGTAATGACTTCTTTAGTCATTTTATCCATCCATTTTCCACCGGCTGCTGCATTTATAATATTTCGATTTTCATCTGTCAACCCATTATAGAAAATTTGAGGAATCATCCATTCCGGCAAGCCATGATATGGACATTGCCTTTGAAGTTCCTTGAATCTTTCCTAAGCTGAATAGATTGACTCACTTCCATTTTGCTTGAAAGTAGTGATCTTATTACGAAACTTGGCCCTTTTATATGGTGGAAATTATTTATGCAGAAATGCTTGCTTCAATTGATCCCACATTGTGATTGATTCATTTAGCAAACTAGCAAGCCAAAGTGGTGCTTTATCCCTAACCAAAAATAGGAAGAGTCTGAGCCTGATTGCATCGTTTGTTACACCATTGATCTTAAAAGTTGCACACACATTAAGGAAAGTTAATATGTTGGCATAAAGATCTTCTCCTTGTAAACCTCTAAACTGATTTTTTTGCACCATTTGAATTATACTTTGCTTGATCTCAAAATTATTGCTGGCAATAGCCAGAGCCACAATCCCTCCAAAACTTCTTGAGATGTCGGGCATTGAAAATCCCCTAACGTTCTCCTTTCTGGTTGAAACATGTTATTCAAATTCAATTGGTTCTCTCTTCTTTGCATTTGTTCCTTACGTAAAGCACGTATAGTTAGATCAATTTCAGGATCAAAGTTCACATTATTATCACTAGTACTTCTAGTAAGCATCAAAAAATGTAAATTCATAATCGTACCAATTAAACTTAATAAATAGCAATAACAAAAAAAATACAAATATAAAATATAAAAACAAAATAAAAATAAAAATAAAAATAAAAACATGACCACCCTAAGTTAATAAGAATTACAACACATTCCCTGACAATAGTGCCAAAATCTATTACGAGTTAGATTTACATACCCTAGTCTTTAGGACTTAGTATAGAGCAAGAAGGGTGTTAAACACTCGGGAATTGGGTCAATCTTGTATTAACTGGATAGACACTTAAATGGATAGGTAAGTAAAGTAGAAAAATAATAATGACTAAAACAAATAAAGAAAATACAAAAACCTAAACACTAACTAATTGCTAAAATATTAACACAAGCTATAGCAATGTATATATATATATATATATATATATATATATATATATATATATATATATATACAGGAGAATCACAAATCAGAATCGAACAAGAATTTTAAACATAATTATCATGAAACATATTGATTGGAAATTAGTCTATAATCTTTAAAAGCAACTCTCATTATCAATTAAAGTTATTCACTCTTAGAGCCTACATTCATTCTCATGGCAATGCAGAGATAAGAGAAATTCATTAAACACATTATACTAATTCTATTTCCTTTAAGATGAATCCTTTGTCTCTAAGTCAAATTCCATTCTTAAGTAATCTTAATTACTTTCCACCAAATTACTCAAATTTTCATTGTAAATAATTTGATTAACAAGTTACATATGGTGATGAAACATACATAACACAAATTGCACTAATTGAAATTAAATCATGAATAATATAAGACAAAAATATAGTTCTTATTTAATTTATCATTGTTATTCCCATACAAAGACTTAGCCTAGATATATGATTAAGAAGCAACAAAAGAAAACCAAATTCAACATAGAAAGAAAGATAAAGAGAGAAATAATTAAATAAGTAAAACTCCCTTATATGTCTTCTAAAGAATTCTTGATTTAGGATGATCTTCTCTTGCACTTGCCTTTGTCTTCCTTTCTTTGACCCAAAACAGCCCCCACCACAAAGTTACTAGCATCACACATTATTTCAAATGGTTACTCCCAATTAGGTGGTTGCAAAATGGGTGTGGAAATAAGAGCTCTTTTCAAAGTTGTAAATGCATCAAGGCATGTGTCATCAAACTCAAAAATAGCATCTTTAACAAGTAACTTACACAATGGCTTTGCTATCTTGGAGAAGTCTTTGATAAATCTTTGATAGAAACCTGCATGTCCAAGAAAGCTTCTTATATCTTTAACACTCTTTGGAGGTGGAAAATTTTCAATTACTTCTATCTTTGCTTTATCAACTTCAATGCCCCTCTTTGAAACTAAATGACCAAGAATAATTCCCTCTTGTGCCATAAAGTGACATTTTTCCCAATTCAAGACCAATCCATGCTCAATACACATGTCAAGAACTTTAGATAGATTTTCTAGACAATTGGAAAAATCAATACCATAAACACTGAAGTCATCCATAAAAACTTCTACATAATCATCAAGCAAATCACTGAATATTGAAAACATGCTTCTTTAGAAAGTTGCTGGTGCATTACATAAACCAAAAGGCATATTCCTAAAAGAAAAAGTACCATATGGACATGTAAAGGTGGTTTTAGCTTAATCCTTAGGATGAATATGAACTTGGTAAAAACCACTTAGTCCATCAAAATAACAAAAATAAGAAAAGTTGGCTAGTCTCTTAAGGACTTGGTCAATAAAAGGTAATGGGAAATGGTCCTTCCTAGTTGCTTTATTTAATTTCCTATAGTCAATACATATACGCCATCCCATGAGAATTCTAGTAGGTATGAGATCATTAAATTCATTCCTAACAATGGTTAAGACTCCCTTCTTGGTACAATGTGAATGGGGCTTACCCATTTATTATCACTAATGGAATATATGATTCCATTATCAAGCAACATAGAATAGCATGCATAAAACCTGAGAAGTGCGTATAGAGTGTTGAAGTGCATGTGGAAACACACACATGCTCATGTGGCCATGCACCAAATGCCTGACCATGTGCACACTGTGCATGACCAAGCGTACTTGGCATGGCCATAAGCAAAAATCCCCTTATACGTGTGTGACCATGCCCCTACCACCCTATTCTACCCAATTTTCCCTATAAATAAACCCCTTTACACCCCATTATAGAGGGGGGAACAAGTAGAAACACATACTCACTCAAAAATTAGTTCGATTGAAGGCATTAGAAACCTATTTCCATATAGTTTTTGCTCTCCCACAACCCCTCCTTTAGCTTGTTAGATCCCTTTTTCACTAGAACAAGCCTCATCTTTGTTAAAGCACGCTTCAAATGTATATAACCTAGCATCATTTTGTTATCATTTTGAACCTCTCCACAAGGAAAGCTTGATAATCTCTCGAAGCTAAAGCTTCGAAGCTCACATAAATTAAGTCAAGTTTGAGGACCATACAATCATTTTAGCACATTTATTTTATTGCATTGCATTTTATTTTACTATCGTCAGCATTTGGGAATACTATTATGCTTATGTGATAAGACTGGCAATCTTGCATGCTACGTGAATAATAAATGCTTATTTTGCTCATTTCATATCATCATTTTGCATCCTCTATTTCTGAAATCATGAAATCACATCGTAATTATTAATAGCATGAAATTGTTCATGTCTCAAAATAGAGTCATCATGCTCTCGGTCTAGTGATGACCTCATGCATCCTTTATATTATTATCATACATCATAGCATAACTAATCACTGCAAGCATGATCATCATATCATTCCTCGAGCAAGCTGTGTACATGGTTGTGTTATCCTTACAAATCAATCATATTAGATTTATCTTTCTGCAATCTTTCCTTTTTTATATGTATTTTATAAAGAAAGGGATGTAATAAAATGTTCAGCTTTATTATCATATACTATAAGGTGTATTGTGTGAATACTATACAAACTGTCATTACCGAAACTAGGGTATTGCGACAACTATACATTGACTATCATATAATGAGAAATAGTCAAAAAGTAGATGCGATCCCCTAAACCCAAAAATCTCTACTGGGGACAATACTCACTAAGTGACCCGATGTTGTCCCTTTCTTTTCCTGATTTTCTAAAAATTGGGTGGCGACACCATAAAATCAAAAATGTCTTGTCCCCCCGAGACCAATCACTTGTCCCTATTTGGTAAAGTTGCCATGCCCCTCAAAAACAGAAAGACCCGCTGCACTATCTAACAAAGTACAAAAAGAAAAAACAACTAGGTTGCTCATAGTTTGCAAATGTGATGCCAATACTGAAGAAAGATGGAAGGGTTAAAATCTACGTCGACTACAAAGATCTGAATAAGGTATGTATGAAATATGATTTTTGACTACCTCACGTAGATATACTAGTTAATAGCGCCGCCATATATGCAATGTACTCGTTCATGGATGGATTCTCTAGGTACAATCAAATCCTAATGGAAATTATCGACAAAGCAAAAATAGCTTTCATAACAGAATGGGTACTTACTGCTCTAAAGTAATTCCCTTCGGACTAAAGAATGTAGGAGCAACTTACCAAAGAATGGCAACCGCAATGTTCCATGACATGACACATAAAGAAGTAGAGGTGTACATCGATGACATGATGGTCAACTCAAACACCAAGGAAGAACACCTGTCAGACCTTAAAAAATTCCTCAAAAAAGTTGAAAAGTATAGTCACATGCTTGATTCAAAAAAATGCATATTCGGGGTCACTGTAGGAAAGATGCTAGGGTATGTTGTCAGTCATAACAGGATTGAAATGAATCCAGACAAAGCAAAAGCAATCAAAGAGATGCTAGTGCCAAGAATAGAGAAAGAAATCAGAGGGTTTCTAGGGAAACTACAATTCATCAACAGATTCATCGCCAAGTTAACAGTGGTGTGTGAACTGATCTTTATGCTACTTAGAAAATATCAACCAATTGAATAGAATGAACAGTGTCAGCTAGCATTCGAAAAGATCAGGAATTACCTAGCCAACCCACCAGTTTTAAGACCACCTAAACCATGGATACCTTTAACCATGTATCTAGCCATCAAAGGAAATGCAATTGGTGCAATGTTAGCCCAAGAGGGAGAAATGAAAGTAGAACACGCAGTCTACTACTTAAGCAAGAAGATGCTGCCGTATGAGGAGAAGTACAACCAATTCAAATAGATATGCCTCGCAATGGTATTGGTAATGAAGAAACTCATACATTACTTTTAGTCCTATAGAATTTAGGCTATATCTAAAATGGACTCAATTAAGTACCTCTACAAAGCTCCCTCTCTAATAGGAAAACTTGCCAAGTGGCTTGTGTTGCTAATAGAATTCAATGTGTAGTATCTAACTAAAAAGGCAATAAAAGTAAGAGTAGTGGCTAAATTTCTAGCTCTCAATGCTATTCCAAACTTAGAAGAAATCTAACTAGACTTCCTAGATGACCTCATTTAAACCATCAAAATCTGAGGATGGCACATGTACTTTGATAGACCAGTCAATCAGTTTAGCCCAAAAGTCGATGTCATATTACAATCCCTAAAAGGTGAAGTAGTACCAATGGCTAAAAAGCTCAAATTTTGAGTCATAAATAATGAAGTAGAATACGAGGCATGCGCACCCAGAATAGAAGCACTAATATCCCTAGTTGTTACAAAAGTAGAAATCTTTGGAGATTCCATGCTAGCAATCAGTCATGCCACATAAGAGTGGGAATTGAAAGAGCAACACTTAAAGTCTTACTTGGATCACTTGAGGCTACTTACCATGTCCTTCTGAAAATGCAGATAATGTATCTCCCCAGGAATCACAATCATATGGCATATGCACTTACTACCAAAAAAGCTCAAGCATATAATAATAGTAAAGTCCAAAGGTGTGATCTCCTCAATAGGCAGATGGAAAGTATGTGTCGTGTCCATCCATCACTCTATTAGTGCATACATAATAATTTGACTCGACACATACGAGTCATAAGATAAAGCAATAGTAACCCCATCAAAGCCCTTCTTAGCAATCATCTACTTCATGCACAATGTAAGACCTTGATAATATATGTTGACCTTATTGAAACTACCAGGCAACATAGTAATGGAACTACGAAGCTATAAATAATAGGTACACTATCAAACATTCGTACAATTAATAAATAGTAAAACATCTTTTTTTTGTTATTTATTGGAACAATAACAAAAGCAGAAAATAAAAGCATCACGACAACCACTAATAGACAATCATAATAAGAAAATAAAGTAAGAGCTATAACTATCAGCCATCAGCATTCACAATAAAGCTATGACTTAATAGATAGTTACAGCAAGTACTATAGAGCTATATAGTTACAACAACCTTATACAACAAAATAAACATCAAAGACAACTAATTAATAAGCTTCATAAAAAATAAGGGCAAAGAAGGACTTACTTAGAGATGATTATGAGCCCAAGTGTGAATCTCCAAACTGTAAACCATAGGAATCAGGTCTCCTCAAGAAAGCCTAGACAGCTGAGGACCCTGAGTGCCAAATGAACCATCAGTTCTAGTCCCCATAGTGGAAATCCCATCTATAGTGGCCTTTATGAAGTTACGCTCCACAACCAAAATGATATCCTTCAAACCCTCCAAAATGTTGGGGAACTCTATCTTATACAGAGAGAAAAAAAAAATTAGAAGAAAAAACACAAAGCAGAAAAATACTTGAAATTCAAAAAGGACAAAAAACACTTAAAGAAGGCTAGAAGAAGCTTCCTCGAACCTAAAAAATGCATGTCTTAAGTAGACAAGAGAGTTGGCGTGTGGCCACATGCACTTCACCCCCTCCACGCAGTCCAATACAATTATATGTGCACTCGAAGACTTTGGACACTCATTTCTTTATTTTTAAACCTCCATTTGAATATAAGACATGCTTTGAACCCACACGAAAGTATACTAATGAGGATTGTAGACACTATAACCACTTTCAAAAACTCAGCACCCCCTAAAAGAAGAAAATAGGGAAGAATCAATGAAAGGATACCCTACTTGAAATCATTAAAATAACATCTATAACATAACAAGTAATGACATATTTATTACTGCATCATCATTACATCATCACTGTATCATCACTAAATCATCATTATGTCATCACCGATCAAGACTAAAAGAGAATGAAACATTACATCAATCATAATGATCAAAACAAGTAGTTCTCCTTATACCATAAGAGGTTATAATGGCGTGATTTTGTTCGCTTGACACCTGTTATAATGGCAATATTTTTCTATTCATCTGACACTGGAGAAGGTTATAGTGGTATAATTCTATTCGCCTAACACCTGAAGAGGTTATAGTGGTAGTATTTATCTTTTTTCCTAACACTTGAAGATGTTATAATGGCAGTATATGTCTATTCGCTTGACACTAAAGGAGGTTATAGTGGCATGATTTTGTTTGCCTAACACCCAAAGAGGTTATAGTGGCAGTATTTATCTGTTCGCTAACACTTGAAAGGTTATAGTTGTAGTATTTGTCTATTCACCTGACATCTAAAGAGGTTATAGTGGCAGTATCTATCTACTCACCTAACACCTGAAAAGGTTATAGTGGTAGTATCCCAACAATCGAATTACAATAACACAACACTCAAGTAAGTACCTCTCTCTTCAAAAAATTATCTTTTGCATATTTGCATTTGCTTAACGTGTATTAACACTAGTGCTAGGTGGTTATAAAACACACATGAAGTAGGGGGCAACTATCATACCTCAAATTTGACTGTCCTTAAAAAGCTCCAATGATGAAATGAACCTCTAAGATGACTAGAGTCTACACATTCCTAACACCTTTGAAGTATGCACCCTTCAAAAACTAACCGAGCCCACCAGTATGCGAAATTGATCACTGAGCCATTAAGTTATGCTTCAACCTTACACAATATGAATTTTTAGAACAATGAGAAGCTTATTTTGAGAATTCCTTTCTCAGAACACTCAGCTTGTTAGGCCAATGTTCATTTCGTTAGACTAGGACCCAACTTCATGAAAAAATGGAAATCCATTTTAATAAAATAGACTTCAAAAACACACTCAGAAGGCTCCAAAACCTCTAGAAGTGGTCCTGGAATGGTACAACATAACCCGAGGATCAGCACATGTTGCTTTGCTTAGAAGTGTGTATAAAGCCATAAACATTCCTAGGTATCACACGCTAAAATCAAGGCTGAATTTGATAAAACAGACTTTGGAAACACATTTGGAAGGCCTAAAAACTCTAAGAACCAACCTTAGAAAAGCTTGTATAAGCCTTGATTAGAGCGCGTAACATGTGAAAGAGCACATGGCCACGCGCTCAGTGCATGACCAAGCACACTTCGCGTGGCCATGCATGTAGATGGTGAGATTTAGCACGCGCTAGGGATGCATGCATGACCATGCATATAGATGGTAGGGTTTAGTGTGGGCCTAAGATTTTAGCAACTGTGACATTTTTTGAGCTCAGGGCTCTAGAGAACACATTAACCACTATCATAAAGACATGGCATGGAGATGAAGAGTTGCCACCCAAGGTAATAACTGGGATAATCGAAAATGGTGGTACTCGATTCTCTAAAAGAAAACTAGCACCACAACCAGGAGATTTTGGATATAGAATATCAACTTCTATCAGTCTCATGTTCATTTAGAATTACTTTACAAATTACTATCTCACCCTCTACTTATATGCAATTTCATATAAACCCTTTTTAAAATAATCAACTCCAGGCAAACTAGTCATGAAAAATACATGTAAACAATACACTCATTTAAATTCACAATCCCTAAGTTAATCTAATCTACATTGATTTTGATTGAATGAGCTAAATCTACATGTTTTAATTTACAAGTGAGCCTAAAGACTAACAACACTAATTCCAATTAAATTTTAATTAAGTGAACCTAAGTCTACTTATTTTAATTCTAAAATAGGCCTAATCTATAAATTATGAAGTATTTAAATTAGTGGACCTAATTCTACATATTTTCTTTCTAAGGTGATCTTAAATCTTCAAATTATGGAAAAGGCTTAAATTAAATGGGCTAAGCCTAAATTAATTAAATTAGGTGGGCCTATGTCTAAATTAACTAAATGAGTGTAAGTTATCTATACCCTAAATCTAATTAATTATAGGCTTTATATGCATTTTAATTAATTAAACTTAAAGAAAACCTAAATTTATTTAAATGGGTTAGTGCCTAATATGGATTTAAGGCCCAAAACACATAAAAAAAATAAACAAACCCAAAAACAATATAAAATATAAAATAAATAAAATAAAAGATCAAACAATAAATTAAAATTATTCTAAAAACCCTAATTTAATTAAGGTGACTCTAAACAAAGAAATAAAATAAAATAAAATAACCAACAAGCAACCTAATTCTATCCACTTAAATGTAATTTAATTTTAATTAAACAACCTAATGATTTCTTTGGCTACTAATTTTAATTAATTACCTAATTAAAACCCTAATTTTACTAACCAATTAATTAAAATAAAACACAAATTCATGCACGCATGATCTCATTATTCCCACTATTAGAGCTATTACAATGAGCTATTGAAAACAATAAGAAAAGAAAAATTAATACAATCTCAAAAAATAATAAAACAAAACAAAAATAAAAAATTGAATAAAAAATCTAAAAACTTTATTTAGCTACAATGTTCAATCCATGGCCTTCCATGGACCTTCATGGATTTTGTTCACCTGGGAAGATTATCATGTAATCCCCTCCATAATCACCAACACAAAAGAATAAAATAATGATTAGTGAATAAAATATCAATTCAAATTAAATAAAATTAAAACTTAATAAAATTAAAATAATAAAACAAAATAAAAATAAAAGAAGGAAGGAAAGAAGATCATGATTATGGATGCAGTATGAGTTGCCCCTCATAATAGGATAAATCACCATTGTTTGTTAAGTAGGTCTTAAAAAAAACTTGTTATTCTCTTCTCAAAGGTCAATTGCTCCTTGCTTGAAAAGAAAATGAATAAATCATAGATAATATTTTTGTACTGCCTAGGAAAAGAAGAGAAGTTTTATGCTCCTTTATGTTCATGCATTGAGAAATAGAAGATGAAAATTCATTAGGAACTTTTAATTAATATAAAAATAAGCATAATAAATGCTTCTCCTCTTTAGACAATGTGTAAGATGCTATAGGTAACTCAATATTATCCCCTTTACGAATTTAATGGAACTTATCTCTTATTTTGATTACTTCCAAATCAAGATGAGATTGAAGAGTGTCCTTTGTCTTTCTCTTTATGTTCATAATTGTCTTAAGTACATTATCACATTTTTTTAATATGCATCACATCCAAATTATGTTGTAACAGAAGGGTACTACAATATGAAATTTCAAAGAAAATACTTTTCTTATTCCAATTATCACATATTTTATCATGTGATATTTTCACCCGTTTACTAGGATCTTTAGTCAAAGTGATTCCTTTAAGGTCAACTACGTGTATAAGCACATCACTTCCACTAAGTGATTTTGGTATTGATCTCAATTCCTTAGTTCCATTAAATTTACTTTTATCATTCTGCCATTTATGCTTAGTAGGAAGATATCGTTGATGACCCATGTAGGATTGCTTTTTACCATTAGCTAACCTTATGAAACAAGTTTCTTTATTACAATTAGGACAAGCCATTTGACCCTTTATACTCCATTTAGACAAGTTCCTATAAGCCAAAAAACCAGTGATTTTCCATAACAAAGCTACAAGCAAGTTAAAGTTTTGACGAGTTGAAGCATCAAATGTTTTAATGCCTACTTCCTATAACTCTTTCAATTCTTGTACTAAAGGTTTAAGATAGACATCTATTGCATCTCCTAGACCCTCAGGACTTGGTATTAGCATGGAAAGAATAAAATTAGATTCTTTTATGCACATCTAGGGAGGCAAATTGTAAAGAATTAGTATTACTGGCCAAATGTTGTATGAAGTTTTAGAGTGTGCAAATGGCTAGAAACCATCACTAGCAAGACCCAATCTTACATTTCACTACTGAAAGGAAAAATTTTAATGAAGATCATCTAAGGATTTCCAAGCAAGAGAATTAATTGGATGTCTCATCGTCTCACTATCCACCCTGTTTTCATGATGCCATCTCATAAATGAAGCTGTCTTTTTAGACATGAACAACCTATGTGGCCTTGGCTTTAAAGGAAAGTAACATAATTTTTTCATAGGTATTTTCTTACCATTACTTTTAAGTTTAGCCTCCCTACTACGATTATCATCTTTCCATCTAAAAGCACTGCATATTTGGTGAATGTCAAATTCTTCTTGATATTTCCAGTATAACATACAATCATTGGAACATGCATCTATTTTTTCATAAGAAAGACTAAGATATTTTATGCTTTTTTTTTACTTATAGTATGATTCCGGCAAAGTAAAACATTTTGGGAGTAAATATTCTTTCAACATGTATAGTAACAAGTCAAACGATTTATTACTCCAATGACCAATTCCCTTAATGTGCAAGAGCTTAACAAGTATAGCCAAATATGAGCTTTTGTAACCAGGGTATGTTGCTTCCTTAGACTATTTTAACAACTTATAGAATTTTCTTGCTTCATCAATGGGTTATTCACCATTGAGTTCAAGAGTTGATGAATCAAAACCAAAATCTCTTTCATCAATAGTAGTATATAAGTCCTTTATCATCTCTTCCACCCCATACTCGTTTTCAATTTCTTCTAATACATCATCATCAGACTCAGGCTCACCAAGTCTTTCCCCATTATGGTACCAAAAAGTATAGTTTTCCATTATTCCATACCTTATTAAATGTGATTGGATCACTTCACAAGTCCTAGAATTAGTGTTGTTACACGTAACACATGGACATCGAACTTTATGCTCTTTACCCGTCTTATTAAAAGCATAATTTAGAAATTCTGTAACACTAAATTTATATTCTTCATTTAACCAATAAGTACTTGTAAGCTTCATCCATTTCTTTTTTAGTGCCATTTTCCCAACAATGGCACTAAAGAAAATGTTAATTATAGTGCTTATAAAGAATTTTTTTTTTGAAACTAATACAAACTATTTTTCTTACTTACATCAAATTATATTGCAAATATGCAGTAGACAAACATTATGTATCTTGATGAGTATATACAATTAACAAGATGTATAATCTTATACAAAAATTAAACAAACAACAAAGAGACTAGATCTTATAGGCATCATATAAATAATTTAGAAAAAAACATATCAAATAAAATATTAAAAGCATATAGCTGATCATATATAAGGAAAAAAAAGCATATACACATTTGGCATAAAAAAATAATCATATAAATAAAAAAAATTAATAATCCATGTAACTATACACACTTGTCAATTAAAATAAAAGCATATAACTAATCATATAAAAGGAAAAAAAGAAATTTTGGTTGTTAAAATTATCTGCTAATGAGTTGAGCTGGTCCTCATTATGCTTTGTAGAATCCTGAGGGTAAAAGCACAAATAACTTCCTCTATCTAATTTTTGTTCTTGTTCGTGTGTCTTTTTTTTTATTAATGTTTTTAGTATCTAAATTATAATAAAATCAAATTATGGTTATTAAAATTGCACTTAACCCAATAGAATTATTAATCACTAACTTCAATAAATAAATAAATAATGAAAACACATAATTTAATAAAGCAACTACTAATATCAATATAGCTTTAAGTCACCTTCATCATTTTCCATTAGTACTAAAAAGTGAATTTGAAGAATGTTTAATAACAAATAAAAGGAAAGATGTATAATATTACCTAAAAAAGAGTGTTGAATAATGAGACATAGTTTCTAGAAATGCACATGAACTGCTAATACATTCCTATAGCTCTGAAATAAAATTTTGAGTTTTGACTGATATCATAAAAATAAAGTTACATATAAAAAGAGTTGCCATAGAATAAGTGACACCAAATCATGAAACTTCATGAAAGTTCATGATAGTTCTAATTGTCTACCTCATATAATGCAATTGTGCATAGTTCTTTAGGCTAGTTAAGGTTTATTTTCATTTCATTTCATTATGTTTTATGTGTTTGTTTGGTTATTGAATTTATGTTTTTACTTATTTTATCATTAGGACTCACTATGTAAGTTTTATGCATGATTTAGGGATCAAAAGACATTGAGAAGACACTTGGAGTTTATTGGAATAAGCTAGGAAGCAAAAGGAGTCAAGCTTGGATCATTAATAAAGTGTATGACTCATCACTAGGGGCATGAGTTGTCATCAAGAGTCTCTCCAATGAGTTCTCACCCAGTGACGAGTCATCACACTCGTACCTTGCCCAAGAGTTACAACTTTTCCTAGTTTGAGCAGTTTTAATATTTCAGCCATAACTCCATCTACCGAAAACCAAATTAGGTGATTCAAGTTGCTTTGGAAAGATAGCATAATGATATACAACTTTCATGAAGGAACTTTCTAGAGATAAAGTCATCTAGATAGATGGAATTGCCCTTGAAGTTATAGAATCTGCAAAGGGGGGTGACTTTTGATGTCAAGTGGTGCCTTTCCAAGTCCAACCATATTCTAGTCACTTCCAGTAGCTTCTGAGCTCTATATATGCAAAATTTATGGTCTTAAATAAGAGAGAGATATGAATTACTATAGTGTTTTAGAAATACAGTTATTATCTTCTAGTTTTAACAGTCATTATAAGAAACACTTGAAGAAGACAAAGCCAAGTGCAAGACAAGATCATCCTAAATCAATAATTCTTTAGAAGACATAAAAGGGAGTTTTACTTATTCAATTCTTTCTCTTTTTATCTTTCTTTCTATGCTCAATTTAGTTTTCTTTTATTGCTTCTTAATCATGTATCTAGGCTAAGTCTTTGTATAAGAATCACAATGATCAATTAAATAAGAACTACATTTTTTATCTTACATTATTCATGATTTAATTTCAATTAGTGCAATTTATGTTATTATATTTGATCACCAAATGTAACTTTTTAATCAAATTATTTACAATAATAATTGGAGTAATTTGGTGGAAATTAATTGAGATTACTTAAGAATGGAATTTCACTTGGGGACAAGGGATTCATCTTAAGGGAAACAAGATTAGTATAATGTGTTCTATGATTTTCTCTTATCTATGCATTGCCATTAGAATGAATGTAGACTCTAAGAGGAAATACCTTTAATTGACAACTAGAGTTGCTTTTAAAGATTATACACTAATTTTCCAATTAATATGTTTTATTATAATTATGTTTAAAGTTCTTGTTTGATTCTGATTTATGATTCTCCTATATATATATATATATATACACACACACATTGTGATTTTAGTAATTAGTTAGTGTTTAGGTTTCTTTATTTTTTTAGTCATTATTATTATTCCAGTTTATTTATCTATCCATCTAAGTATCTATCCGGTTAATACAAGATTGACCCAATTCTTGCGCGTTTGACACCCTTCTTGCTCTATACTAAGTCTTAGAGACTAGGGTATATAAATCTAACTCACAATATATTTTGGCACCATTGTAGAGAATGTGTTGTAATTTTTATTAACTTAGGGTGGAGAAAGGTTGTTTTAGGTCTTGTTTTTGTTTTTATTTTTATTTTATTTTTATATTTTATATTTTTGCATTTTATTTTTATTGTTGTTGTTATTTGTTAAGTTTAATTTGTTTGATTATGAATTCACATTTTTTTATGCTTAGTAGAAGTACCAATAATAATAATTTGAACTGTGATCCTAAAATTGATTTAACTATACGTGCTTTACATAGGGAGCAAAGGCAAAAAAGAGAGAACCAACTGAATTTGAATAACATGGCTCAACTGGAAAGGAGAACGTTAGGGGATTTTGTAAGCCCAACATCTTAGGAAGTTTTAGAGGGATTGTGGCTTCGGCTATTGCTATCAACAATTTTAAGATCAAGCCAAGTATCATCCAAATGGTGCCAAGTTCACAATAATCAAGTTTAGGGAAATATTGGGTTGTAAGTACATTCCTAATTCTCTTTTGAATGATATGGGTATGCTTGCATCTTTTGATCAATTTTTGACTCAATGTGAGCTTAAGAAATTTATTTCTATGCATAAAGATACCAATGTGGAATTAACTACCGAATTTTATACTACATTGGATGTTAATGATAAAAATTCACAAATTTTGGAATTTCGCATGCAAGGGAAGAAACATCAACTTACATACACTTTCATTAATCGTGTCTTTGGTTTTAAAAGAGATGGGTTATGTGATCCCCCATCATCTTTTAGGTTGAATGAATTCTGGATGTTTTTAACTGGTTTGCACACACCATTTGACTCTAACAAAGGCAGGGCTATGTTTATTAAGGACTTGAAATGTTGGTTGTTACATAAAGTGCTTGCATGTGTTCTACTTCATAAAACTGAATTCAATAGAGTTTCTACATAAGAATTGTTTTTAAGGTGGTGCATTGACAATAAGAAACAAGTGTGTTAGACTTATTGGGTGTTTAATTAATTGTTAGCTTATGCTTCCCGTAAGGATACATCTTTGACTTATAGACATTTGATTATCATTATTGCAAAGGTTTTGAATGTTAACTTTGCTAACTGTACTCATTTTGTTGAGCATTCTTATTTTACTAAATAAGCTTTTATGAGAGGAGAAGTAGTGGATGTTGCATTCCATTTGATTCTTCCTCGTTCCCATTCTTGTTGGAGAGGAATTGAAGGACCACCACCTGCTGATGAGCAACACTATGTAGAATCTACCAAGGAGAATGATCCAAAGAAGGAACTTCCCTAATATACACCATTTGGTGATGTTCCTCTCTTCATTTATCCAATTCAAAGTACCATCAGTGGATCCTCAAGTGCCCAATGTAGACGGCGGGGTTTAGCATGCAGTCAAGATTTTAGCAACCGCGACACTGTTTAGGCTCAGGGCCTTAGAGAACACACTAACCACTGTCACAAAGACATGGCATGGAGATGAGGATTCACCACCCAAGGTAATAACTAGGACAATTTGATTGGTGGTACTCGATTCTCTAAAAGAAAATTAGCACCACAACCAGGAGATTCTGGATACGGAATACTAACTTCTCTTAGTCTCATGTTCATTTAGAATAATTTTATAAATAATTATTTCATCCTCTAGTTACATGCAATTTTATTAAACCCTCATTAACATCCGTCTACCCAAAAAGGAAACAAGTTAATAAATTTACAAGTAAAAAATGCACTCAAGATCGCGTTGTCCCTAAGTCTAAACTATGTTAATTTTATTAAATAAGTTAGCTAAATCTACATTTTATTTACAAGTGAAATAGAAAAAGTGGGCCTACATTTTATTAATTAATGAGCCTAAATCTATTTTTTAATCTTTCTAAGATATGAGCTTAAGTCTATTCAATTTTTAAAGGAAAATTAAACTAGTGGGCCTAAGTCTAACTTGGTTTTATTTTAAATGGAGTGTGGACCTAGGTATATTTATTTTAAAAGAAATATAAGTAAGTGGGCTGAGCTAAGTTTAAACAATTTTAATTAACTTAGCAGGCCTAAAATCTAATTAACCTAATGGGTCTAAGTTGATTTTAATTTTTTAAAACCTAAATTATTTTTAAGCCTATTTATTAAGTGGGTTAGACCTAAACGTGGGCTTGGGGCCCAAAAATATAAAAACATAAAAAAACAAGCCCAAAATAAATAAAATAGATCAAACAAACATTATAGTGATTTTCTAAAAAAAGACCAAAATTAATTAAATGCAAACCCTAACTTAAGCTATTGCCACCATTGATTTTAATTGATTTTTTTTTACCCAATTGAATCTAATTACTAATCAATTTTAAAATACAGAAATTTGAATCTTTCACTATTCCCACTATTGGGGCTATTACAAACTACGTATATAATTAAAATTAAATAATTATACACCCAGAAATTAAAATAAACTACATAGGATACCAAAATCCAGAACAAAAATTAAAATCCTAGGAACTATTATTAAAACAGTACAGGTTCATCCATGGCGTTCCATAAATCTTCTACTTAATTAAACATAGGTGGTATCCTCCTCCTCAATCCACATACGGACATAAAAAAAAAAGTTAATTAGCAATGAAATCAAATAATCAAAACAATAACAAAAATAAAAGAAAAAAAACATAAATAGAAAATAATAAAAAAGAGTAATAAAAGAAATAGAAAAATAACATTGGACATGTTGTGCCAATGCCCCTTCTTGAGCCCCTCAGATTGAATTATCACTGTTAAAATTAAGATATTGTTGATTATGGACTATTGCCTTAGGAAATTTCAGTCTCGAAAATTAGGGTTTTATGCTCGCAGTCTCTCTTTGTTCTCTATGTCTTCATGTGCCTCTCAAAAATCCTCTCGAAAACTAGAAGAAAAAAAGGTCCTTCAGCCAAAACTCTTTTTTCTTTCACGCATGCAAACTCTGCTTCTAAATGCAGAGTCTGTGTATACTGAACTTCCTCCAAAGGAGGAATAGACCTATCTAATCAGATCAGATAGCGTTTGTTTTGATTTCAAAAATATCTTATGCATTTTTTTTAAAAAATCTTATCAGATAAAAATTGAATTTTCAACCAATTAAAACACTGAAAAAATCGATAAAAATAAGGAAAAATATGCGAAAAAATAAAAAAAATGGAATTATTATGCATTGGCACTGTGCAATGCCAACCGGCATTGTATAATGCCGATTAGCATTGTGTAATGCTGGTCGGCATTACACCAATGCCGATCGGCATTTTAAATGCCAATCCTAAAACTCTTTTTAATTATCAAAAGATCCCTAAAAAATTGACTTATTTACAATCAAACCCTAAAAAATATTGCAATTTAGTCCTTAAAGTCCAGAAAATCTACAACCAAGTTCAATTTTTGAATAAGTTTCATCATAGGGGCTTACATCATAATTGTGCACAATTGCATCTTGAAATTGGGTGCTTACACCCATCCTCTTATTTGGGATTCAATTTATACTCCATTTTGGCTATCCAAAATGGAGTCTCCACCTCCTACCCTTATGGATGATTAAAGGAGCACTTCTATCCTCTCCGTTGCTTTATTTTTATTTTTATTTTTATTTACATTGAGGACAATGCATGTTTTTAAGTATGGCTGAAAGGATATTAGTAGTATATTAATGGTAAATTAGTAGTATCTTGTTTATATGTCTTATATGTGTTGTGTATTTTGCATTTATATGTTATGTCATTGTTGCATTTTGCATTTAGGGTATTGTTACTACTACTTTGCATTTATATTATTCATTCTCTATTATATTTAATAAGTAGTTATTCTTTTTAGTCTATTAATTTTGATTGAGGTTAATGATTAATATTGATAATTAGATTTTTTGTGACCTATTAATAGAAGTTGAAAGTTTCATCTAGTATAGGTTATAAATTTTCCTTTTTTTATCTTTTTTTATTATATGTAAGATCTAATTAATATTTGGTCAACTTGCTAGCTATGCTTAAGGCTAAAGTGGTAAAGATTCAAGCTTAGGTTTTCTTAGAATTTTGAGTAAACTTAGGGAAACTATAGTCATAATACTCATGAAACTCACTTTTCAATAATGGATGAGGACAAGATTTAAAAAAAATGAAAAATAAATGCTTTTGAAGTTTGCATGTTGAGTAAGTTGTGTGTAATTGAGTATGCTCTTTAGTTACATTCATTCATAAAGAAATGTGCAACATCATAAGTAGATGTATTTTGAGTAAGTTGTGTGTAATTGAGTATGCTTCTTAGTGACATTCATTCAGAAAGAATACATCCAAAAAATATATTATTGAATAAAATGTCTAAAAATGCCATAAGAAGAGTGAGTTGATGTGTGTGCTTAACATTCTCTCAAGGTTGCTTTTGCTTCTAGGAAATCATAAGTTTGGAGAATAACTATTTTGGTTAAGTAGCTTGGTTAGAACTTTGACTTTGTGTTCTTGATTTTATTCTTAGTAAATTGAGATAAATTGATGAATTTATTGTTTATGCTATGAAACTTGCTTGTTTTATTATTATGGAGCATTGAAGTTTGATTGATTAACTATCTTTTATAACCACTTTCATTCTTGAGATGACTTAACAAGATAACTACATTTTCTTTGGAAGAGATGAAAATTTTGTTTGCTTTTCTATACTAGATCTTTTCTTATTTAAGGGCAAGCAAGGTCTGAGTGTGGGAGAGTTTGATATAATGCAAATGTGCATAATTATTTAGGCTAGTTAAGGTTTATTTTTATTTTATTTCATTATGTTTTATGTGTTTTTTTGGTTATTGAATTTATGTTTGTACGACTCACTATGTAAGTTTTATGCATGATTTAGGGCTCAAAAGACATTTAGAAGACACTTGGAGTTTATTGGAACAAGCTAGGAAGAAAAAGTAGTCAAGCTTGGATCATCAATAAGGTTTACGACTAGTCACCAGGGGCATGAGTTGTCACCAAGAGTCTCTATGATGAGTCGTCACCCAGTGACGAGTCGTCACACTCATGCCTTGCCTAAGAGTTGCAACTTTTCCTGATTTGAGGAATTTTTGTATTTCAATAATAACTCAATGTACAGACATCCAAATTAGGTGATTCATATTTCTCTAGAAATATAACCGAATTATCTACAACTTTCATGCAGGAACTTTCTATAGATAAAGTCATTTGAATGGAAGGAAATGCCCCTGAACTTATATAATTTGTAAATGAGGGTGACCTTTGATGTCAAGTGGTGACTTTCCAAGTCCAACCATATTCTAGTCACTTCTAGTAGCTTTTGAGCTCTATATATGCATCATTTCTAGTATGAAACAACAGAGACATATGAATTACTATAGTGTTTTAAAAATACAATTATTATCTTTTAGTTTTAAGAGTCATTGTAAGAAACACTTGAATAAGACAAAGCCAAGTGCAAGAGAAGATAATCCTAAATCAATAATTCTTTAGAAGACATAGAAGGGAGTTTTACTTATTCAATTCTTTCTCTCTTTATCTTTCTTTCTATGTTGAATTTAGTTTTCTTTTATTGCTTCTTAATCATGTATCTAGGCTAAGTATTTTTATGGGAATTACAATGATGAATTAAATAAGAACTACATTTTTATCTTATATTCTTCATGATTTAATTTCAATTAGTGAAATTTGTGTTATGTATGTTTGATCACTATAAGGAGTAATTTGGTGGAAAGTAATTGAGATTACTTAAGAATAGAATTTTACTTAGAGACAAGGGATTCATCTTAAGGGAAACTGAATTAGTATAATGTGTTTTATAATTTTCTCTTATCTATGCATTGCCATGAGAATGAATGTAAACTCTAAGAGGAAATACCTTTAATTGACAACCAGAGTTGCTTTTAAAGATTATAGACTAATTTCCAATCAATATGTTTTATGATAATTATGTTTAAAGTTCTTTTTTAATTCTGATTTATGATTATCCTATATATATATATATATATATATATATATATATATATATATATATATATATATATATATATATATTGTTGTAACTTGTCTTAATATTTTAGCAATTAGTTAGTTTTTAGGTTTCTTTATTTATTTTATTCATTATTATTATTCTGGTTTATTTACCTATCCATCTAAGTATCTATTTGGTTAATACAAGATTGACCTAATTCTCGAGTGTTCAAAACCCTTCTTGCTCTATACTAAGTCCTAGAGACTAGGGTATATAAATCTAACTCGCAACACCACCTTATCTTTTCAGAAACATAACTCAACCTTTGGAAGTACATTTATGGTAGAGTTATATCTCAATTGCAACCGTTCATACAAAATGACATGGAACAAATTAATGATTGAATTTTACTACCTAGGAATGCAAATTAATTAAAAGACTTTAAACCTTAGAAAAAAATTTAATTAATTCATACATAAAGAATTTCCATATTTCTTTTGAAATAATATAAGATGAAAGAAAAAAAACAAACAAATCAAATCCATTCAACTATAAGTATAAGTTAAGTTAAAGTAATGGCAAAATCAAATTCAAGAAATTGTTAAACCTAAGGAAAAAAAAACCTTGAATGAACAAACAAACAAACTTAAGCTTCTTCCTCTCCTCCTTTGGAAGCTTACAAACTGTCTTTATAAGTTTTTGATTCCTCTATCTCATCTTTGAATAAATTCAAAATTCTTTTCAAATAAGATTTATTTTCAAAGAAGGAAAAAATTTAGACAAAAAAAATGGTAGTTTCTTTTATTATATTTATTAACAATGATTTGAATGTTGTATAGAACTTGAGATTACTGTTCAAAATTATTTATACTCTCAATTTCTATAAGGCTGCTTCTTCTTCTTTTGAAAAACAACAATAAAATTAGGATTTATGAAAAATTAAAAATTACAAAACATACTTTAGAAGACAATGAACAATTGAAAAATTGAGAGTCCAAAAATTAAACTCACTGTCTGTAGACACCCAATTTTGGGATGATATGTTATGGATGTAACAAAGGACTCTAGTGATGAAAATGTCTTCGAAACTTAATCCTTAAAAAATTCTAAGAGCTTTTAAAGGAAGGATTTAATGTTTTCAGGGACTGAATTGCAAAGTTCTTTTTAGGACCTAATTGCAAAATTTAAATTTTTCTAGGGGCTTTTTTTTGTAATTAAATGTTAAAAAAAAAAGTGCGTTAGAATTCCATAATTCCGACCGGAATTATGTAATTTCGATCGGAATTACAACAATTCCAATCGGGATTGTATAATTCTGATCGGAATTACACAATCCCGATTGAAATTGAATTCTTCCATTTTTCTATTTCTAAATTGCTTCCAATTTAGTGTTTTAGTTGGTTTAAACTTCTTAATTAATTCAATCTAAATTGGTTTAAACTTCCTAATTAATTCATTCCTAATTGGTTTAAAATTCCTAAATACACTTTAGGAATTAGACACATTAGGATTGGGGTTAGGCCTCCCGGTTCTACTATAAAAGAGGGGAGGAAGCGCAAAAAAGAAAGAGTGAGGAAGGAAAAAAAAAGTGTAGGAAGAGAGAAAAAGGCATAGAAAAGAGAAGAGGAGAAAAAGAAAATTGTGTTTTTTTTAATCAAAAATTACTTTTGATTCATTAACTAATTCACAACCCGTGAAGGATTTTTTGAAGAAAAGATCCAAAGACTTATCAAGAACGGTGAATCAAAAATCTGAGGAGC
This sequence comes from Mallotus nudiflorus, assembly GCA_947683625.1. Lineage (NCBI taxonomy): Eukaryota > Viridiplantae > Streptophyta > Magnoliopsida > Malpighiales > Euphorbiaceae > Mallotus > Mallotus nudiflorus. The sequence continues at coordinate 1,492,583 of CANTUR010000720.1, read as the reverse complement.
ACCCTGATCATCCATAAGCATATCATATTCTTTTTCTTCTTTTATTTATTTATTTATTTATTTGTTTATTTATTATTCTCTTTAGTTTATCATAATTTATTTATTATTTTATTATATGTTTTATGGTGATTATGGAGGAAAACGCATGGTGATCATGCGAGGGAGATGAATTTCATTAGAAGATTGCAGAAGATTATGAATAAAGCTCCATATAGACTTAGTTTCTAGGGTTTTATTTTTTGTTTTTATTGTCTTTATTTTTATTTTATTATTTATTGTTATTTTATTAATTATTTTAGGAACTAATGTAATACCCCCGATAGTGGGAGTAATAAAATTATGTGTGTGGGTGTATGTTTATTTTTATTAAATTGGTTAATAAAATTAGGTTTCAGTTTGGTAATTCTTTAAAATCAATGGAGGAAGTAGATTAATTTAGGTTGCATGTTAATAAAAATTAGGGTTTTAGTAAGGAATAAATTTAATTATTTGTTTGATCTTATTTAATTGTTTCTTTTATGTTTTTAGTTGTTTTTGGGTTTTATTTATTATTTTTGTGTGTTTTAGGCCTTAAGCCCATTTTAGATTTTTATTGTTTACTTTAGCCCATATCATTTAATAATTAATTAGGTTTAATTAATTAAAATATATTTTTAGGTTCATAATTAATTAGATTTTAGATTAGAAATATCCTTTAGGCCCATTTAGTTAATTAGACATAGGCGCACTTAATTTAATTTAATTAATTTAGACCTAGCCTACTTAATTTAAGCTTTTTTCATAATTTGTTGATTTTAGATCACTATTTAATTAAAACATGTAGAATTAGGCCCACTAATTTAAATATTCCATAATTTGTATATTTAAGCTCATATTTAGAATTAAAATTAGTAGACTTAGGTTCATTTAATTAAATCAAAAGGAATTAGGTCTTTAGGTTCACTTATAAATTAAAACATGTAAATTTAGCTCATTTATTTAAAATCCATGTAGATTAGACTAACTCAGGGATTATGTGAATTATTGAATGCATTATTTATTTGTATATTTCATGACTAGTTTGCCTTGGAGTTGATTGTTTTGGGTTTATATGAAATTGCATGTAAATAGAGAATAAGATAATAATTCATAAAGTAATTCTAAATGAACACAAGACTGAAAGAAGTTGGTATTCCGTATCCAGAATCTCCTGGTTATGGTGTTATCCTTCTTTTAGAGAATCGAGTACCACCTTTTCGATTTGTCCCAGTTATTACCCTGGGTGGCGACTCCTCATCTCCATGCTATGTCTTTGTGACAGTGGTTAGTGTGTTCTCTAGAGCCCTGAGTTCAAACAGTGTCGCGGTTGCTAAAATCTTGGACGTGCGCTAAACCCCACCGTCTATAGTGGCGACTCCACTGGGGATAAGAGATACTGATTTTACTTATGTTCTTTAGAATTATTTTATTAATTTTTGTTTTATTCTTGCATTCATTCTGCATGTCCCTACTAAACCGATGGCATTGGTTTATGACTCCATGATTCAACTAGCTTCATGGGGTTACTTGTTCCAAGAGAGATTACCGGGATCATCTAACCAGAGCCTGTAACCCAAGTCCTTAAGGGGGGTAGTCTTCTCTCGAGTTTGCAAAGGATGCTAGGCCCCTCTGACCTTGGCCTGTAACTCAAAGTCCATAATGGAGAGCATCTTGCTAAGGGAACCTTAACCTTTTTATCGGACCTTAACCACATATAATGGCTTAGCTTTTTCCCCTAGGATTTACCCAAATTGCTTGTAAATGTTGCCATGAGGTATTTCTATCTATAAAGGCCCAAGCCTATACATTTGAAACCCGTTTTGGTTAATAAAGATTGGGCTAATCTTTTACACCTGGAAATGTTGTTTCTATGCTTCTATTTTGCTTTGAGAGATTTGGCATGTGCGTTGGACCTTGATATCCCCTGTTGATATTAAGATCAAGACAAAAAATCCTAGGAAAAGAGACTCGCCATTGAATACGTGTGCAGGAGGAATAAGGTTGGAAGGATGTATGTATACCTAACTTCTTACTTGCTACTTGTTGCATAGCATGTGCATCATGCATACATGCATACATGCATCTCATGCATCATACTAACAATTTGTCTTGCAACCATCATAGATTCATCCAGGTCTTCCTAGGTTTGGAGTCAAAAAGGTGGCAGACTGGTAGAACTGATTCAAGCCCCTAATCGATCGTGAAAGAGATCCTTAGTAGACTGGAAAAGAGCCCCATTAATCCTCTCTATTTGGAAGCTATGCAACTTGAATGAACTGAAAGAATGGAACAATAAGAGGGAGGAAACTGGACCCTAGAAGATGTCAAAGGAGCACTGATGGAGGATATGAGAGCAATGATGCAAGACGAGTTAAGACAAGCTCTAGTGGGATTAATACCACTACCTGCTGCTGCTGCACCACCCGCCATGGCCAACCCACCTGCCATGGGTCCACTACCTGTTAACAATGATAATGTTGGAGAAATGAAACTCGAGGATGTTGAGAGTTACATGGTTGAAAAGGTGAGAAAGGAATCATTTGAGTAAGTTCAAGAGCTGGAATCCAGATAGATGAAGGCATTAACTCAGAAGATGTCTAAGATGGAAGAGTTGATGAGGGGACAAGGCCTAGGACACCCTTTTGACTTTGATGGTGTGATGCAATTTGAGGAAGACAAGCTACCTAAAAAATTCAAAATGCCACAGTTGCTGAAGTTTGATGGTACTAGGGACCCGAGGGTTCATCTCAGTCAATACACAACTACTATAAGTACCACTCAGGCTCCTTTGGCCATGGTTACTAAGCTGTTTGTGCTGTCCTTGGAAGGTATGGCTGTTAACTGGTATCATGGTTTAGAGAACTCTATTTAAGCATATTGGAAGGAGTTGTGCACTGCTTTTCTAAAGCAATACGACTATAATACTAGGCTTGAGGTGTCTATAAGATATATAGTACTAACAAAGTAGAAGCCCAATGAATCATTTTCAAATTTTCTAACTAGGTTCATGAATAAGGCAGGAATGATGAAGAATAAACTGGCTGAAAAGGATCAAGTTAGGATGATTGTTCGTAATGTATCACCTAATTTAGTTGAAAGACTACAAATGATGAACCCAAAGACCTTCGTAGACCTGTATGATGATGGTCTACAAGCTGAAGAGATAGAGGATGAGAAAAAGAAGAGTTCTAGAGGCACAGTAACTCGAAATTACTCAACTGGGGGCACACAACAAGGGAGCACCAGCTGGATTGTGGAGGTGCATGTAGTTCAACAACCTAGGAGATTCTCCAATTTTAATCAACCATGCTCCAAAGTCTTAGAGAGACTAATCCAAAAAGGCCTACTCCGACCCTTAACCTTTTCCAAGCCACCAAACCCAAATGTCCCTGGTTTTGACCCGAACAGTTACTGTAAATTCCACCAAGCTGCTGGCCATCCCACAAACAATTGTATCCACCTAAAACATGAGATCCAAAACCTCATAGACTCTGGAAAATCACAAATCCTGAAAACCCAAGCACTAGAAGCAATCCTTTCCTAAACCACCGAAACATGCCATCTCCAACAACCATGATGATCAACTCAGAGTAAGCGAGAAAGAAGTGCTAAACTCCTTTAAGGACCTAGACCTTAAAACTAATGAGAAATCTCTTGATGGCCCTAAAGATGTAGAGCGAGTTGAAGATTTGCTAGGTCAGCCCTCAAGCAAGTTTGACTATAAGGTGTTTTACACTAAACCACCTTCTTTTGACATACCCTTCGAGTTGATTGTGCCTACAGGATGGGGTAATGAGTTTGATGATGAGAAAATACAAGACAAAGAAGAAACATGCACAGTGGAGGTATAGAAAGATGAAATCATGGACACAGTTTATAAGAAAATACAATAATAACTGTTATGTTAGCCACCTAAAAGACAACCACTATGAGACTTAGAATCCTTAGCATCTAGAATAGGAAATAAAATTGTCTTCTTTAAATAAAATTTTAGTCTCTTTAGAACTTGTTTTATTTTAGTGATCGATGATACAAATTTTGATTATGCTCACTTATGTAATATGCATCCTGATGGTACTACGCATTGTGATATTGATCGCATCCGTATGTTTGAATAAAAATTTAGTTCAATTAGATTCATTCAGAATGGGCACAAATGTAAACTTAAAGAATAATCTTATATCACATGACATAACTTCTAAAGAGAGTAAAATCTGAGGAAAAATAAGAAGAATAATAAAAAAGTGAAGAGAACAAAGAGAGAATAAATAGTAAAGTGAAAAATTAGAGAGAAAAATTCAGGATTAATTATAGGAGTTGTGTTATATGATGTAATGAATATTCTTATTTTTGCCCTAATGAATGAGTAAAATTGAATTGGAGATTTTTGTCAAATATTGCATAGTCGTCTTTATGATATTGCATAAGTATTTGAATGGAAAGACATTACATAATGAAAGCTAAAATTAGAGCTATGAGATCACTATTTTAGTTATGTTTCCTTTTGTAATTTTCCTTATATGCCTAGGGTCCCCTTACACCTTGAGAATTCAAATGGCTCAATAACTTGCATTACAAGTCTTATCCTATAATGATCATCAATCATTGCATCAATATCAAGCTTTATATTCTGCTCAAGAGTTCTTCAAAGTGTAAGTCCAGCTGACTTCATCATTGAGAACTCGCTTCGGTCAGTTTACCCATTCCTCTATATCTTTAATGCATGAGATTACAACTAACAGGGTTAATAAGTCAAAGGATCAACAACAACAGTGAACAACTTGGGTCTCTTGCACATAAAAATAATAACTGGGGGCAAAATACAACTCAAGGGGCAAATGGTATCGACATTCAAAGAGCGAAGATGGATGTTGAAGTGTACGAGATAATCCCTTAATCATTAATAGTAACAAAAGAAAAGTTCAACAGTGCATCGGTCAATTATAAGCTCTATTGTAAAGCCATGTACCGTACTTGGTAGCCTAGTAATCAGTCTGATGAATCGTATCAGAAGCTTCAACATCAAAAGTACCAACAACGAATCATTTAATGATCAAACTGATAGGCTATTGATGAGTGGATCTATTGCAAATAGGAGACCCATTAGGATCATGCATGTCATACATAGCATGCATACACTTGCATATATATTTTTTGAAAAACTTGTTTTGTATAATAAAAGTCTTTAAGCCTAGATAAGATTGTGCAAATACTTTGCTACTAACATTTGAAATTAGTGTTGGAAGAATATGAAAGTAGTCAGAGTATTCACATGTGAAACATTTGCAAGAATGAACATAAGAGAAGTGACACTACCAAGAAGCATTATCTTGGAAACTTCAAGAGGCAAGATAGGATGCTCAAGCTCCTCAGATTCAATATGCTAATGATACATGCGCTTGGCCCTAAAAAGGGAAGAAAGCACTCAAAACTTAAATGAATGCACTCTGAAAAGTTCTTTAATTATAAAATAAAAACCTCTAACTCCTAAATCTTTTCTTTTGTAGGAAATGTTGGGAAGAGAAATGAAGCCCTCTACCATAGCATAAATGGGATAAAGCCACAACTTCAATGGTGGAGCATCACAACCTTATGATCAGAGACATTATCACCACAATGAAAGGGAAGAATGCAAAAGAATAACATTGCATTCTGATAATTTTCTTTGCTAGCAAATAGGCTATACTAACTTATAGTATTTAGGGCAGGGAAAATAAGAGAGAACAAAGAAGGGAAAATGAACTAATACATCAATAAGAATGGGCAAGATAGCAAATGCCAATCACTCGTCAAAACCTCACCCTATGAAAACACCAAAGGGAAGTAGTACAACTCTATTCCCTTTGATTCTATAATAAAATAAATCCTCAATAAGAAAATTCACAAATTGAAAGGAAATTCATCCACTTCATGAGATCATGTATGAAAATTTATCTCATGACCTTTGATTTTAGTGGCTTTCTTTTATTAGCCTCGCAGAATTCAGATGCCTTATTGACAGTTCTATGCTGAGAATTTCTAAACTCTAATCAATCTAATGCTTGTTTTGTACCCAAACGAGGGGAAGAACATACAAAGACAAAATCTGTGGACTTGTGGTATAAATTGATTAAATTTTAAGGTATCATTTCAGTCTTGTGAATGATAAAAGTGCATGTAATCTACTCCAATGCTTAAAAATGAGTATGAGTACAAAATCCCTTGACAGTATCCACGCTAAGTAATGCGAGAAAGGCAGGGGAATACTAAGAGGAGAATATAAAAAGAGCAAACATAATTTACTCCAATGCTCATAAATGAGTAAGAGTATCAACATAAAACCTTTGGTGGTATCCACGATAAGTAATATAAAAAAGGCAGAGAATACTAAAAGAGGACCATGCCAAAAATTGCTTTATTTACTCCAATGCTCTATATGAGTATGAGTATCCAAAGGACCTTTCCAACGGTATCCACACTGAGTAATATGAGAAAGGTGGGGAATACTCTGATAAGGAAGGAAAGCACAAAAATAATTCAAAGACAGTTTTGATACTTAGAATCTGATCCATTTATGCTCAAACACCATAAGTTTTGTCTAGTAGATTCTTCCTAAATTTAGGTGTGAAAGTAAGCTCTTCACTTAGTAAAAATATGCTCTCAGCATAAAATGGGTAATAATGCCTCTGCCCTTTGCGAATGGTAAATAAATTATAGTCATGAGGATCAAAATTAAGGAGATTGGTTAAGTACATGTTATCTCGTGCAAAGTGATGAATTTTCTTATAAATTTTCAAAATAATAATATACTTTTGTACATTTATCTTGTTAAATCTAACTTCAGCAATTATGTAGGAATTTCAAATCCAAAAGGGGGCATACTTAACTTGCAAAGCCAATCAACACAGCAAAATTTAAATTCAGTCAACAAAAGTGCTACTTAGTCTGCATAAAGAATTCAAGGCATTCAACTTAAACAACCAAATTTGTGAGCAATTATGGATTGCAACATAATCATATAAGACAAAACAGACTATACGACCAAGTGTAGTTGGCATTGTATGACCAAGTGCAATGTATTCACCAATTGATTATATGATCGAGTATAATCGGCATCATATGACCGAATATGATTTTTCTTATCAAAAACAGACTATACAACCAAGTGTAGTCAGCATTGGACTACCAAGTGCAATGTATCCTCAATTGATTATACAAACAAGTATAATCAACATCATATGATCGAGTATGATGTTCCTTATAAAAAACAGACTATACAACCGAGTGTAGTCGAAATTGTACAACTGAGTGCAATGTATCTTCAATTGATTATATGACTGAGTATAATCAGCATCATACGACCGAGTATGATGTTCCTTATCAAAAAAGACTATACGACCGAGTATGATGTTCCTTATCAAAACAGACTATACGACCGAGTATGATGTTCCTTATCAAAACAGACTATACGACCGAGTGTAGTCAATATTGTATGACCGAGTGCAATGTACCCTCAATCAATTATATGATCGAGTATAATCAACATCATATGATCGAGTATGATGTTTCTTATCAAAACAGACTATACGACTGAGTGTAGTCAATATCATACGACCTAGTTATATGACTGAGTATAATCAATATCATACGACCTAGTATGATATGTCATTTGAAATGTTGTATGTCCGAGTATAGCAAATTCACAAACAGAAGCTTTAAGGAGTACAGGTAAGTACCCTAACTTTCAATTTAGAAATTAGGTGCTATTTTTCTTTGTCACAATTTGTCAAGCAAACAGTGACAAAAGGGGGCAATTGTAAACACGCAATTTCAGGATGATATGTTATGGATGTAACAAAGGACTCCAGTGATGAAAATGTCTTCGAAACTTAATCCTTAAAAAATTCTAAGAGCTTTTAAAGGAAGGATTTAATGTTTTCAGGCACTGAATCGCAAAGTTCTTTTTAGGACCTAATTGCAAAATTTAAATTTTTCCAGGGGTTTTTTTTTTGTAATTAAGTGTTAAAAAAAAGTGCGTCGGAATTCCATAATTTCGACTGGAATTATGTAATTCTGATTGGAATTATGTAATTCCAATCGGAATTACAACAATTCTGATCGGGATTGTATAATTCCGATCAAAATTATACAATCCCGGTCGAAATTGAATTCTTCCATTTTTCTATTTATAAATTGCTTCCAATTTAGTGTTTTAATTGGTTTAAACTTCCGAATTAATTCAATCTAAATTGGTTTTAACTTCCTAATTAATTCATTTCGAATTAGTTTAAAATTCATAAATACACTTTAGGAATTAGAATCATATTAGGATTGGGGTTAGACCTCCTAGTTCTACTATAAAAGAGGGGAGGAAGAGCATAAAAGAAAGAGGGAGGAAGGAAAAAAAAGCGTAGGAAGAGAGAAAAAGGCGTAGAAAAGAGAGGAGGAGAGAAAGAAAATTGTATTTTTTTTAATCAAAAATTACTTTTGATTCATCAACTAATTCACAACCCGTGAAGGATTTTTTGAAGAAAAGATTTGAAGACTTATCAAGAATGGTGAATCACAAATCTGAGGAGCACCCTGATCATCCATAAGCATATCATATTCTTCTTCTTCTTTTATTTATTTATTTTTTATTTATTATTCTATTTAGTTAATCATAATTTTTTTATTATTTTATTAAATGTTTTATGGTGATTATGGAGGAAAATGCACGGTGATAATGTGAGGGAGATGAATTTCATTAGAAGATTGCAGAAGATTATGAACAAAGCTCCATAAAGACTTAGTTTCTAGGGTTTTATTTTTTATTTTTATTGTCTTTATTTTTATTTTATTATTTATTCTTCTTTTATTAATTGTTTTAGGAACTAATGTAATAGCCCCGATAGTGGGAGTAATAAAATTATGTGTGTGGGTGTATGTTTATTTTTATTAAATTGGTTAATAAAATTATGTTTCAATTTGGTAATTCTTTAAAATCAATGGAGGAAGTAGATTAATTTAGGTTGCATGTTAATAAAAATTAGGGTTTTAGTAAGGAATAAATTTAATTATTTGTTTGATCTTATTTAATTGTTTCTTTTATGTTTTTAGTTGTTTTTGGGTTTTATTTATTATTTTTGTGTGTTTTGGGCCTTAAGCCCATTTTAGATTTTGATTTGTCTACTTTAGGCCATATCATTTAATAATTAATTAGGTTTAATTAATTAAAATATATTTTTAGGTTCATAATTAATTAGATTTTAGATTAGAAATATCCTTTAGGCCCATGTAGTTAATTAGACATAGGCTCACTTAATTTAATTTAATTAATTTAGACCTAGCCCACTTAATTTAAGCTTTTTTCATAATTTGTTGATTTTAGATCACCATTTAATTAAAACATGTAGAATTAGGCCCACTAATTTAAATATTTCATAATTTGTATATTTAAGCTCATATTTAGAATTAAAATTAGTAGACTTAGGTTCATTTAATTAAATCAAAAGGAATTAGGTCTTTAGGTTAGCTTATAAATTAAAAAATGTAGATTTAGCTCATTTATTTAAAATCCATGTAGATTAGACTAACTTAGGGATTATGTGATTTATTGAATGCATTATTTATTTGTATATTTCGTGACTAGTTTTCCTTAGAGTTGATTGTTTTGGGTTTATATGAAACTTCATGTAAATAGAGAATAAGACAATAATTCATAAAGTAATTCTAAATGAACGCAAGACTGAAAGAAGTTGGTATTCCGTATCCAGAATCTCCTAGTTGTGGTGCTAGCTTTCTTTTAGGGAATCGAGTACCACCTTTTCGATTTGTCCTAGTTATTACCTTGGGTGGCGACTCCTCATCTCCACGGTATGTCTTTGTGACAGTGGTTAGTGTGTTCTCTAGAGCCCTGAGCTCAAACAGTGTCGCGGTTGCTAAAATCTTGAACGCGCGCTAAACCCCACCATCTATACTGTCCTTTAGTTTTTTCACATTATTAAATTGTAGTTTAATTTCTTTAAATTATTTAGAAAATTATTTTAAAAAATATATTATTTATTATTTGCGCAAAACAAAAGTCATGACTTGTTAAATTATAATTTTTATGAGAAAAGATTTATCTACATAGAGCATTACAATCATTTATAGGACTACATATTAATAAGTGAATTTAATGAGAAATATAAAGAATAACATTTCATTTTTGAGGAAGGCATTATAGGTATGCTTTGAACTAACGATGAGAAGCCAATTGAAGGTGAACCATGAGTGGCATAAGAGAGAAATAAGCCAATCAAAACTGTGCTTATTGAGAGTAAGAAGATGATAAACAAGCAAAGGAAATAGAAGGAAGATGATAGCAACATCCAAGGCTTTATGTACCAGGTTATGTTCATAGCAGAGTGTAAATATTTTTATTAATGTGCCATGTATCTTAAAAAACACAATTGTTATTACATTGCATTATTTATAGTTGTATCCATAGCAACTTTGAAGCTAACATTAATCATTTTAATTTTTTATTAACTGAATGGATCATCCTACACAAAAAATCATCACATGATGCTTTAGTGATTCCTTCTATTATGTAAGAAACAAATTTAATTTCATATGCTACATAAAAATAAAAAGCTGAGTATATGATAGATAATCATGCACATTGATCAATATGAAGGATTTGACGTGCTAATACAAAAATAGATCAATTTTATAGGCTACTGATCTGTCGCCTCTATCTTGTAGCTCTTTTTATTAGTTATTAGCAATCATGATTATTTTTATTCATATATAGTTCTGCTATGTTATCCTTATAAAAATTAATTATTAACTACAAACTTACTAAAGAATTCACTAAATCAAGCCATTTGATGATAGTAGTAAACTTTTAACATAAAATAATTGTTGATTGTTCACTTTACTAACCAATTAATGTCATCAACTAGTAGCTAGTAGCAATTACTACACACCATCAACTAAAGCTAATAACTAAAAGTAACGGTATGAATATCAATTCTAAAATCATTTTTCTTTAACTTAATTATTCAACATGATTATTGGTAGCTGGCATAAACAATTATGATGAAAATGATAAAATGTCATACAGTAAAATGAAATTTCAAAACTAATACAGAATAGTAAAGACAGGTATTAGTTGAAAGAAATTCAAATCAAAACATACAAAACTACCATCATTAAATAAGGGCCAAATACTAGCATTTTAATTTATTTCATAATAGGAATCCTTACCCTTTCATAAGTTTCATCCAAAATTATGGTCCCTGTTACAAGAACCTGAACCTTATAAGCAGTGAAGTCCTTAAAAATTTCATCTAAGTGCACAATGTAGGGTCTCAAAACATCACAACTATTAAAAACTATAACCTATTAAGGAAACATCATAACAAGATAAAATACAAACTGCAAAAGCTAAAAACTCATAAACATATAAGATAAATTGCATGCTCAAAATGCAACTTACTATTTATGAGTATGGTAATACCATAAACACAAAAGAATCTCCAACATGATGTTATATATTACATCTACATTTATAGTTTGAGGAAGTTCATAGCAATGACCTTTTCAACTTAAAGAAAATAAAGGGCATTTTAAAGTCATTAGAAAAAAAGGATTTTGCAAGAATTGTAGTCAAATGAATTCTTACAAATGAAATTATAACATTATTACAAATAATATGTTCAAAACATATTTAAATCATCAAACCTATGTTCAATCATTAAACATGACTCCATTATAGGTGTTATATATTATAAATCAATCAACAAAACTCTAGATTAGAGAAACAAATAAACTAACATTAAATAGGTAAGCTAACATTAGAAATAGATAAGCTATCTATTACAAATTAATTAATAAAACTCTAGATTAGAGAATACCTTTGGTGATGATAACACTACTTTTAAGAGGAACTTTAATTTCTTCAGCTATGAATTTCATAATAGTAGTGAATGGCTTTTCGTAGAGAGTTGAAAATGATGACAGAGAGCAGCACTGGTTTCTACAAGAAATCTCAATTAGTAGATTATGGAAATAGATGACTGATATTACCACAAATAAAGAAAAAATTAAGATTCAACTAAAAACCACAAAAGGCCAAATTTCAGCACCTGAAAATATAATGGAAATGATTTTAAAAAATAATGAAAATGAGAACAAAATAGATGATAAACTCACAAGATATTCAACCTATAGAAGAACATTCGATAATGCAATAGAGCTAAACAACAATTGAGAAATTGAGAAGAACATAAAAACTTTGAGAATTATGGAAGAAAACATGGAAGAGTTCAAGGGTAAACATGGATGATTAAACATTGATGCATGGGGTTGAGGAGTGAAGGTATCTATTTTGAGTGGGATTCTCGAGGTTGTCTCATGACGTTGAGCACGGGGTTCATTTATGGTGTTGAGATTCAATATTGATGATTCAGTGATAGTTTTATTTTTTTCTTTTTATTTGATAGCTTTTAGGTAAGAGATTTTTATTTCTTATTTTTATTTTTTTATTGAATTTTTGTTTAGGCTTGGTGGGAAATTTTGGCAGTAATTATTTACCCTAATAATGATGGGCTTAGTATCATTGATGGCTAAATAAAATCCATCATTACAAGTCCTATTTTTAAGCCAATAATGATGGGCTAACACATCAATTATGACCAAATAAAAACCCATCATTAGAAAGCATGTCTTTAATGAGGGAAAATTTATACCATCATAAAATAAGTAAAATTTATGCTTTTAGTGACAAATTTTTCATACTCTCACTAAATTTCATCATTATAAATTGTTCTTCTTGTAGTCAAATATAAGGCATTAGCCATATTTTCAATAATGAGTCTCATTGGATGAACTTGAAATTCATATGTTCATTCATATTGATCAAATTCTCATTGAAATTCATAATCAAACTCTTACTAATCCTTTTCTCTTAATCCTTAGCTTTCATTATAACTTTATTTTTAGCCATTGTAGATCATCATTTCGATCGGCGGTAGTCCCTTTTATTTCTATACTTTATTTTGTTTTCTTTATTGAATAAATACATATCAAAGATCTATTTGTCTTTGGATTAAAATTTTGAATTTTCCTTCATGGAGTTCTTGCCCTTAGTGGGATTTTTATTGTTTTCCTTTATGGAATTTGGATATCTCCTTATTATAAATTTTTTGTTGGTATTTCTGCAATCAAACTCATTTAAATACCAGAGAATTAATTCATTGAGTGGAGTAGATAGATTGCCAAGTTGCAAATCAGAAGGGATCTGTCAAAGCAATTGAGGAATAATAACCAGAAATGTTTATAATTTTATTTTCATATTTTCTAGATTATACTATTATTTTCTATTACTCTTTCATCAACATATACTTTTAATCTTCAATGGATGAAAGATTCATTCTTTTCTCTCTAAAAAAAAATATACTAATCCAATATCCAAAAATAGAAAAGTCAAATTCATTGGTCGTTTGTTAATGTCTTTAATTATATCATAAATGTAAATGTAATATAATTTTCAAAATTTGGTAAGAAAATTATCGCACATAAAAAGAGTGATCTCTACAATAATTAAAAAAATATAACGAAATTAACCCAAAAAAAAATTCTAACAAATGAGAAAGTCTAAAATAATAATACAATAAAATCTCTTTGTAATTTTTTTTATCATAAAAACTTACAATATCAATAACTATAAATGTTTTGACTAATTCAGATGGAATTAAATGAATCTCTTAAGGGGGCATAAACCTTTTATATATAAATTTTGAATTTGATATTTTATTTAAAGAAATTTAAGCCATTTGTCATAAAAAAGCATTTGGAATCATAAAAATAATTTATTCCAAAATTGAAAATTTTGTAAAAAAAAAAAAAAATTTAACGTGGTAATAAATTATTATTTTTTAAAATTTTATTGTATTATTAAAAAGGGTAAAATATCGTTGTATACCCCTTTTGACCAAAATTTTTAAAATTATGATTTTTGTTTTTCACTTGTTTCATTTATAACTTTTTTCTCCTTTTCATTTTTACAAGATAGAGTTCGAAACAACAACATCATCAATAACTCTCTTCCTATTCTTCTTCATCTCTTTTCTCTCCGAAAGTGAAACAATCAATTTTTACATTGTCGATGCATCTCTTTCTCGCTTTCTTTTTTAGTTCCATTACAGTACCACTACCATTTTTATTCAAACAAACTAGAAATTCATAAACTTCCTTGCTTTGCTTCCAAATCTTGTATACATATTTATATATGCTTGATACAAAGTAGTTATGTATCAGGTTAATCATGAGAAAGTGTGTTTAAAGGTCACAAATCATTAAGAATTGTAATGGGTAGGTGTAAACTTTTCTTTTATTTTTCGTTCTTTGATCCTTGATTGATTCTTGTGTTCTATTCTTTCTCTTTGTTTTTGTTTTTTGAATTTGTGTTTCCGGTGGTGGGTTGGTGAGTATGAATTAAAACAAAAACAGTCAGGCGTTTATTGTTAATTTTGTGAGATGATTGTTAATAAATTTGATTGTTTTCTAGTTGTTGTTGGGTTGTTATTGATACCTTTTGGTTATTTCAAGTTGTTATTTGGTTGTTGCTGTGCTATTTTTATGTGTTGTAAAAACAAAGGCAAACTGAGCTATTCGAATTGGTTGTTGTCAACTACCAAACAACAACATAAAGAAAACAAAAAAATAGCAATAACAACCCAATAACAACCAAAAAAACAATAAAAAATATCAAAAATATTTTTTAGTTATTTTGGTAATTGTATTTGTAGTACGTAGTTGTTGTGAAATTGTTCTCAGATTGTTGTTTGAAGATGAGAACAACTATTGTATATTTAAAATTATTATTTATTGACACTGTGATTTTGAAAGGAAAAAGTTAATTATATTTTTGAAAAAAATCTTAAATATTTTGGTTAATTTTGAAAAAAAAATCCCTAAAAAAATTCACATATGCTAATTTAATGGAAAATTCTAACATTACGTTTTGTTTTATTTATTTTGTATGTACTTTGTTTTTCTTACCATAAGATGAAAGTATATTGAGCTATGAAATGATGATTATTAAGAAAATAAACTTTATTTATTTTGTAAAAAAGAAAGTACACCTAGTTTAATGGTCAATTATTATACTATGGATCTCTTTCCATATTGTAACATGGACTAGGGTTCCATAGCATATGTGACCGAAAAAACGTGTTTATATGCTAAACAATCACTGTCCACCTTCTTTTCCTCACTTTTTTCTTTTTCTTTTTCTAGCTTGAGTTTACATGCTAAACAATCTCTCTGGTGGCTTTTTTTTTCTTTTTTTTTTTAACCATTTTCTTTGTTTCTCTAGACTGTTCAATTTAGGTAGATTGTTATAGAATTACAATTAATGGATGCACCTAGTAAATTAGTTAATAAATGCATTTTAAAATAATAAAATACTAAAATGAGTTAATTAATATATTTTTATTTTTATTTATTTTATATTTTAAAATAATAAAAGTTACAATAAACGTATTATTCATTGTTAATCAACTTGTAAACAAGTTTTAATGAATGTAGAGTTCATTGTTAATGAATGTAGAGTTCATTGTTAATGAACTTGTGCACAAGTTGTAATGAACTAATAATTCATTGTTAATAAATTTGTACACAAGTACTGATGAACCTATGGTTCATTCTTTATGAACGCAAATACTAATGAATATAGTTTATTCATGAAACTACATTATTTAAGTAATGAACATGTATGTATTATTTAATGAACTTATACTAGTTAAGTAATAAGCATGCTTTAATTAATAGTAATATTAATTTATATTTATATTTAATATTAACTATTTCTATTTAATATTAAAATTATTTTTTATAATATTATTATGAATTTTTATTTAATATTAATTTATTAAGTTAATAATATTAATTAATAATCTATTTAATATTAATATATTAATATTAATATATTAATATTAATATTAATATTTATTCATGATGAATGATTGCTATCATCTTTCACAAATCATCAACATAAATTTCTAACACAAAGACTTGTTTATATCACATAATACATGCAACAAAAAACATATATGTATGTATTTATGTTTATGTATTTATGTTTTAAGTTAAGTTGGAACTAGCATTTGATCACTTGAATGTACTTATTTATGTTTTAAGTTAAGTCGTATAATGTGATCATTTTAAAAAAAAATGAATGCATGTGATTCTATAGTATTGAAGTGAACTTTTTGTAGATTCACATGCAAGTTAATGTAGATGATCCAAACATCAAGGAATGTCTGATTGAAAGGTTCAAATGCAGTAGCAGGCAAAAAAGATACAAACTCCACAAGCACTTCAAAATGTTTGATAGTTTGGAAGAGGCTAAGAATAACAACCCCTTTTTTCCCAAGTAAAGAAAATTGGGAAGCTTTATGTGAATATTTTGCAACCCCAAAATTAATTCAAGGTGATATGATAATTTTTATTTCTTAAAATTAATCCTTAATAGTAAATTATATGATGTGTTTTAACGATATAATTTCATACAGCATGTATGTGAAGTTAATAGTGACAATTGTAAACATGTCAAAGCTCCACATATTTCATGGAGGAGACCTTTTAAAATTCAAAGACATGAAATTGTAAGTTACATTCATTCATATATTTCTCAACTAAATTCAATAATCAATGCATGTATTGAGTAAATATACTCTAACCAAAACGTTTGTAATATCATGTGCATTAGCTCTAATGTTTTTATATTTTCTTAAAGTCACAATGGCAATTGAATGGAGAGGTTTGTGACAAAATTGATCTATATAAGGCAACACATTATTCTAATTTCAATGGTTGGTCATAAAAAAAAGTGAAAGAAAATTGGGAAAGCATTTGATAATTTGGAAGTCCCAAAAATATTTTCATTTTTGTTAAATAACAAGTTAACTTGAATAAAAATAGTAACAGTTTTACTTTTATTAAATTTTGTATTAGAATTTGATGATTGAGAAGTAGAAACTGCATATCGAAGAAGGACCTGAGAAGAGTTCAGATGAAATTGTGATAGAGGTCCTTGATTATGGATGTTGATACATAAAAGGACTTAGGAACAATCCAAAACCATTCAGCAGATGAAGGAAATGATTTGGAGACTCTGAATCTCATAAATGAATTGCAAAGAACACAATAAAAGATGAACGACCCTGATTCGGAAGTTAATGATTTGAAGATACAAGTTGCTAAATTTGAAAATGAAGTTCATGTCTTAAAGGATCAATTGAGTTAACAAGCTAAAAATATTAAAAAACTTATGGCATTTGTGGAGGCAACTAGAAAGAACATGTACTTTTGAACAATTTTTAGGTTTAAATGTTAGAACAATTGGAGTTTTTATGGTTCTGTTTGTTAAAATTGGAAGGTTATTTTGAATTTTGAGAATCTGAACAATGTTATTTATGAAATTATTGATTTCTATATTGATAATTATTTTGAGATATTCTTTTTGTAATATTTACGATCTTAAAATGTGATATTTTTAGCATTTCGTCATATTTAGAACAAATGAAACATAAACATATAAGGATGATGGATGATGCATGTGTGATTTCAATCGTCATCAATTACTGTCGTTGATGTGACAAAATAATATCATAAATATGTAAAATTATGAATTAAACATGTGTCATCATTTATAATTAATACATGACAATAGTGTTTATCACTATATTAACAAATGAATATGATGGCATTATTGTTTGTCAATTTTATGAAAATTAAAAAGTAATGAAATTTTAGTTCAATTTTTTATGTTCTTTTTTTTTTTGTAACAAATTATATTGGGAAAATATGGCATATCTATTTTGTCATAATTTTGTATCCATTTGGTGATGAATATTGAAGGTCGTCGCAATGGAGTTACATATTTGATGCCAAAATATCAACTATAATGGTGACAATATCATTGAAACCAATACATTATATGCAATTTTAGAAAGTAAATACGTTTATTACCTATTATATTTTAGCTGTGACAAATACTGCAATTTGTCATTTTATTCGATCGCTTAATGTGACGAATGTTTATTTTTTGTAACCATTATTTCATAATGAAAAGTACCTAAATGTTGTCATTAATTTTTACTTTTAAAATGAAAAATTAAGTAATTGTCATTAAAAATGCATACTTAAATTACAAAAATAAAAAAAAACATCACATTTATGAAAAAATTCATATTATTGAATCAATTAAGGTAACAAATTTATCCAAATTTTTATGGTCATTTCATCATTAATACTAACGTAAAGTCATTATTAAAACTCAATTTTATATTGACGAATGCATTATTTGTCATTGATAACTCACTTTTTAATTACAAAAATAAAAATTGTTACTTTAACAAAATACCACATACTTGCTATGATGATTGCTATTACGATGGTAATTTGTCATGTGTAATGATCAGTGATGAAATTATCGGTTAACAATGACAACTTATTATGTCAATAAAGTATGATTTTCTTGTAGTGATAAACTATATCAACAGGTTACTATGTGTAGCAACAACTGCACATGTAGCATCATAAATAGTTAATAATCTCAAGTTGTTTTTGTTTAACTTATAAATCCATTGTTCATAGACTAGCATTATTATATGAAAGTCTCCATAGAAGTTCAACTGGGGGTATATAGATATATCAGTAATCAATTTGCCAGTTAAGCAAAAGAGATTCTATCAAAAACTAATAATTGTTTTGGTTGACCTCCAATTAATTTTTATTATATTCTTGTCAAACCTCAAATTTAATTGTTCCTAAAAAGGTCCAATGATGAAATGAATCTTCGAAAAAACTAGAGTCTACTCGTTTGTAACACCTCTAAAGTGTGTAACCTTAAAACCCTAACTGATCCAACCAGTGTGCAAAATCGATCGCTGAGCCATTAAGTTGCTCTCCAATCTCATGAAATATGAATTATTGGAACAGTAAGAGGCTTATTTCGAGAAATCTTCTCTCGGAACATCCAACTTGTTGAGCCGGTGTTCATTTCATCAGACTGGGACATAACTTTGTGAAAAAATGAAATTGATTTTTGACAAAACATACTTCAAAAACATCTAGAAGTGGTCCTAAAATAGTCCAAAAAGCCGAGGATTAGGGCGCATCATTTAGAAATGTGCATGTAGCCACGAACACCCCTAGGTGTCACGTGCTAAAATTAAAACTAAATTAGATAAAATGGACTTTAAGAACATGTCCAAAGGACTCCAAAACCTTCTGAAGTGGTCCTAGAATGGTCCAAAACAACCTAAGGATTAGCACGCATTGCTTAGAAGTGCACGTGTAGCTATGAACACCCTTAGGTGTCACACGCTAAAATTGAGGCCAAATTGTACAAAATGAACGTCGAAAACACATTCGAAAGGCCCAAAAACCCTAGAAAGTAACCTCATAATAGCTCGAAAAAAGCCTAAATTATGTGGGTAATGCGCGAAAGTGGGCATGACCATATGCCAAGTGCGTAGTCATGCGCACTTTGAGCGGGCATGCGTTCCATCATTGGGACGAGCATATGACCACGCATATACCCCCTCTTCCTTAATTTTTCCACTATAAATGGGTGTCTCAGCACCTTATTTTTGAGGGAGACCAAGAGGAAAACTCACACACACTCAAAAATTTTTGCACTTAAAGACGTTGAAAACCCACTTCTAAACATTTTTAGCTCTCCCACTACATTTTCTTAGGTTTTAGGCCTCCCTTCCATAAACCTAGCCCCATCTTTGTCAAAGCATGGTTCAACAGTATACAAACTAGCGTCAGTCTACATGTCATTTTGAACCTCTTGACAAGGGAAGCTTGATAATCCCTCCAAACGAAAGCTTCAAAACTCACAAAAGCTCAGTTGAATCTAAGGACCACATAATTATTTTAGTAGGTTTGTTTTATTGCATTGCATTTTACTTTATTATCCCCATTATTATTGTGCTTGCATAATGAGACTTTCAATCTTTCATGCTATATGAATAATTTATGCTCTATTTTGCTCATTTAATATAATCATTTTGCACCCTTTAGTTTCAAAATGTGAAATCACACCATACATATCAATAACGTGAAAAGTTCATAGTCTGAAATAGAGTCATCATGTTCCCAGTCCAATTATGTCATCATGCATCCCTTATATTATCATTATATATCATCATTATAGTATAAATAATCACTGCAAACAGTCATGATTGTGTACATTTTGCTTACTCTTTCAAGTGATTCAGTGTCCATTGCTTATCTCATTATTCATGTGATCGAGCAAGCTACGTGCATAGTCATGTTCACCTTACAAGTTCATTATATCTAAGTCAGATTTATTTTTCCACGATTATGTGTATTTTATTAGGAAGCAATGTAATAATGATATTTCAACTTTATTATCTTCCACTACCTAATGTATTATATGAATGTTATACAAATTATCATTACCAAAACTAGGGTGTTGCAGTAGCTATACATTGAACATTGTATAATGAGAATAGTTAAAAAGTATATGTGATCCCCTTATCTTGGAAAACTCTACAGGCGGCAATACTCATGAGTCACCTAATGTTGTCCTTTTCTTTTCCTGATTTTCTAAAAATCGAGTGGCGACTCTATAAAATAAAAAAAAATGTCTCATTCTTCCCGAGACCAATAATTTGTCGCTATTCAGTAAAGTTGCCATGTCCCTCAGAAATAAAATACAAAAGATACTCATGAAACTTTCCAAAGGGAGTAATCATAAAAAAAGCTCTTTCACTTGAGAGCAAAATGGATCACTCACAGTGGTGACTCTACTTCAGACTTCTAAATAAGAGAGATCAACTCAAAAATGACTATTTTTCATTATGCAATACTCAATCATATAGAGCCCCTCACCACTACATTTGCACTACATATCACATGTGCACTAATGGTCACTAAAGCCTCGATAATATAGAATGACATTACCACCATGATTCAACTTAAGTCATCGGGCAACGAAGATAGGTAGTATCATCTTTAGTATTTACTCATGCATTCATCATACTCATCTGACCAAAGTCTATAACTCGAGTCCTAAAGGGGGTGACCGAGTTATCAAAAGAATATTAGACTCACAGACTAGAGTCTATAACCCTATTCACATAGGGGCATTCTCATTAAAGGAACCCTTAGCCTTTCATCCTGACTCAGCTTGTATGAATAAGCCAGTAGTAACATCCACTAGAATTCCACTAAGTTATACATGTTATCCTTGTCCTAATGCTGTTTGTTTGACTTGATATTCATAAATGACATGACTCTCCTAGTGTCTATCACCAAATGATGTTGTAATGTCAATTTTCATAGAATGTTTATGCTTAGATCCACATGATTCTCATCTACTTCATATGAGCCCGAAGCATGAGGGATGATAAGAATCATGTACCTTAGCTTGAATAGTCTATATGAACTAATAAATATGACATCCCTCGATGACGGAACCTATGAGACATTGTCCATTTATTCTTTTCATATTAAATCAATGGGTTAGGAATCCAACTAGATTGTGGACCTTTATGTCAATAAAACCAAATCATAAATTATCGAATGATACTTTCATGACTCCCAATAAACATATCAAATATTGATATGAGGGCATGAACTTAGGCTCCTTTCAATTGACCTTGGTCCTATGTATACAGGCGCATATAGGCCATGGACATCATTTGAAACATGACAATTGACCCCCACATTGACATCATGTGATTACCTCAAGTACATTATGGTATCATTCCTTAGTTTACCCTTTGGTTATAATCAACATAAATTGAAACAACCTAGTTCTGAGAGCAGAACCATAGTCCCTTGATGACTATAGGTTTAAAACCCACCTAGGAAAGAAATTAAATGACCCCATGGGGAAATACGGTTGGAAGCGAGAGCTACTTGTGATAGGTTTATTCACTATGTAGGAAATACTAACCAGCTTTCTAAGATTAATCATGCATACATAATATACATGTAGATAGCATGAACTAACCACTATTTCTTACAATAATGATCATCTTTCATTATAGGATTTTGCATCCACTCCATGCATACATTC
This sequence comes from Mallotus nudiflorus, assembly GCA_947683625.1. Classification (NCBI taxonomy): domain Eukaryota; kingdom Viridiplantae; phylum Streptophyta; class Magnoliopsida; order Malpighiales; family Euphorbiaceae; genus Mallotus; species Mallotus nudiflorus. Next base: position 1,470,493 of record CANTUR010000720.1, on the reverse strand, counting down.
TTACCCTTTTCTTTTGCAAGCACACATCAAGCATCATTCATTTAGCTAACATTAATAAATGTACATAAATACAATGTTCAAACATGAGTGACTAAAAAGATACCTTTTGTCAACAATTCAAAGACAGACTAAAAGAGGGGATCCAAAAATTACTCACTAATGGTATCGTAGTCTAAATCCTCCAAGTCCAAATCAAGGCCAAAAATGCTTGATATGGGAATAATACACCATTGAATGAAGCTTCCGCATCTATTCACCCCATGATAGATAAAGCAAAGGGAATTCCCGACACTCTAGTTCAAGTTAATAATGACAATGACTACTACCAGGATCTTAGAAATGCACCAAAAGCTATAAAAATTACTGTTGACATAGCCAAACCTGAATCGGTAGGGGAGGTTAAATTATTGGCTAATAGAATTGGTTAGTTGGAATTTGCCTTTAAAGACAAAGGAACCCATGGCTCTGAAAGCTTCGCTGACCTAGCATTGTTCAAAGAACCATTCCTATATGATTTAAAACTACTAAACTTTGCTAAGTTTAATGGAACAGGGGACCCAAGGGTCCATCTAAGGCAATATGCTACATTCATGGCTATTACAAAGCTTATAGAATCCCAAAATATTCAATTTTTCTTCACATCACTAGAGGAAGGACCAAAAGCATAGTTCTTTGAAATTGAAATTAAAAGTGATTAGCTACTGTTAACTCAGAAGTTCATCAAGTAGTATGAACAAAACACTCAGCTAGACATCATTCGCAGAGATCTCGAGACCATAAGACAGAAACCTATTGAAGCTTTCTCTAATTATGTAACAAGATGGCGAGGAAAGGTAGTCAAAATGAGAAATTGTCCTCTTGAAGATGAATAGAGAGAGCTGATAATCAAAGGGGCATTACCACATTTTAGAAAAAAAATGATCTTTGCTCATTAGCCTGACTTCAGAGCTCTCCATCATAATTGAAGATGAGGAACTTAACAAGCTAGAAACACCTTCCACCACAATACCCAATCAAACATCCAAAATATCTTTACCCGAGACATAGAAATAAACCTAATCCAACCTAAAATTCATAGTTCACCATCTGTTAATTCCATTAGACCATTGAGAAAGTTCTGAAGCTTTAACCTCCTATTATCCAAAGTATTCCAGAGACTTCAATAAAAGAACCTTTTATAGCCTCAAGATCCTAAGCTTCTTCCAAACCATTACCCCTTTATATTGACCAAGACCTGTTATGCTGCTTTTACCAAACACCTGGTCATATCATTAATGCATGTAGAATCCTCAAGAATGCAATCCGAGAGGTTATTGACTTTGGAAAAATTGACGACCCAAAAAAATGACCTAGCATCAAGACCAATCCTCTCCTAAACTATTTAAACATGCCTCCACTAACCATTAGCATAATTTCCTCCAATCTACCAGAAGACCTTATCAAACAATCAATCCAAGCCATCCTAGAAACCCAAGATAAGTTCTTAGAAGACAAACACTTGAGCCTTAATCTTGAACTTCATAACTCTAGTGAAGATGAACAATGTACTTCTACCTTTGAATACATTTCGATGCCCCAAAAATTCCTCCTCCACTTGATGTTGCAAAAAAGAGTTAGGGATACAACTCTCCTTATGAACGATAAAGTGATTGATTTCCCTTACTCAAAAGAAGTAGATAAACATGGAGTATGGGATTTACTGGGCCAACCATGTAAGAAGTTTGACTACAAAGTCAAGTACGCAACACCCCCTTCTACTGACACTCACTTAGAAGATATAGTAGCCTTAAGATTAGGAGAAGAATTTGACAACGAATATGGGGTCAATTGTACTATTTAGCTTTAGAACTTGTAGGTCATGGAGATTGATATACGGTATGACTCTGATGATCCTAAAATCATTATCTGGGACCAAAATAACAAAACAAAAGTAGATAAGCAAGCAGCTAAGAAGCCCTCACTAGCAATCAACAATGTGACTTGCAGTGAGCAAGTATATTAAGCCTTTTAGAAAGAGAAAGATCCCCCTAAAAGAAAAGAAATGACAAGTGATTAAGCTCCATTCAAAGAGAAAGACAATGTCCTCAAATAGCTTAAAAAGACACAAGCACAATGTAGTAGCTGGGACCTACTCATGGCCTCCAAGAAGCACGGGGATGCCTTAATCAGAGCACTAGATGAGGCAAATATTGCCACTAATGCCTCGTCCTATAGATGATAGCCTCTTTAATGTAAGCTCCCTCAAATGCAATCACAATTTTGAATGAAGATTTACCCCTCAAGGGAAAGGTTCACAACCATCCTCTCTTCATACAAGCAAGTGTCAGGTCTAAGTAGACTCCATGTGTTATGGTGGATAATAGATATGCTATAAATGTTTACCCCTTGAGGTTGCTACATAAGTTTGGGATGAATACTGAAAACCTGGAAGAATCCAATGTGGTACAAGCTTATGATGATTCAAAAATGCTAGTCATCGAGGCTTTCAAAGTAGTAATTACAATGGGTGATATCAAATCAATAACAGAATGTATCATTTTTGACATCCCTCAAACTTTTGCCTTGCTACTAGGAAGACCTTAGTCCTACCCACTAGGGGGTATACCCTCCACTATGCATTAGAAGATCAAGTTCCCTCTAAATGGAAAGGTCATTACCATTTTTACTGAAACAAATAACATTATTTCTTATCTGAACATGGTCCTACCATGATTTTAGGTTTTTGTAATCAATGACTATCATGTTGATCCTAAAGTTGTTGCCATGATAAAGAAGATGTAATATTTACTTAGAATAGTGTTAAGAGGAAAGAACATTGGGGTCACATAATTCCCTAACTTTCAAGGATAGACCAATAGATGTGGTCTAAGGTATAACCTGAAAAGGACATTGGGGTTAAGAAGTTGATTTATTTTGTGGCTGAAAGTCTACCAAGGACAAGTTGAGAAATGGGTAATTAACGAAATCAACAAACTAGGGTTTGAGATCGTCAATGACACCCTTAAGGGAAAGCACTTACTTAATATGGTGACTGAGACTGAAATCAATGAGTTAATGAAAAATTTAGAGCTAGAATCTGAGAGTGAGATTATCAATTATGCTCAAGCTACTTCCATCCTCGAATCAAGCATTGATGACATACTCTTTAAAAACACTGTTGATGATGATCTTTATGCTTTTTCTTTGTTTGAAACTAATGATGTAATGAACTCTAAAGTTAATGTAATGAAATCAAATTTGCTTACTTGTTTGATGTCTTTTTTGTGATGGTAGTGTGCATTGCATTAATAAAAACATGAGCATATTTAACATTCAATCCGTATGCACTGAATCATTTACCATTGGCACAAAATCCTAACCGTGCATTCTGCATATTTTGAAAGATGTTAACCCTAAAGAGAGAAGTGAAATTGAAAAAATATTAAAAAGTTTTTGCTTAGATGTACAACGATATGTCTAGTATTAACAGAGACATTGCTCAACACTTCATCCCTACTAAAGATGGGTGCAAACTAGTAAAGTATAAACTGAGAAGATTCAAACCCAAATGGGCCCAACTAGTGAAACAAGACATCTTGAAGTATATTAGGGAAAAATTCCTAAAGGCATTAGACAATCCATAATGGTTAGTAAATGTAGTGGCAGTACTAAAGAAAGATGGAAGGGTTATAATCTGCATCAAATATAGAGATTTAAATAAGGCCTGCCTGAAAGATGATTTCCACTACCTCACATAGACATATTGGTTAATAGTGTCGTTATATGTGTAATGTACTCCATCATGGATGGAATCTCTAGGTACAATCATCTCCTAATGGCCATCATCAACAAAGCAAAGACAACTTTCATAATTGAATAGGGCACTTATTGCTACAAAATAATGCGCCCTTTAGTTTAAAGAATGCGGGAGCAACTTACTAGAGAATGGCAACTATAATGTTCCATGACATAATACATAAAGAAGTAGAAGTGTACGTTGATGACATGATGGTCAAGTCAAAAAGTAGGGAAGAACACCTGTTCGATCTTTAAAAATTCCTTAAAAGAGTCAAAAAGTACAGTCTCAGGCTTAATATAAAGAAATGCATATTCAAGGTCACTTCAGGAAAGATGTTGGGATACAGTGTCAGTTAGAATGGGATTGAAATGGATCCACACAAAGAAAAAGTTGTTAGAGAGATGCTAGTGCCAAAAATAGAAGAAACTACAATCATCAACATATTTATTGCCAAGTTAATAGCCATGTGTGAACCAATCTTCAAGCTACTCAGAAAAGATCAGCCAATTGAGTGGAATGAGCAGTGTCAATTAGCATTCAATAAGATCAAAAACTACTTAGCTAACCCACTGGTTTTGAAGCTACTTAAACCAGGGATACCTTTAATCTTGTATTTGGTTGTCGAAGGAAATGCAATTGGTTCAATGTTAGCCCAAGAGTAAGAAACAAAAACAAAACACGCAGTTTACTACTTAAGTAAAAAGATGTTACTGTATAAGTAAAAGTACAGCCAAGTCAAGCAGATATATTTGGCAATGGTATAGGCAATAAAGAAACTCAAACATTACTTTCTGTCCTACAGAATTCAGGCCATGTCTAAAATGGATCTAATGAAATACCTCTATGAAGCTCCCTCCCTGGGTTACAAATCCGATATCTATATGAAATTGAGGCTGCAAGAGTAATAGAAGAAGTACACGAAGGTATTTTTTATCCACACATGAATGGAGCAATCCTAGCTAAGAAGCTAATTAGATAAGGGTTCTTTTAGATGACGATGATGGAAGACTATATTAAATTTGTGAGGGAATGCCATAAGTGTCAAATCCACGGGAATGTCAGCCGCCTTCCCCTAATAGAATTACACTACATCTCCTATCCATAGCCATTACAAATCTACTAAGGAGTTATAAGGTGGAACATCACAAATCTTCTCTTTATCGACCATAAGCAAATGGGGTCGTTGAAGACATAAACAAGAAGATTAAGAAGATTTTATCAAAGATGACTCATACTTAATGAGACTGGGTAGACAAATTGCCATATGCCTTATAAGGGTACCAAATAATAGTCAAAACTTCAATTGAAGCAACTCCTTTCTCACTAGTATACGGATCAGAAGCTGTACTTCCAATTAAAATAGAAACAAAGTCTCTTTGGGTAGTCATCGAATCTGGATTGCTAGAAATACAATGGGCTCAATAAAGGCACGATAATCTCACTCTCTTTGATAATTAAAGGCTTAAGGCTCTATACCATACATAGTTTTATTAGGCTTAGCTAGCCAAAACCTTCAATAGCAAGGTGAAACACAAGAGTGTGAAAGCATGAGACTAGGTGTTAAAGCAAGCAAGGCAAAATGTTCTAGACCCTAGAGGGAATTCAGACCAAATTGGGAAGGCCCATACTTAGTCAAACATGTCTTTTCGATTCTGAAGACCATGAATTCTTTGAACTTGTCAATATAAATCACTTGAAGTAGTACTATGTCTAGGGCAAAAAAAATCCTACTGAGTTGAAAAACTAAAAATTGTAGCTCAGGCAAAAGTTAAGGACTTCTCGCTAGGTTGAAAACCCTGCATGGGCAACCTAGGAAAAAATTAGGGAAGTGAATAAAATAATTAACTTGAAAACCTGAGAAGGCTAGTTAGGAACAGGGGTAACCTCAAGTTCAAAATTTGTATCAATACAGTTGTGCTCTTCTTAAATGATTTTAGTGAAATGAGAATGATTGCCAATTTATACAAAATGTCTTTGAAAAAGTGCAATGCATTTTATCATTATGAATTGCATCAAACATCCTTTGCATTTTCTTTCATTATATTATCGTAGTTCGTGCTATCTTTTTTTACCTCTATCCACAAGATTAGCCACTATCGTATTAGCCTCAAAAAAATAAAAATAAAAAATCACAACTAGGTATGAAGAGCTCCAAAAGGAAATGCTCTAGGCAAAAGAGGGAAGAAAAAAAGAAAACCCAGCTAAGTGGCAAAAGCTCCGAAAGGAGATGCCTTAGGCAAAAGAGGGAAAAATAAAAGAGATAAATGATAACAATGGCAAACATCACCAAGCATAGCAATGGCATACAATAAGATGTATATACACTATAGTCATCATCATACATGTATTATACAACACGTGCAAGAAAAATGCACAGATACAACACCCAGAGTCCATTACCTAGGGAGAATAATACAATAAAGCAACCATATGCCAAAAAGCCCTACACCTGGCTCCTAAAACAACTTCATCAGTTGTGGCTGCCATTAAAAGCAAGCATCAATCCTACTCAAGTAACCCCGTCATTTGATCCAGGCTCCTCGTCATTCATCGTGAAAAGGATGCTAGCCATGACTCTAGCTCACTAATACAATCATGATAAGCCATGCGCTCTCGCTCCCACTCATGGCTAGCATGGATGTGTTCAGCCTACATTACATGAAAACTGTATATCATACACATATATAAAACATGTGCATAAATAAATAGGTACAATAAAGACGGCATACCCTTTGATTGATCCTAAACTCCATAATGTTCTTCTACAGACTCCCTGCAATAGTATACTAGTACTGGCCAGAAGAGATAGGGATCTATAAAAACCAAGAAAATATGTCAAGCACCAATTGTCAAATAGGTGAAGCAAAGGTTAAATAAGTGAAGCAAAGGTTAAATAAGTGAAGTAAAGGTTAAATAAGTGAAATAAAGCACGAACATGGGAAGCATCAGGAGGGATAACATCTGCGTGAGGAAAGCCATGACAAGGCAAATCAAGATACACTCCTCCACCAAAGATGTCCATCACAGTTAAAATGAAGGATGACCTAATTGCCAAGTCTCTAAGAATGGCACCATCAGAAGCCACACCACTAGCATGGGCAGTCACCTCAATATGAAACATGCCCTCATCCTCCTTGAAGTGAGATCCTGATCTCTTCCGGTAAGATCCTCATCATTGCAAGTAAGTCCCCATAACCATATCAATTACAGTTTATTACTAACAAAGTTTATTACATACTTGTACAAAATAGTAATAAAAGCCTAGTAGATTAGAAAAAGCAACTCTTGATGATTTGTATGATGGCCTAGTCCTTGAATTCGAAGGACGAGCCCTATTTGCCTGAGGAGATGGAGGAGGAGGAAAGAAGCCACTAGCCAAAGCATCAATCAGCTATGGGATCAACACATCAACATAAGGAGAGGTTGCACCCTTTGGGAGACTCTTAAAAGGATATCCTATCATGGCTATAGTGAGCACATCCCTATTAAGCTCATGGCCCTAAAACATGTCACCAGGAGGAGGAACATGGACTCTCCTCGCAAATGGACCATCCCACCATTGATGGACTCACTCGCCCAAATATCATACCTAGCAAATCAAGCTAGGGACCAGAACATGCCTCTTTGTCAACTGCCATGCTATCACCATCCCTGCCGACTAATGTGACCTCACCACCCACAATGAAGGAAGAACTACTTAAAAAGAAAAAATGAATGAAAAATCCCTAGAAAAAGAAACAACCAATGTAGAAGGAATCAAACATACCTATCCAAAGGATAGCCTACCCATGAGATGCTCGATGGTTAGAAGAGGAAGAACCCTAAACTCATAAGCCTAGAACTGTCAAAATCATAACTTAGAAAGAAAGAAAGATAAGAAAAAAAATAAAGGAAGACAAATAGAAAATTAGAGCAAAAAAGAAAAAATAGAAAATAAACCTCTTCACCTCCATCCCAGCCCCCCAAACTCCCCACCGCCCCCCACTACCCCAAACATGTGGCCAACTCAGCTGTGCCATCTGCCCAAGCTAACTCGATAAGTGTCTAGGTCCCTCAGCAGACACGTAGGGTACTACGTCCTCTACACTCGAAGGATTCGAGACTAACAACTCAATAAGTAGAATAAGAAGTAATAGCTAGCTACTCCAGTACTCGACCAAAACAAAGACCGACATCATACATCATCCGCACATTAAAGACAAACTAGTATAAAAAACGAAGTGAGGTAACGATTGAGGTATGAGCAACCCAACTTCATAAGGGTAGTCACCCTAAGTAACTCCATGGTAAGGCACCTCCTCGCCACCATAGAAGAATAATCCTCCTCACTAAAAGGAACAAAATCCCTAGAAAATATCAAGCTTGTGATAGTGGCTAAGTATATAGGAGTGATGGTTATCTCTCAAATGAGCAAGTGAAAAGAATGCATTGTGTCCATCCACTACTCAATCAATGCATAAAAAGTGATCTAACCCAATGCATATGAGTCATAAGATAGTGCGACAATAATCCTATCAAAGCCCTTCCTAATAACCATTTGCTTCACACACAATGGGAGACCTTGATAGTATGTGCTAACCTTGTTGAAACTACAAGGCAATATAGTAACAGACCTATGAGGGTAAAAATAATAAGTACGCTATCAATAATCTACATAGTTACTAAAATACTAACACATCTTTCTCTTTGTCTTTTAACAGGATCAGAATAATAACAAAAGCTAAAAAAAGAAGCATCACAATAAGAGCTAGCAAACAATCATAATAAGAATTAAAAATAAAGCAAGAGCTATTAACTTATTAGCACTCATAATAAAATTGTAGATTAACAGTCACAGCAAGAGCTATAGAACTATAGCTACAACTACCTCAATTAAAAAATAGATCAAGAGCTAACTAACTTTAGAAAAGATAGAGGACAAAGGAGAACCTACCTCACAATAATGATGAGTCTAAGTGTGAGTCTCCAAACTATGAACCACACAGATTGGATCTCCTTAAAAAAGCCTAGATGGCTAAGGACCCTAAGTACTAAATGGACCATCAATACTAGTCCTTGCAGTGGAAGCCCTAACTCTAGTAGCCTCCATGAAGTCACCCTCAACATCCAAATTAAAAAGGATATCCTGTAGACCCTCAAGAATGTTGGGGAACTCCATTTTATGTAAAGAAAATAAAAATTTAGAAGCAAAAACATAACAGAAAGCACTTGAAACTCAAAAGGGGTCAAAAAAATATATAAAACACTTAGAGAAGATAGAAAGAAGCCTCCTTGAACCTCAAGATTGTGCATCTTAAATAACCTAGAGAGGGAAAGGTGCGTGACCATGAACACTTCCCCCCTCCACATGCTCCTATATAATTATACGCACACCTTAAGACTTTACACACTCATTTCTCTAGTCCTTAACCTTCATTTGAGCATATGACATGTGCTAAACTCACACAAAAGTACATTCATGTAGACTACATATGTCTAAAGAAATTGTGCCTGGCTTTACCATTTTCAAAAAAATTAGCACCTCCTGAAAGAAGAAAAATAGGGAAGAATCACTACAAGGATATCCTACTCAAAATCATCAAAATAAAATCTATAACACGACAAGTGATGACACAATCACCTTATCATTCATGCATCATCACTACATCATCATTAACACTTCATCACATTACTTAGGAGCATTTGCATTTCTTAGTATTATCTTCATATTGCTTAGTAGCACTTTCCATATTTATAATCACAACTCTTTTTGCTCAAAAGCATTTTCATTTTACTTAGTATTATCATTATATTGCTTAGTAGCACCTTGCATATTTATAATCACATCTTTTTTTGCTTAAAAGCATTTTCATTTTTCTTAGTAGCATCTTCATTTGTATGATACCTAACAAGGATATAGTCGCATCCACATTTTGCTTAGTAGCATCTTCACTTGTGTGAGACTTAAAAAGGTTATAGTCACATCTCCTTTAGCACATAAGAATTTTCATTTTCATGATACCTAAGAAGGTTACAATCGCATCCACATTTTGCTTAGTAGCATCTTCACTTACGTGACACCTAAGACGGTTATAATTGTGTATCTTTTCACGCAAAAGAATTTTCATTTGTGTGACACTTAAGAAGGTTATAGTCACATCTGCATTTTTCTTAGTAGCATCTTCACTTGCATGACACCTAAGAAGGTTATTGTCACATCTCTTTTCACTCAGAAGTATTTTCATTTGTGTGTCACTGAAGAAGGTTATAGTCGCATCCCCACTTTACTTAGTAGCATCTTCATTTGTGTGGCACCTAAGAAGGTTATAATTGCACTTTCATTTGCATGACAGTTAAGAAGGTTTTAGTTGCATCTTCATTTGCATGACACCTAAGAAGGTTATAATCGCATCTTCACTTTACTTAGAAGCATTTTTATTTGCATGAAAGCTAAGAAGGATATAGTCGCATCTTCATTTGTGTGACACCTAAGAAGGTTATTATCGTATCTTCACATGGCTTTATAGCATTTTGTGTCTTCATTTATGTTACACCTAAAGAGGTTATAGTCACATTTCTTTTTGCTTAGCAGCATCTTCATTTACATAACACCTAAGGAGGTCATAGTTGCATACTTATTACACACGCACCATTCGTATGGAAATCACATATCTATATGAATCACATATGTACCTTCCATGGATTTTGAAATCACATATTTACATAAAGCTCCATCTTGCATAGTGACCAAATAATAATAAGTTTGATTACAACATAACAATAGTAGTCAAAGCTCGATAAGACGTCTAAAGACAACCTACAAGTAAGTACCTCTCTCTCTGCTAAACGATTTTTGCATCCTTGCATTTGCTTTGCATGTATTGACATTAGTGCTAGGAGGCTATGTAACACGTAAAGTAGAGGGCAACTTTCATACCTCAAATTTGAATGCCTCTAAAAAGGTCCAATGATGAAATGAATCTTCAAAAATAATAGAGTTTGCTTGTTTGTAATACCTCTAAAGTGTGCAGCCTTAAAACCCTAACTAATCCCACCAGTGTGCAAAATTAATAACCAAGCCATTAATTTGTGCTATGATAGCATGCAATACAAATTATGGAAATAGTAAGAGGTTTATTTCGAGCAATCTTCTCTTAAAACACACAGTTTGTTAAGCCAATGTTCATTTCATCATACCATGACCCAACTTCATGAAAAAATGGAAATTGATTTTTGACAAAATGAACTTTTGAAACATGTTCTTGGAATAGTAAAAAATAACTCAATGATTAGCGTGCATCACTTAGAAGTGTGCATGTAGTAATGAACACCCCTAGGTGTCATGCGCTAAAATTGAAGCCGAATTAGACAAAATGAACTTTGGGAATACATCCGAAAGACTACAAAACCTCTAAAAGTGATCCCAAAATGGTCCAAAAAAACATGAGGATTAGCACGTGTCGCTTAGAAATGAGTGTGTAACCATGAACACCCCTAAGTGTAGCAAGCCAAAATTGAGGCCGAATTAGACAAAATGGGCAATGGAAATGCATTCGGAAGGCCTAAAAACCCTAAAAACCAACCTCAAAATAGCTTAAAAATCCTCAAATTACATGCGTAAAATGTGAAAGTGCATTCGACCATGCGCCAAGCGCGTAATCATGCACACTTTGAGTGGCTAGGCACTCTATCCTAGGGATGCACATGTGATCGCACACATGCCCCCTCTTCCTTAATTTTTGCACTATGACTAGGTGTCTCCATACCTCATTTTGGTGGGGCAAGAGGAAAACACACACACTCAAAAATCTATCTACTCAAAGACATTGGAAACCCACTTCTAGATAGTTTGAGCTCTACCACTGAATTTCTCTTAGGTTATTAGGCCTCCCTTCCACCAAACCTACCCTTATCTTTATCAAAGCACACTTCAAAGGTGTACAAACTAGCATCATTCTACATGTCATTTTGAACCTCATATTGAGGAAGGCTTGATAATCCCTTGAAGCTAAAGCTTTAAAACTCATACAAGCTTAGTCGAATTTAAGGACCACACAATCATTTTAGCACATTTATTTTATTCCATTGCATTTTACTTTATTATTGCTAGCATTTATGAATATTATTGTGCTTACATGATGAGACTAATAATTTTACAGCTATATGAATAATCTATGCTCTATTTTTCTTATTTCATATCATCATTTTGCACCTCTAGTTTTGAAATGTGAAATCACACCACATATATCAATAATGTGAAAAGTTCATATTCTAGAATAAATTCATCATGTTCTTGGTCTAATGATGCCATCATGCATCCCTTATATCATCATTATATATCATTGTAGCATAAATAATCACTGCAAACATGCATGATTGTGTACATTTTGCTTACTCTTTTAAGTGATTGAGTGTCCATTGCTTATCTCATTATTCATTTAAATGAGCAAGCTACATGCATAGTCATGCTATTATATCTAATTTAGATTTAATTTTTGTGATCCTTTGTTCCTTTATGTGTATTTTATTAGGAAAGTGATGTAATAATGATATTTCAGCTTTATTATCTTCAACTATCTTATGTATTGTGTGAATGCTTGTTGCAAAAGCTATACATTGAATATCATATAATGAGAAATATTTAAAAAGTATGTGTGATCCCTCGAACCCAAAAAACTCTATTAGGGGCAATACTTATTGAGTGACCCGATGTTGTCTCTTTCTTTTCCCAATTTTCTAAAAATTGGGTGGTGACTCTCTCATTCATCTTGAGACCAATCATTTATCCGTATTTAGTAAAGTTGCCATGTCCCTAAAAAATATAACACAAAGATCCTCATGAAACTTTCCAGAGGGAGTAATCATAAAAAAAAACTCTCACTCGAGAGCAAAATAGGTTTTATTAGTATAGATGTGCCCTAGTGCCATTCTTGAAATGTATAATGGCATTGTAAATTATCCCTATGGCAATAAATATTCGTTTAAATAAAATGTTTGTTTGTTTGAGTATTTACCCCTTATCATTATGTTAAATAAATTTATTATCAATAGTTGATAATATGAGTTACAAATTTATTTAGTACATATGCTCTAAATTGTTCACAGTCGTATAATTAAAATTTGGGTAATATTGATTAGACTATCACCTCTGTCTATTTTCCTTGATTAGTATGTCATACTAATAGTGGGAGGTAATGAGTCTCATGCTACTTGATATAAGATGTCATAATAGACATATGGATACTTATATAATGGGTGGATCAAACATGATGTTAGATTTGTGATTGCATGGATATTCACTTATAGTTAACAATCATAATCTTGGTTTTAATGTTTCATATTGTCCTTTGACCTAAGGTGACATGGTCGTACACATTTGAGTGGTTAGGGTTTGCTTACATACTTGTGTTAGTCACACATGGGTATATGGCGTGTGGTGGCTCTAGTCAATTGAGTGTACATATAAGTGTTCAACCAAGAAGGGATTCATTGCCTGAAGTGAATCGAGATAAGATCCTATGTTATCTAAGTTCTTTCTTGATTAATAAGTTCCTGGCCATAATAAATATGACACGAACTGAAAGAGTTTCAGTGTTTGTTATATTTTATCAAAAATAGAACTTGAGATAAGGTTATATGATATAACTATTAGAGTTTGATTAACCTTGACTCGAGGCTATATTGGGATCTTCTAATGAAAGGATGTTAGTGCATGGTAATTATGACCATAAGGGTTCGTGTGAATCAATGCATTCATTCATTTCTAATTAGGCAGTTATAATATCGATGCTAGGGGTCACTCATAACTTATGAGAACTAAATGTGTATAATTGGGATTTTCATATTTATACTTGAAAGGAGTTTCAAATAATATCAAGTGTTGATATTATATTCTCATTGCCAATTAGACATGAACCTAATAAGTCACACCTAATAGAGCTTTGCTAAATAACCATTTATATTTATCTAATTATTGATTAAAGAGTTTAATCAATTAATTAAAAATAATAGAATTGGATTTATGCTTCAGGTAATGATTCTAGTATATAATGAAATCTAATTCAAGGGTTTAATAATTAAGTTATACTTAATTATTATGAGATATTAATTAAAGTATTAAATTAATTATATATATGTTATTACTTAGATTAATGGCTTAAGATGTTTAGGCCTTGGACTAAAAGGGTTTTGGACCAAAGATTAATTTAAGATGTAGAGAAAGTAATGTGCTATCATGGACGATGTCATGGATGATGTCAATTTTATACTTGCATGGCAAGTAATGTGATGTCATGGATGATGTCAATGTTATACTTGCATGACAAGTAATGTGATGTCATGGATGATGTCAATTGTATACCTGCTTGGCAAGTAATGTGATGTCATGGATGATGTTATAAAGTTCTATACTTGCATGGCAAGTTGTATGTATGATGTAAGCAATGACATCATCAGGATTTCTTTTCTCTACATATAAATCAATAACTTAAGAAATGTTTTTAAGGTTAGAAAATTGAGAATTTTGTGTAGAGACACAAAACCAAAGAAAATAACGTATACTCAAAAACTTTAGTATTCTTACAAAGAGATTAAGTTAGTGAAAGTCTACAAAGGGTCATTAAGAGAGGCTACTTGCATCTAACCAATTCAAAGTAAGAAGGTGATTAGTAAATCTCTGGTATTTCAAGCTGGAGGTCTCACATTTGGGAGACTTGAAGAGTTGATTCAAGAGTTAAATCAAAGGAGCCAACCATTTAGTAGATTAACCGTGGTCTACATTAAACACTTGGGAAATTATAAGTATGCCACAACTTAGATTTCCTAAGTTTTGTTTTCATGCATGTTGATGTATATTAGCTATGTTAAATTGCAAATTGGATCCTTGGGATTGGAATTCTTCATGAGATCAAGGATTATGTTGAGCAAATTTTTAAAATTTGCCCTACTCAACATTTGATGTCTAAGTAGCATAATCGATTCCTAACAGTAGCATCAGAGCATATTTTTTCATTTTACACATGGTAAATTAATAATTATAATCACAACACTTGTAATTATCAATTAATTATAATCACAACACTTATAATTATTAATTAATTATAATAACATATATTATTATTAACAATTTAATATCTTATATTAAATTTAATAAATTAATAATAATAATTTTATTAATAATAATTTATTAAATTTAATATGAGATATTAAATTATTAATAATAATATATGTTATTATAATTAATTAATAATTGCAAGTGTTGTGATTATAATTAATTGATAATTACAAGTGTTGTGATTATAATTAATTAATCCATGTTTTGTTTAATTTTACAAATTGATCATTACATGCAAGAAATGATCATGGACTTAGATTAAATCCTTATATTTATAATAATAAATAATTTTATTATTTGATGTGTAATTAAATGTTAATTACATAGAACTAGGATGTAATATTCACCTTGGTATGCCAAGGATTGAATGTATATCATAAGAGTTGTGATAAGAAGCTTGAAGTGTTCAAGGTGGAGGTCCATGATGATGATGATGATGTTCAAGGCTATTCTTAAGCCCATGGTATCAAAGCCCAAGGAGACAGGGCCCATTTTATTCTAAAAGTTAGAATAGGCTTAAGAAAGGCCTATGATCACTCCTCATTTGCGCATCCATTGTGCATGTTCTATATATATATATGATATATATGTTAAAGCATGCTACATACATATATGACATGTATTTATGTAAAAATGCCATGCAATGTCTATATGTGATGTATGCAATGAAAAATGGCAAATGTCCAAAGTGAGACCTAAAATTAAAGACCCAAAAATCTTCCAAGCAAATTTAGGTCTAGGCTCTCCATTGGAGCAATAACTTGCATGGCTTTAGGATTATGTGCATCAATTATGGATACATAGGGTTATGCATAAGGCCTAAGAGATTCATGTAGTGTTATTGTTAAGCATGAGATGTTATGGGTGTATAAACACACTATATGCCAAGAATGGCAAATAGGCGTACCTAAGGTATGCAATGTTCAATTTTATACATTTCATTAATCCAATGGTGTGGACCTAACTAATGCCAAAGGCCAAAAACAACAATGTGTATTTAAGGCCTATAACATTAGGAGCTAGATTGATGATATCTCACATGAGATGTGATGAACAAGAATTGTTCATTTAATAAGAGCTAATTTGTACCTAAAGAATATTAGTGACTCATTAAGAACTTCATCACCAACTAGAAATCCATCCAATAAGGGATTTCCATTTTCTACTTTGGAAGTGTAGAATTCGATAAGTTAGTAGGAGGCCATTACGATTAAAGACCAAATCTAACGGTATTATTACAATGTTATATAACTAATTAATAATGTTACTTTTGTAGAAATTTGATAATATGAGGTCCTCAAACTCATTAAGCATCATTCTTGATAACAATAGACTTATTGGGCCTAATCTTATTGATTGGCTTTGTAATCTAAAAGTTATTTTGGCCTCTGAATGCATAGTATATGTTTTGGAACAAAGTCCTCCTGGACCCCTTCCACCTAATGTTTCCCAAGAGGAATATGACACTCTTGCAAGATGGAAAGACAATGATATGCAAGCACGTTGCATTATGTGGGCTATTATGAGCAATGAAATTCATAAGCAACATGAGAAGTACACTAATGCATGGGAAACCCTACTTTACCTACTAGAGTTGTTTGGCGAACAAAGTAGGACTGCTAGATATAAGATATCTAAGTAGCATTTCTATGCTAAAATGAAGGAAGGTGATGATATTGGAGCATATGTGAATTCTATGATTCATTCCATTGAGGAACTTGAGAGTCTAGACTTCACGATGGATGCTCAACTTCAAATAGATTTGATCTTATAATCCTTTTCAGACTCATTTGGGCAATCTATTACAAATTTCCATATGAATAAGATTGAGTGTACCCTTAAAGAACTTTTAAACATGCTTGTGATGGCCCAAAAGGCTATTCACAATGAGAAAGGGAAGGTTGTGGCTTTGGTTGGCTCTTCTAGTAGGACTAAGAAGAATAAGCAATAAAAGTAACAAAGCTAAAGGAAAAGTTCCTAAAGCTTTGGGAGGTGTGAAAAGTAATAAAGGCAAAGAGAAGGTTGAGAATACCAATAAGGAAAAGTGTTTCTTTTATGATGGAAAGGGACATTGGAAAAGAAATTAGCCAAAGTTCCTTAAGTCTCATCGGACTAAAAAAAAGGACAAGTTTGGAGAAGGTGAGACTTTCTCTAATTTATTTGTTTCTAAATGTTCTAAGAGCTCATCTAATGCATGGGTATTGGATACTGGTGCTAGTTCTCATATATGTTCATCCTTACAAGATCTAGCAAGTGAAAGAAGGTTAAGGTCAAATAAGGTGACTCTTAAGCTTGGAGATGGAGAAAGTGTTGCTGCTAAAGCTATGGGAACCACCTCTATTGACTTGTATAACCATGTTTTGTTATTGGAAAATGTTTTATATGTACCTAATGTTTATAAGAAGATCATCTCTATTTCTAGTTTAAGTAGAAAAGGTTATAAATTTTTATTTGAAAGAGATGTATGTACTATCTACTTTGATAATGAGATATTTAGCATGGGTTATGTATTACATGGTCTTTATTATGTTGATAATAAATCCAATAACAATCATTATCTAAGCAATATGAATGTTATGAATACAATGCTAATTGATAATGCCTTTAATTCAAAATATCTATGGCACTTACATTTAGGTCACATTACGGATGATAGAATCATAAAGTTGGAAAGGATGGGAATCTTAAGTAATCTTGAATTGGCATCCAATCTAACTTGTGAGGCTTGTATCCAAGGCAAGATGACTCGTTCACCATTTGTTGGACAAATGGAAAGAGCTAAAGAAATTTTGGAAATTATACATAGTGATGTATATGGGCCATTCAACCAAATGGCAAAAGGCAAGTTCTACTACTTCATTACCTTTATAGATTATCTATCAAGGTTTGGAAACTTGTATTTGATGAAACATAAAATTGAATCCTTTGAAAATTTCAAGGAATTCAGAGTCCAAGTAGAGAACTAAATGGGGAAAAGTATTAAAATCCTTATATCAGATCAAGGAGGTGAATACTTAAGTACCCAATTCATGGAGTTCCTTAAGGAACATGGCTTTATATCACAACTAACTCCACCCAGAAGACCTCAACTCAATGGGATGTCTAAATGGAGGAATCAAACTCTATTAGATATGGTTCAATCAATGATGAGTTATGCAGATTTGCCTACTTTCTTTCGGGGTTTTGCATTACAAATTGCCATTTACATATTAAACCATGTTCCATTTAAGTCTATTTCTACCACACCATATGAGATATGGCATGGTAAGGCACCAAGTCTCAAGTATGTTAAGATTTGAGGATGCCTAGCCTACATCAAAAGGTTAAAAATAAAAAAAAATTAGAGGCAAGGTCAATTCAAGGCAGATTTATTAGATATCCTAAAGATAGTTTATGATATTATTTCTATCTTCCTACTAATCAAGTTGTTATTGTAAGTAGGGATGTCATATTTCTTAAGAAAGAGTTTCTTTAAGAAGGTGATAAAGGAAAGAAGATAGTATTAGAAGAAGAGTCTTCTAATAATAATAATCAAATTGATCAAATGGATATAGATCAATCCTAAGAGTCTAATCCCATTGAAAATATCATCATACCAACTCCTAGAAAGTCAGGTAGGGTATCTCATGCATCAGAGAGATACAATTTTCTACATGATATACAAGAGTTGTATATGCATAAAGAAGACAATCATGATGATGATCCTACAACATTTGAAGAGGCTTTATTAGATAAAGATTCTTTTAAATAGCTTGAAGTAATGAAATTCGAAATGGATTCCATGTATGGAAACCAAGTCTAGACACTTGTTGATCCACCTGAAGGTATCGTACCTATAGGTTATAAATAGATCTTTAAGAGAAAGATTGGTGTAGATGGAAAGGTTGATACCTACAAAGCAAGGCTTATAGCGAAAGGGTTTTGCCAAAGGAAAAAGGTCGACTATAAGGAGACCTTCTCACCTGTAGCCACGCTTAAATCCATTCGGATACTTCTTACCATTGATGCACACTATGACTATAAGATTTGGCAAATGGATGTCAAAACTGCTTTTCTCAATGGTTATGTTGAGGAAGATATTTATATGGAATAACCTAAAGGTTATGAATATAAGGAAAGTTCCAAAGTGTGCAAGCTTAATAGATCTATTTATGGTCTAAAGTAAACTTCAAGGAGTTGGAATCATCATTTTGATGAAGCCATATTATGATTTGGTTTTATAAAAAATGAAGATGAGCTTTATGTATACAAAAGGTTAGTAGGAGCCAACTTGCTTTCTTAGCATTATATGTGGATGATATTTTATTAATTAGGAATGATGTTAGCATGCTTACAAATGTAAAGCTATGGCTATGTAAATATTTCTCCATGAAAGACTTAGGGGAAGCTATCGATATTCTTAGCATTCGAGTCTATAGAGATAGATAAAAAAGAGTGATAGGTTTATCCCAAAGTATTTACTTGGAAAAGGTGTTAAAGAGGTTCAACATGCTTGATTCTAAGAGAGGATTGTTACCATTTAGGCATGGCGTCCATTTATCCAAGGGTATGTCACCTAATACACCGAAGGAAATGGAGCAAATGGCTAAAGTTCCTTATGCTTCAGCTATTGGAAGCTTAATGTATGCTATGTTGTGTACAAGGCTTGATATTACCTATGCTTTTAGTGTGACTAACAGGTTTCAATCCAATCTAGGTTTAGAATACTGGATAGCTATTGAGGCAATCTTTAAGTACTTGTAAAGGACTAAATATTTGGTCTTAACTTATGGAGGAGGTGATCTACAGATAGATGGTTTCGCAAATTCTGATTTTCAATCAGATATTGATGATAGAAAGTCTATCTCTAGGTTTGTTTTTATTTGTAATGGTAGTGCAATGAGCTGGAAGAGTTCCAAGCAAGGTGTCACTACTGAGTCCACTACAATAGCCAAGTATATAGCTGCATTAAATGCTTCTAAATAAGCTATTTGGATTAAGAGGTCATTATTGAACTAGAAGTTGTTCCTTCCATTAAGTCCTCAATTCCTCTCTATTATAACAACAATGGAGCCATTGCCTTGGCAAAGGAACCAAGGTCTCACCAAAAATCCAAACATAAAGAAAGGCATTTCCATATTGTCGAAGAACTTGTTGGAAAAGGTGACATCATTGTGAAAAAGGTAGCTTCAACTGATAATGTGGATGATCTAGTAACCAAGGCACTCGCTCAGTTACAATTAGACTGTCATCTTGAGAAGATGGGTCTTAAGTATTTTCATGAATAGCGCTAGTACTAGTGGGAGATTATTAGCATAGATGTGCCCTAGTGCCATTCTTGAAATGTATAATGACATTGTAAATTATCCCTATGGCAATAAAATATTCATTTAAATAAAGTGTTTATTCATTTTAGTATTTACCCATTAGCATTATATTAAATAAATTTATTATCAAGAGTTGATAATATGAGTTACAAATTTATTTAGTACATATGCTATAAATTGTTAACATTTGTATAATTAATATTTGGGTAATATTGATTAGACGATCACCTTTGTCTATTTTCCTTGATTAGTATGTGATACTAATAGTGGGAGGTAGTGAGTCTCATGCTTCTTGATATAAGATGTCAGAATAGACATATGGATACTCATTGATGAGTGGATCAAACGTGATGTTACATTTGTGATTGCATGGATATTCACTTATAGTTAACAATCATAATCTAGGTTATAATATTTTATATAGTCCTTTGACTTGACGTGACATGGTCATCCACATTTGAGTGGTTAGGGTTTGTTACCACTTACATACTTGTGTTAATCACACATGGGTATATGGTGTGTGGTGGCTCTAGTTAATTGAGTATAGAGATGAGTGTTAAACCAAGAAGGCATTCATTGCTTGGAGTGAATCGGGATAAGATCCTATGCTATCTAAGTTCTTTCTTGATCAATAAGTTCCTAGCCAGGATAAATATGACATGAACTGAAAGAGTTTCAGTATTGGTTATATTTTATCAAAAATAGAACTTGAGATGAGGTCATATGATATAATTATCAGAGCTTGACTAAACCTTAACTCTAGGCTATATCGGGATCTTCTAATGAAAGGATTTTAGTGCATGGTAATTATGACCATAAGGGTTCGTGTGCATCAATACATGCATTAATTTCTAATTGGATAGTTATGATATCGATGCTAGGGGTCACTCAAAACTTATGAGAACTAAATGTGTATAACTGGGATTTTCACATTTAGGCTTGAAAGGAGTTTCAAATAATATTAAGTGTTGATATTATCTTCTCATTGCCAATTAGACATGAATATAGTAAGTCACACCTAATAGAGCTTTGCTAAATCACAATTTATATTAATCTAAATATTGATTAAAGAGTTTAATCAATTAATTAAAATTAATAGAATTGGATTTATGCTTCAAGCAGCAATTATAGCATATTATGAAATCTAATTCAAGTAAGGGTTTAATTATTAATTTATACTTAATTATATTTATGTTGTGAGATATTAATTAAAGTATTAAATTAATTATATTTATGTTGTGACTTAGATTAATGGCCTAAGTTGTTTAGTCCTAGGACCAAAAGGGTTTTGGACCAAAGATTAATCTAAGATGTAGAG
This sequence comes from Mallotus nudiflorus, assembly GCA_947683625.1. Taxonomy (NCBI): domain Eukaryota; kingdom Viridiplantae; phylum Streptophyta; class Magnoliopsida; order Malpighiales; family Euphorbiaceae; genus Mallotus; species Mallotus nudiflorus. The sequence goes on along the minus strand of CANTUR010000720.1, from coordinate 1,448,999 downwards.
AAAGTAATGTGATGTCATGGATGATGCCATGGATGATGTCAATTTTATACTTGCATGGCAAGTAATGTGATGTCATGGATGATGTCAATTCTATACTTGCATGGCAAGTAATATGATATCATGGATGATGTCATAAAGTTCTATATTTGCATCGCAAGTTGTACATGTGTGAAAGCAATGACATCCTCAGGATTTCTTTTCTCTACATATAAATAGATAACTTAAGAAATGTTCTTAAGGTTAGAAAATTGAGAATTTTGTGTAGAGACATAAAACCAAAGAAAACAACATATACTCAAAAACTCTAGTATTCTTGTAAATAGATTAAGTTAGTGCAAGTCTACAAAGGGTCATTGAGAGAGGCTACTTGCATCTAACCAAATCATAGCAAGAAGGTGATTAGTAAATCTCTAGTGTTTTAAGCTAGAGGTCTTACATTTGGGAGACTTGAAGAGTTGATTCAAGAGCTGAAGCAAAGGAGCGAACCATTTGTAAGTATTCCATAATTTAGATTTCATAAGTTTTGCTTTCATCCATGTTGATGTATATTAGCTATATGTTAAATTGCAAATTAGATCCTTGGGATTAGAATTCTTGATGAGATCAAGGATTATATTAAGCAAATTTTTAAAATTTTCCCTACTCAGCATTTAATGTTAAGTAGCATAATCAATTCCTAATAGGTTGCTCACAATTATTATTAATTTTTATTTAATATTAACATATTAAATTAATAATATTAATTAATAATATTGTTAAGTAATTAACTTATTATTAATTTGATTAATCTATAGGCAAATATCAATGAACTTTTAGGTAAAATACTAATGAATTTGTTGGAAAATACTAAGGAACATACATTTTTTTAAGTAAAAGCTTGGAGTTAAGAAATCAGGAAACACACCCGAGCATCTCAACTAGGTTAACGCCCTCTTAGCATTTGTATAATGATTCTATCGTCCAACAGAAAATCCTATTAAAACTAAATAAAATCCTACATAGGAAATTAAAACCAAAAATAGCTAGCATGACCTATAGGTTGATAGCCTACTATTATCATTACAGATGAAATAATTGAAGAATGATGGAGCAAAATCCATCCAAATAGGAGAAGGTGCTGAAACACCATGTTTAGCACGCTTATTAACAACTGAGTTTCCTTCTCTATAAATATGTGACACCCTAAAATTCATATAAGAAATATAATAAAGATATTGTAGCCATTTATTTATGTTTAATCTTCCACAACACCTGCTTAGACTTGGATGAAAATAGCTAAACAACATACATTCAATCTCACTCAAGCCATAGGAAGTGTCAAGCTTTATGCCATGCAATTCAACAACATAAATCACAATATTAATTTTAGTCATATAACTAAACTCACAACCCAAACCAAAAGCGTAAGCACCTCATAGGAACTCAGAAGCTATCTTAAAGTTTCCACAGGTACCAATAGCTCCCAAAGATGCCCAAGATGAGCCATCGGTGTTTACCTTGATCCAAACACCTGGAGGAGGATGTGAAGTAACTGAAATAATTTTTAAAGTCAAAGAAGCAATACCATGAATGTTCAATAGTGAAAGTATTCAAAGATCATCAATAGAGTTATACATGTTCCCAATCTAAAGAAAATAAGTGTTTGTAATGTATTTCCAAATCATTTGAAGACCATGGTAAATAATAGGATCTGTAGCCTCAAAAATGGTGGCATTACAAACCTTCTATAATACCCTGCTAAGTTGTCATGGGAATCCTAAGAGGAGGATTAGGGGGGCAACCACATTAGTTGCTAAAAGTAATAAAGATAATGGCAGTGATGATGAAGCATAAATGGAGATCAATCAAGTTAATATCAATTAGAAAATCTGAGGCAATGCATAAGAATGCATTGAACAATTCTTATAACTAGACCTATATGTTGAGCTCTCTACAGGGACTTTTTGACTAAAAGATTTGTCATTTTTTGAAAAAGGTCTAGTTTCACACATGTAAATGGACCTGAAGACTTTCATTGTCGCATGATGTGTTACTTTCCACAAGTTCAATTAATTTTTATAAGACAAGGATAGGAAATTGTGACTTGCAAGCCACAAAGGAATAAAGTATAATTTTTGTAATCTATTTTCAATAAAAAATGCTTATATCGTGATGTACATGGTGGAGTAGATTCAACTCATTTCTGGTCTTATCACACCTAGTCCATTTGTCAACCTAACTTCTTACAAATATTGTGTTAAAGTCATTACTAATTTAAAAGCCTTAATATTTTTTGTCCATAAATTGATTATCCAAATCCACCAAATCAACTAAAAGATTTCACTAAATCTTTAAAAGATTTTTTATTAACTTGTAAAGATTTGCATGACAAATCATGCAAACTACATGGACAACTTGTATAAGAAAAATATTTTAAATTGAATATAAGTAAGGTTGCCAACTTATAGAGCAACTTGTCTTACAAATGTCAAAACAAATTAGCCAACTTCCATGAATTTAATGAATTTGGACAAAACTTTTTGCACTATAAATAGGGATGTGCATGGCAATGAGTGTTAAGCAATTTTTGAGTGAAAAATCATGTGAGAGTAATTAGTAAAAGCAAATAAATTGTGTTGTGTGTAAGTTGAGTGGTACTAGTGTGAGATGTTATAGAAAAAGTGTGTAGAGTGAAAAGTGAGCTTGAGTACATGAGTAGGGTATGTATTTGACTGATAAAATAATTTTTATGTTGTAATAGTGAATTTATTTTTAAAGAAAAATATTTGTTGTTCACTATTTTGTTATCCCATTTTTCACATGCTTTTTTATTATTGTTTAAACTCCAACTTCACAAGTAGTATTAGGGCGTACTTGATCAAGGGTCTGGCTACTAGTATTTTAAGTACAAAAGTAGTTATACGAGGGAGATTTTACACATGCACAGTTTGGAACTATGAAGCTGATTTGTTAGGAACCATGCTTAATTAATGAAATGTGAGGCTATTAAATCTAAGTCACTATGGTGGAATCTAGTAAAGTTAATATTAATAAAAATTAAATAATAATAATGATAGCATATGGAGGACCTACATGGGGTCACACTGGCAACAATTACAATTGACCTCATTTACAAGTGGCCAACATGTCATATCTTGTCAAACAAACGAAACAAAGAAACTTTCAAAGACTTAGTATATAAAGATTAGTTGGTTCTTGGCATACTGCTCCAGCATTGACTTTGAAGCAAGTGATTTCCAAGTTTCAAAATATGACTGCATAAAAAAGAAAATGGTGTTACTTAGTTAATAAATTTCAACCTTCTATAGAGACTCTATATTACAATTGATGCGGCATCTGGGATGCATTATTGTCATGCTCTTTGTGAAGCACATGTTGGGGTTTCATGATACAAACGCAACGGAAAAATTAAAATTTTATCACATTCCCAAACCTGGATCCTTGTAATTCGACTACTTGATTAAAACTAGGATTTCAAGAATCTCACCAAGACGTAGAAGAGGCAAGAACTTCTAGAAGGATGAGAGGAGGTTCACACCAGTGACACCTTACCTTGACCTTTTTACTTTGGTTGTTCAGATCAAGACATCTCCAAAAGGATGCATCCTCTATAGGTATCCACACGAATAGCCCTTTACAAAATGAATTGAAGTGTGTGCTAGCAACTTTCTTGATTGTCTCACAAATCAGGAATAAAAGAAAAACTCTGTGTTTATTTTCTAGGAAGAGAGAAAACCATTTTTGGAGGTAGGAAAAAACAAAACTGTATTAAACCCTAAAGAATATAACAAAATTATAGACTCCAAATTAGGGTTTCACCTACCAATGACCTTTTGGTAATTTCCCATTATATTCTGATTTTGTTTTAAAAATAAATCAGAAATAATATCTTATTTATTTATTTAGTTAAAATAACATTTATCTTAAATAAATAAACAAATAAATAAATAAATAAAATAATTTAATTATTTATTTCCATAGAGTTTATTTTGGGCTTATTAAACCCATAATCATTTTGGGCTTATTCTAAGTGTGTGACCCTGTAGGTTCACATAACATTGGTAGTGGGCCTAAATCTCTATTTAGGCCTACAAGTGATAAGTGGCCTCTAGGAAGACATTATGACTACCCAAGTCATGTGAAGTCAATAATCCGACATAACCTAATTACAATGACTTTTATCGTCCCTTTATCACATGATATCTTAATTGAACATAAGGCATAGAATGTCATCCCTATATTGTTCAATATTATGACTTGATTCCAAGTAAACTAAAAATGATAATTTTTTATCAATTCATTTCATCATGACCATGCATTTTCTTTCAGTCTATCTCATCAAGGGGCCCATAGATATCTTTCTCATATTAATAAGGGATAAATTCTTCTGAATCACTCACATTCCTCACATAACTAATTTTATATCCAATAACATCCTATCTAATCATCCGGTTAAAGACAATGTTAGAATGTGTCAAAACATAAAATAGCTATGTAGAAATCCATGATGATTTCAAGGTCAAAGGACCAAAATAAAATTACTGTGATGAGAAATACTTATGACAATAATCTATGCAGTATTATCATAGTGGGTCAATCCAGTACATGATCTCTCATCGTGTGCCTACGAGTTGACTTAATATCTCATATTCATGATTAGTAAAACACAACCATAAGTCAACATCATACTAGCCTTAATACTTTGATATTTATATAATGAATAAATGGCTAGGGATAATTAGAATAGAATTCTTATTTTAATCTAAGGGTTTTACTATCAAGTCACATACTTGATGGCCTTAGTAAGAATTAACCATTCATATAATTATCATAAAATCAAATGTTAATGAAATACCTCTTTATTAATAAAATAAGAAAGTCAATCCATAATCAAATGATTGACCTAATGCATATCACTAACAGTCTCCCACTTGCATTAGGCCCAATCAACATCGTATTAAATACCCATGGACCTAGTATGACTCTCATGTTTAGGCTGTGGAAGAGGCTTAGTCGGTGGATCAGCAACATTATCATTTATAGGTACTTTGCATATCTTGATGTCTACTCTCTTAATGATTTCTCAAATGAGATGATAATGCCTGAGTATGTGTTTGGATCTCTGATGTGATCTAGTCTTCTTAGCTTGGGCTATAGCTCCATTATTGTCACAATACAAGTTCACTAGATCTGATATACTAGGAATAACACCTAGTCCAATTATGAACTTCTTGATCCAAACAGCCTCCTTAGTTGCCTCTGAGGCAACTATGTACTCAGCTTCTGTTGTAGAATAAGCAACAGTGTCTTACTTGGAACTCCTCCAGCTCAATGCACCTCTATTCAAACAAAACACATATCCTTACTGTGATAAAAAATCATCCTTGTCAGTTTGGAAGCTGGCATCTGTGTAACCATTTACAACTAGCTCATCTTCTTGACCACTATACAGTAAAAATGCATCCTTAGTTCTTCTCAAGTACTTAAGGATATTTTTAACTACTATCCAATGACTTTTACCTGGATCTGACTAGTATTTGCTCGTTGTGCTTAAGTCATATGAAACATCAGGTCGAGTACACAATATTGCATACATGATAGATCCAATAGCAGAAGCATATGGAATCTTACTCATGCGGTCTTGCTCATCTTGTGTCATAGGACATTGAGTCTTGCTGAGACTAATGCCATGCAACATTGGCAAGAATCCTCTCTTGAAATCTTGCATAATAAACCTATTTAATACCTTATAAATATAAGTGCTTTAACTTAGACCAATAAGCCTTTTAAATCTATCTCTATAGATCTTGATGCCTAATATATAAGCAACTTCACCTAAGTCTTTCATTGAGAAATAATTCCCCAACCATGATTTAACATTTTGTAAAATAGGGATATCATTTCCAATGAGTAGTATATCATCCATATATAGCATTAAAAACACAATAGCACTCCCACTAACTTTCTTGTATACACAAGGTTCATCATTATTTTTAATGAAGCCAAATTCTTTGACTGCTTCATCAAAATGAAGATTCCAACTCTGAGATGCTTGCTTCAATCCGTAAATGGATCTTTGAAGGTTGCATACCTTTCGAGAATTCTCAGGACTAACAAAACCCTCTGGCTGTGTCATGTACACATCCTCAAGTAAATTTTGCATTAAGAAATGTTTTTTTGACATCCATTTGCCATATTTCATAATCATAGTATACAGCTATGGCAAGGAGAATTCGAATAGATTTTACCATAGCCACTGGTGAAAAGGTTTCATCATAGTTTATACCATGTGTTTGTTTGAAACCTTTTGCAACCAGTCTTGCCTTAAAGGAATGCAAATTGCCATCCATGTCGATTTTCTTTTTGAAAACCCATTTGCACCCAATAGTTTTTAAACCATCATTTAGGTCAATCAAGGTCCATACTTGATTATCATACATGGATTGCATTTCTAATCTCATGGCTTCAAGCCATTTCTCAGAGTCAGGACTATTTATAGCCTACTGATAGGATGTGGGCTCATTATGATCCACAATTAACATATCATTATCACCGGTTATGAGAAATCCATATCTCATAGGGATTTGACGTGTCCTACCAGACCTCCTTGGGCCTTCTAGTACTTGTGCAGGCTTAACAACTACTTATTGATTCAACTGCGGTTCTATATTATGTATAATGCTATTTTATGGGCCTTGAATTTCTTCAAGTTGTACTATGCTCACACTGGTTCCTTTGGAAATAAACTCTCTTTCCAAGAATATACCATTCTGAGACACAAACACTTTGTTCTCATATGCATTGTAGAAGTAATATCCTTTAGTTTCTTTAGGATATCCCACAAAAAGGCATTTGTCAAATTTGGGTGCTAGTTTATATGAGATTTGATGCTTCACAAAAGCATCACATCCTCAAATCTTAAGAAAAGAGAAACTAGGAGTTTTTCCAGTCCATTTCTTATATGGTGTCTTTTCAACTGCCTTCGATGGAGCTCTATTCAAAATGAATGCAGCAGTTTCTAAAGCATATCCCCAAAAAGAGATTGGAAGATCAGATTGACTCATCATAGATTGAACCATATCCAATAGAGTCTGATTTCTACATTCAACCACACCATTCCATTATAGTGTACCTGGAGGAGTCAATTGTGAAACAATCCCATAATCTCTAAGATGATCTGTAAATTCTTGGTTTAAATATTCACCACCTCGATTAGATCTTAGTGTTTTAATATTTTTACCAAGTTGATTTTGTACTTCATTCTTGAAAATTTTGAACTTTTCAAAAGATTCAGGTTTATGTTTCATTAGATATAGATAACCATATCTACTGAAATCATCTATGAAAGTTATGAAGTACTGAAAACCTCCTATAGCAGTTGAGCTTAATGGTCCACATACATCAAAATGTATTAGGCCCAATAAGTCATTACCCCTCTCACTCTGTCCAGTAAAAGGTGTTTTAGTCATTTTTCCAAGTAAACAAGATTCACATGTATCAAATGATTCATAATCAAATGAATTTAAAAGCCCATTTTGGTGTAACTTTAAAATGCGTTTCTCATTTATATGGCCTAAACAACAATGCCAGAGATAGGTCAAGTTTAAATCGTTAGATTTAGACTTCTTTGTATCTATGTTATAGATTGGCATTTCATTAGTGTCTTCAGCATCTAAAACTTAAAGTCCACTAGTGCATGGAGCATATCCATAGAAAATGCTATCTTGATAAATATTGCATATATTATTCTTAATAATAAATTCAAACCCTTTCTTGTCCAAACAAGAACCAGAAATAATATTCCTACGCATAGTAGGTATATAATAACAATTTTCTAAAGATAAAACAAGTCCACTAGCCAAAGGAAACTTATAAGTTCCTACAGCTAAAGCAACAACTCTTGCTCCATTGCCAACTCATAAGTACACTTCGCCTCTTGCCAATGATCTACTCCTTTTTAAACCCTACACATTTGTACAAATTTAAGATCCTGATCCAGTATCTAATACCCAAGAATCATAATCATAAGTAGATGGATTTAATTCTATAACATGAATACCTGAAGAGGTAGTCTTACCACCCTTTTTCTTCTTTAGATCATCCAAATAGATCTTGCAATTTCTTTTCCAGTGGTCTAGCTCATTACACAAAAAGAAAATGCCTTCCTTTACTTTGGGTTCAGCCTTGGATTTGGGCTTGGGCTTCTGAAAGCCTTTAAAGACCTTGGTCTTGGCCTTTCTAACCTTTTTCATCCCCTTTCCTTTATTGACCATGAGAACATCCTTGGTGTTACTCTTGATGTTCCTTTCAGTAATTTTCAGCATCCCATGCAACTCTGAAATAGTCTTCTCCATACTATGCATATTGTAATTCATAACAAAGCTATCATAAGCTTCAGGCAAAGATTGGAGAATAATATCCACAACCAATTCTTGTTCAATCTTGAGACTAAGCTTGTCCAAGTGATCAAGATGACCCTTCATCTTGAGAACATGAGGACTGATAGAGCCGCCAATAGTCAGCTTGCAGGAAAGCAATGCCCTGATGGTATTGAACATTTCAATTTTGGCTTTCTCTTGGAACATTTCCTTGAGATGGCCTATCATAGTATAAGCCTCCATTTCCATCAGATGCTTTTATAGCTTAGACTCCATTTCCAAGCATAACACAAGTGACATCAGTAGAATCATTGAGATTCTTATTATAAGCATCCTTTTGTGCTCTAGGAGCATTGGCAGCTGGTTCCTTAGGGATGGGTTGATCAAGGATGTATTCCTTTCTCTCATGCCTAAGAACAATTCTTAGGTTTCTATACCAGTCAAGAAAGTTAGTCCTATTGAGCTTATCCTTCTCAAGGATCGATCATAGCGACATGGTAGATGTACTATTTGAAGTCATTTTCTACAATAAATATATGCAAAGTCCATTCAGTATTTTATTAAATATGTATGAGGCATAATTAAAAAAATCCCACTAAATTTACTTAAATCAATAACCCTCTAAGTTAATTTTTAAAAAAAATTTAGTGGGCTAAGATCCATATTTCACCATACTCTAAGTGAGCTTTGGCTCATCGCCTAAAATATGGTTATTTAGGTAGACAACTCTTATCAATTACATCTCATGTAACTCTTGGATGGTATGGGATTTGACATCACATGTCATGGCTTAAAATCCCATCTAATGCCCTAGGTCCAAAACCATTTTGATAACCTAGTTAAGTCAAACCATATCAAACGTTTAGATTGCACCATTATCCAACTTGCCTTCCTCGGATAAATTTATATGCCCTACTTTGCTAGGCCCACATATAATAATCTAAGGCTTGACAAGTGTTGAATTTATGGGAGGCATTATAATGACTTAATATTAAATGAGGGTTCCTCTTTATTTAATCTTATTTAGTTATTGTTATGTTGTATTGCATGGCATTATATGGCATCACATACATGGCATCACATACATAACAACTAAAATAAATGTGACATAGCATGGCTCAAATCTAAGTTGATCTTCATAAGCCAATATGAAGATCAAAGGTCAAACCTAGGTAATATTACAATTACAAATTGAGTCTCCAATTTGAATCTCCATCTTCTACCATGGATCTCTTTCTTTGGTTCCCACCTTGGATCTCCATCCTGGGCCTCCAACTTGAATTGCACCGTGGGTCTTGATTTACATAAATTTTCATAATTTATTCTACACTATTCTAATAAAATAAATATAATAAAATAAAAATGACTCGCATGCCGTATTTAAAATTACAACCCATAAAAATTAAATCCAATCACATTGGTCTAAGGGCCATGCTATGCTCCATGCATAAAACAACAAACATGTATAACATAATAATCTATTTAGTTAGCAAATCCAATTATTATGTTAAAAAAAATAATGTGAGAATTCGTTCGGGGTCAAGGGACAGCGCCCCTTGCAGGGTCCTAGGGGCAGCGCCCCTAGTGGGGTTCCAAGGGACAGAACCCCTTGGCGGGGTCCAAGGGGTAGCGCCCAAGGTGGTGGTCTAGCTTACCAGTTAGTGGGTCCGACGATAAACACTTTACCTTAGTTCTTCAGTGAATTGCCTTTCAAATTTCTGAACATTAATGAATTTTCGTAATCAAATTACTATAAAATCAACTTGTTCAAAAATAGACAAAACGCTCAATTGAAACAGCCACCATGAAATCCTAATTTGCGTCAAGGAAGCAACCAACCAATTTTCGTAATCAAATTACTGAATCAACTGCTGCCTAAAACAACATCACTTTCTGTAAACAGCTTACAGTTTGAAAATACCATTCAAAACAGATTAAAAACAATTTTTAGTTTTTCATAAAAAACATCTGTGCTAGCAGCTGATTTTGATCATAGTAAAAAATCATAATAAAAGGGCAGTAAACAGATCAATTTGTATACTTTTACAAATTCGACTTTGCCTGTGCATCAGGTCACACGACCGTGTGCAAAATGCTCATGGTCGTGCTACCTGACTGACGTCATATCATGCATGGCTATGTGCCAAATGCGCACGGCCATGCTACCTACTAGCACAGATTATAATTAATTCATTTTTCATGAAAAAACATCCTGTCTTCATAAAATCAAAAACTGCTTTTAGTTTAATCAATTAAACCATTATAAACATTAATCAAATTAATGTTTAATTCCATTTTCAAATTGATTACTAAGAATTGTCATAAAACAAATCAAAAACCTTTTTTGATAATTTTGAAAACCCTTTTCAAAATGAATCATAAACCCTAACATATATCATATATAGACAGAATTAATTATTCAAATTACAAGTGGCTCTGATACCACTGTTAGGGTTTCGTGATACAAACACAGTGGAAAAATTAAAATTTTATCACATTCCCAAACTTGGATCCATGTAATTCAACTACTTGATTAAAACTAGGATTTCAAGAATCTCACCAAGACATAGAAGAGGCAAGATTTTTTGGAAGGATGAGAGGAGGTTCACATCGGTGACACCTTACCTCGAGCTTTTTGCTTTGGTTGTTCAGATCAAGACATCTCCAAAAGGATGCGTCCTCTATAGGTATCCACATGAACAACCCTTCACAAAATGAATTGGAGTGTGTGCTAGCAACTTTCTTGATTGTCTTACAAATCAAGAATAAAAGAAAAACTCTATGTTTGTTTTCTAGTAAGAGAGAAAATCATTTTTGGAGGCAAGGAAAAACAAAACAGTATTAAACCCTAGAGAATATAATATATTTATGGACTCCAAATTAGGGTTTCACCTACTAATGACCTTTTGGTAATTTCCCATTATATTCTGATTTTGTTTTAAAACAAATCAGAAATAATATCTTATTCATTTATTTATTTAAAATAACATTTATCTTAAATAAATAAACAAATAAATAAATAAAATAATTTAATTATTTATTTCCATAGAGTTTATTTTGGGCTTATTAAACCCATAATTGTTTTGGACTTGTTCGAAGTGTGTGACCCTGTAGGTTCACATAACATTGGCAGTGGGCCTAAATCTCTATTTAGGCCTACAAGTCATGAGTGGCCTCTAGCAAGACATTATGACTACCCAAGTCATGTGAAGTCAATAATCCAACATAACCTAATTACAGTGAATTTTATCGTCCCTTTATCACATGATATCTTAATTGAACATAAGGCATAGAATGTCATCCTTATATAGTTCCATATTATGACTTAATTCCAAGTAGACTGAAAATGATAACTCTTTATCATTTCATTTCAATATGGCCATGCATTTTCCTTCAGTCTATCTCATCAAGGGGGCCATAGATATCTTTCTCATATTAATGAGGCATAAATTCCTTTTGAATCACTCACATTCCTTACATAACTAATTTTATATCCAACAACATCCTATCTAATCGTCCGATTAAAGACAATGTTAGAATGTGTCAAAACATAAAATAGCTATGTAGAAATCCATGATGATTTCAAAGTCAAAGGACCAAAATAAAATTACTGTGATGAGAAATACTTATGACAATAATCTATGTAGTATTATTATAGTGGGTCAATCCAGTACATGATCTCTCATCATGTGCCTACGAGTTGACTTAATATCTCATATTCATGATTAGTAAAACATAACCATCAGTCAACATCATACTAGCCTTGATAATTTTATATTTGTATAATTAATAAATGGCTAGGGATAATTACAATAGAACTCTTATTTTAATTTAAGGATTTTACTATCAAGTCACATACTTGATGGCCTTAGTAAGAATTAACCATTCATATAATTATTATAAATGATAATGAAATACCTCTTTATTAATAAAATAAAAAGTCAATGCATAATCAAATGATTGACCTAGTGCATATCACTAATAGCACAAATCAAGACATGGAGCCGATTCTATGATCTTGCAACCAATGAATATAAAGGTTAGGATTTTAGTGTCGGGAATCCCACTCTAACACTAAACTCACAAATTAATTTTCAATTAAAATAAGATGTTATAAGTTAAATTTATTTGAAGCAGTAGATATTTAACTATTAAACTATTAGTTAATAGAGATATGGACTGATTTTTGATTCTATGACAGTAATAAATCCAAATCTATGTTAAGGCCATTACTTGTTTTAGTATAAGATTCTAGTGGAAAATGATTTTATTTTTCATTAATTTATATATAAATATGTCATCTTAGTATTAATAATTTTAAGGCTATTCCATAGTTCTAGGATAGACTTTAGTTATTTTTGGCAATGTAATTTATTTTCAAAATTTTGGCGAATAGATATATAATTTTTTCGGATTATTGCAAATTTATCCATCATTGAAGTAGTATGTGTTTGTGTTAATATAAATTAATAAAGACAATTAAGCACAAATCAAGCCGATATTAATGTAAAAATTATGAGGCAATATGGAAAAATGTACAACTTGCAAGAATTTTAGTGTCACATGACTTGATACTTTTCAAGGACAGGCTATCGTAGCTTGCAAGCCATAAAGGGATAAACTGAGAAAACATTCATCTCAAGTGGCATATCATTATAATTAAAAAAAAATTATGATTGCCTCAAATTTTTCATTTCTGAAAATTTAATGTTGTAATTTTTATTTTTAACAACTGAAAATACAATCCCACAAATAAATTAAAAATTTAATGTAGTTAGCATATCATTCTCAAACTAGCATGCCTATAATTTACTTTGAATAGTGCATAACTAACATTAGTCAACACTTCAATTTAAATAGCATATGAATGTAGTAAATGCTTACATTGTTGTGTGTGTGATACACTAGATCCACACAAAAAATAAAATTACAAATTTTTTCATTTATATTAGTATTTAAGTTGTGTAGTGAGCATCAAAAGGTGCAAAATTTAAATTTTATCATTATTAATTTGTAGAATTAATTTTCACTAAATTAAATGAGGACTCCCCTATTATGTAGTTAATCAATATTTCGATTGTTTAAACTATTCTCTACCTGATATAGTGGATCTGCTTAGGAAATTCAAATAGTTTGTCCATTTACATTAGCACATGTTTTTCTTTCTTACAACCCAATTCTAGTATTATCATGCCTAGACTATTTGTCACCACACTTCATACAAGTAGTAGGGATTGATGCTTATCCACAAGTATACAGAATCGTACAAGTAGTAATTAAATATTGATCCCATAGAGATCATAAATGGAGTATTGTAATACTAATTGTGCTTTGTTTGTTTAAACAACGAAAAATGGTGTTTTGAAATTAACTATAATTAAACAAAAGAAATCTATAATAATCAACAATTAATTTAAAAAGCTAGGGTTCTTATTATCAATTCAACCATTTCTAAAAATCAATTGGTACCTAAGCCATACCTAACCTTAATCTAATTTGAAGGCATCTAAGAAATCCTAGGTTTTCCTCTCAAACAAACCCACAATTAACTAAGTAAATTAACATCTTAGATTTATAACTCTCACTTACTAAGTGTTTGTTAACTAGGTTTAAAGCTCTAACCCTTAATCAATATTACTTGTTATAATGTCTCTGAACTAATAAAGCATCTAATAGGTTTTTATTTGTATCCAATGGAACCTATCTCTTAATCAAGTTTCATAATATAGGTTCAATTGAAAGGGTGGTCAATCCTATGAAGACATTAAGTTCAACAACAACTAAACGATTGAGATTAATGGCTTAGGTTTAATTGTAATTGTTACATGGTTGAATTGATATAAGAAACCTAATAAGAACTTAGCCACTCATGTTAATAATAATAGACAAAGAAGAAAAGTAAAAGAAAATAAACATCATCATTAATTAAAATAGAAATAAATAATAAAAAGTATTTAAAAAAAACCCCCCTTGACAGTTGAAAGCATATTATTCTTTAACCCTTGCTTCTTAATCTCCAAAACCACATGAATAAGAACTAGTCTTAATAATAAAAAGAAAGATAAAAAATTGTAAAAAAATGGAATCGAATGTTTTTTTCATGGCGGCTACACCTACATAAAACCCTAGCCTCCAGCCTCTTAATATGTTTCCTTTTCAAAAAATCCATTAAATCCCCCTTTACAGCACTTCAAATTTCAAATTTCAAAAAGCTATAATTAGGGCACATGGCCATGTGTGTTTAGGCACATGACTGTGTGCTTGTCTTTATAAGAATTTAGCAATTAAGAATGGCCCCGTGTGTGGGTGTGCATGACTGTGTGTCCATCCTTTAATCAGGCATGGCCATGTGCAATTACGCACACTACCATGTGCCTCTTATAAGCCTCAAACTTGAAGATTATGCCTTGAATGCTCCTTGGACACTTCTATAGCCTTAGGAAGCCCTTTGCCTCATTCCATCACTATTCTTTGAACACCTAAGTGCATAAAAAAACCAAAAATAAACCAAAGTACTAAAAATGAACACAAACCTAAGTCATGCAACATAAACATTTAAACTAAAGAAAAATGTAACAAAAGATTATAAATGCAACTAGAATGACACCTAATTTCAACACATTGAGTGCTTAAAATACTGTATTTCTCACACTCATTAAATTCCCCTACACTTGAATATTTGGTTGTCCTTAAGCAAAGCTCGAATATAATATATTCACTTAAAGAACCATGCTCATTAATTAGCTTTACTAAACTAAATACCTCAATCTTCCTTTGATAAAAAGCTTAGAGTATCAAAATTAAAATAGTAATCAGAGGTCAAGAATGCATTGTTACCTTGTGAAGAGCATACTTTTCTATTGAAATCATAAAAGCAATTAATTGATACTTCAGAAAAATGAAAGCAAGTAGGAATCATTTTAAAACTTAGGAAGTTAAAAATTCAGCACATAAAAGGTTTTAAAACTTTTATTCAATCAAAGTCTTCCCAATCTCAGTATCCCCCACCTTTCCTGCATTACTCAGTAAGAATACCTATAAAAAGAATCCTTTGGATACTCTTACTCTAAAAAGAGCATTGGAGTAAAAAGAGCATTTAAAGATATTCTTTTCAAATTCAGCCCTAATGAGTGCATTTTATGTTCCATCTCATTTTTTGTTTTTAAAGAAAATAAACCAAAATACATGTGAATTTAACTACACTAAGGTTAGACTCACATTCTAATTTACAAACATTTTTCTCAAGCATTAAGCACCTAAATTCATTTGTTCAATAGAAAAGTAAGCATTAGGTTCATTAAAATGCTAAAATTCCTAACAATAAATTACTCTCCTAATTTAAAAAGTCCAAAAAAATCATTAAAGGAAGATTAAAGCATTTCTTTAAGAAAACTACACTTTAATGAATATTATGTGAATAGATTGCAACAATCCAAGTGTGAGAGTAATGCATGAACAACACAAAAATTAAACTAAAACATGCATGACTCTTAAAGTAAGACAAACACACAAACATAAAAAGTAAATAAAAATAAACAAAAACTAAAGAACAGTGTATTCCCCTCATTTGGATGCACTTGGTGGGGAAGTGAATGGAATGATAATGGGATCTCTTACTGCCTTATTAATCATTTTAGACCTTTTGCTTTGAGGGAGTATATAAAAGATTTCATCAATTTGGGCTTACAACCTTTCAACCCTCACTTCACAACTCCTTTCAAATTTCTCCATCTTAAGAGACAAATCCATGATCATATTCTTAATCTTGTTGTTAGAGATGTCCATAAGCTCCTTGATTTTTTCCATGATTCCTTCACTCCATCTTTTGGTGCTCCCTCTCTTCCTTGCTTGGCTTTCACTTTCATTAGCTTCTTCCTCCATAGTATTAGGAGGCAAAGGGACTTCACCATGTTGCATTGTTGTTTGGCACAATAAGTAGCATCTTCTTGAAGTGACATCATGAAGTTCATTAAATTTAAGGTAATCTTCATTAAGGAATTCATATTCTAAGGGGCTAATTGATGTTTGGCAAATTCATATGGAGCAAAATACAATGCCAAACTAGTGATAATATGCCCTATCAATAACAATGCTTTCCTAGCCTACACAACATGCCATATAGAACATAAAACAAACTAACTTCTAAACACTTTTTTGTTAGTTTTCAAGCACCACAACATAAATAACTCATTTAGAGAAACCCTAGTATTATCCTTTCTACTAAAAATGGTGTATGACATGAACTCGTGCAGAATTAAATATGAGTGATCTTTAATCAAACCTCTGATCATTACTTAGCCTTCATAAACTCTATAACCCCAAATGATTTCATGCCAAAAGCTACTTATATTATAATCCAATGGAGGTTGACAAACATCTCCTTTAGGAAAACTAAAGATTTCATACATGATTTCGTAGTTAAAATAATATTCTTTTCCAAATAACCTACATGAAAAGACCCATTAATTTTCATCTAGACTCTTAAATGTAGTGTAAAATTCTATTGTGAGCTTAAAGAACACATCATGTTGGGTTATAGCTATAGCTTAGACCACCCCAATTTCTTACAAAACACGTATATTGTTCCCTTAATACCCATGTTCAAACGTACCTCATTGTTAAAATATTTTGGCTTGCTGAAATTTCTTTTAACTAAGGAGCAAAATCTTTTACCTTCCTCTTCCGAGTAAATGGTAAAGAAAGCTTTATAATCATCCCTTATGTCTTTGGACTTACCTTTGCCATTACTAAGCCTCTTTCCTTGATATAGCATCTTTTATCTAGCCATCACAACAATGTTAGTGTCTTTACAAAAATAAAACAGGAAAAGAAAATAACAAGAAAAAAAACAAAATAAAAGAATAGTAGGGTTTAAGTAAGAAAAAGGGTTATAAATAATTTTATTCCTAAAACAAAAAAGAAAGGAAATAATATGTTATTAAAAAAAAAGATAAATAAAGATTATCAAGTTAAAGGTTCCTTTATCAAATAGGAATTAGGAATCAAATAGGAAATTAAGCTTTTTAGAATCCCTAATTAATAAGGAAAATAAAATAAAAAATTAACAAAAAAATTGAAAATTTTGAAATTCAAAAATTTTAATCCCTCATCCACACTTAAAATGTACAACATCATCATTGCATGAACATATGACAAAGATTGTGACAAATAAAAATTAGACAGCCATGCTCATCGAGGCGCACAACCATATGTGTCAGGGTGCACAATCGTGTGACCTATTTTTGCATTTTTAAGCTCATCAAGTTCCATGGTTGTGAGCTTAGAGGCGAATGACCATGCCTATATCATGATTTTTGAGCTCTGAAGGTGTATGATTAAGCATAAAATGCACATGGCCGTGCTTGAAACACGATCTAAACATAAGAAACTGGCTTGCTTAACTCTTATCAATCTGATTGCCATCAATTTTTATAGAACAAGTATCATAAAATCATGTCATCCATATGAGAGAAAAACTAGGCATTAAATAAAGGACAATTAACATTAATGAAATAAAATCCTAAAACAACTTAAACTAAAATGAAACTAACTTTAACAACTTAAACAAACATAATAAAACATAACAAACACAACTTAAACACAATGGTCCATAAAACATGAAATAAAAAACAACTTAGATGAAACATTGTTCAAGCTAAAACAAAATAACAAATTGAAACAAGGTCTTCACTCTTCTTCTTTATCCTCGGATGAGAAGTCATCTTCTTCCTCTTCGAGTTCATCATGAATTGGTGGATATGGTGGAGGAAAAAAATTTAGGAATTAGAGAATGCCATGAAATTATGGTTGATCAAATTCACATTTTGATTCATTCCTATCATTGTAAGGTCCAATCAGTGTGCCAATGTATTCAACTCACCAACATTTGAATCAACTACTCTCACTTAAAGGTCCAAGTTGGCCAACCTTTCCATGACCATATTAATGGTAGCTTCTTTGATCTTCCCTCCTCTTCTTCTTGTGCTTCCTCTAGCGGTACGGGTTGGGTAAGGAATGCTCTTCCTCTTTGGTCAATAAGAACTAAGCCCATAGCTTCCATCATGTTAATGTCAATGAAAAAATAGCCCTTGACCTTTTCAAATGGCATATTTTCAGTATCAAAGACTAGGTAAGTAGCTATAGTGGTCACTAGTCCTCTTACCTTGATAGCCCTAGTTACTTTTGTAGATACATCGCTCAATTTTTTTGGCTAAAGCATAACAAATATCAAGTTTCCTATCATTAACCATGCAAAAAAAATGTTTAGCTCAATGGTGGTAACCACGGAATCCCCTTCTTTCCTTAGAATAAAGAATGGGCCATAAGCCTATGCAAATACTTCAAAGTGAGTGATCGAATGCAGGATTCTTTCGTTGCCTTAGCCCTTATAGAAATCTTCCCTTTCTTTGGTTATTTCTCTCCAAAATACATCTCTATCATACTCAACATTAGCATTTTGATCCTTAGGAAAATGAAATACATCATTAAGTTCACATTTCTATTAGGGACAATCTTCCTATTCATCATTTGCTCAAATTTCTTCCTATACACTCATGCCTAAAATGAATTTGATTAGGAAAGCGTTTTACCATTCATTCTTCATTAGCACCACCTGGGTTGTTAGAGCTTCCACCAAGCCTTGATCTTTTGGGAGGAGGAGCAGATTTCTTCTTTGTAATGCTTTTCTTCCTTGCTCTCTTCCATGGTGGTATGAAGGCGATGAAGAGTTAAAAGAGTGTTAATAAAGAAGACAAGTGAAGAATGGGTAGCTAATTATAAGATATGAGGAAGTGGAAGAGAGTTAGGTGTTTAAATAAAAGAGATGGGGGTGCTGGGAATTAGAATAGGTAGTCAAATTTTAAGAGTTCTAGAGTTTGAGAAGTGGGAAAGGTAATGGGAATTCAAGAATGCTAGGTTTGGGAAGTGGTCAAGGTTAGGAACCCTAGGTGCTTAGGAAGTGGGGAATGTTGGGAAAGTGGAGGGGCTCCACTTAAAATTGAGTGCATGTCATGCATTTACAATACAGTAGGGGATGCATGGACATGCATGTTGAGGCACAAGGCCATGCGACCTACTGGCACATTATTTCTTGATGGCAGGCATAAATGCACATGGCCATGCCTGGTTGTATGTTTTTAGATTGTCAGGCACACAACCATGTGCAAAATATGGATAGCCATGCCAAGATGCAAATTTTGGCTGACATGGGCATTGTTGTGCTTAAATGCACATGGCCATGCTTGAATGTAATTTTTGACAGTAAAGAAAAATAATTATGTCACATGGTTGTACTATTGGGTGCACAACTTAACCAATTCACCAATCAAAGTATCAATCACAAATTTTCACACAATGCATCACATAAATGACTTGCATATCGTATCAACTAACATTCCACACAAATTTAACTTTTAAACATATTTTAGAGCTTCTTGTTTCCGTACTTCCTAAAATCATAAAAGTAAAGAAATATCAAAAGTCTAATTAAAAGAAACCTGCAAAAACATAAATGAAGTGATTTAAACAAAAAAAAGTAAAAAATTCTTGGTTAAGCCCCTAAGAAGTGCTCTTTTAAGGGTCTATGAGCTAGACCGCTATGTTGATCATGTGGTTGACTCCCTCAAATATGCAACTTGATAAAAATTCTCTAATATGCCTCCATGGTACAACTTTAATCTTTACCCATTCATTTTGAATTTGTGTCATCTAGTGTTCCATAATTCTACAGCTCCATGAGTGTATGGTTTAGCCATTGTAAAAGGTCCTGACCATCTACTCTTCAATTTTCTAGGAAATAATTTGAGCCATGAATTGAAAAGCAATACTTAATCACCTTCCTTGAACTTTTTGACACTCACTTTTGCACCATGCCATCTCTTTATGCATTCCTTGTCAATCCTTGAATTCTCTTAGGCAACTTCTCTAATCTCTTTAAGCTTACTTAGTTATAATAATCTCTTTTTAGCTATATCCTTAAAGTTAAATTTCAAGGCTTTCACCTCCTAATAAGCCTTGTGTTCAAGTTCAACTGGAAGATGACATGCTTTGCCATAAACCAATATAAAAGGAGACATCCTAATAAGTGTTTTATAGGTTGTTCTGTATGCCCATAAAGCATCATCAAGCTTCCTTGTCCATTATTTTTCTTGACTTGCTTATTATTCTTTCCAAAACTTTTTTCGACTCCCTATTGCTCACTTCAATTTGTCCACTCGTTTGGGGGTGATAAGGTGTATCTAATCTATGTTTCACCCCATAATGAGCCAATAAGGTTTCCATATTTTCATTGTAAAATTGTGTTCCCCCGTCACTTATGATTACTCTAGGCAAACCAAATTGAGAGAACAACTTCTTTCAAAACTTGCAAATAACTTTTACATCATTTGTTAACCATGCTTAGGCCTCTACCCATTTGGAAACATAGTCCATATAAACAAAAATGTACTTATTACTTTCTAACAAAGGAAATGGCCCTATAAAATCAATGTCGCATGCATTGAATATTTCAACCTCTAAAATTCCAGATTGAAGCATTTTGTCCTTCTTTGAAATGTTGCCACTCCTTTGACATATATCATAGTGACTCACAAAGTCCTTTGCATCTTAAAAAGGTGTAGGCTAATATAACCCTACTTCAAGAACTTTAGTAGCTATTCTTTATGATCCAAAATTTCCACCATTGACCATTCCATGACAATGATACAATACTGACCCAACTTCTTCATTTGCTACACATTTTCTCACTATACCATAACTACACAATTTCCAAAAAAATGGTTCATCCCAAAGGTAAAAATTTGGAATCATGAATCAACTTCTTTTTTTGTTGATGAGTGAACTCTTCTAGCATTTCTCCACTTGACAAAAAATTTGCTATGTCAGCAAACTAAGGAGCACCCATAATTCCTATAGTCAAAAGCATCTCATTTGGAAATAGCTCCTTAATAGGATCTTGATTGTTCCCTTCCTCTTGCTCTTTGTCTAGCCTTGAAAGATGATTAGCTACTATATTTTCATATCCCTTTTTGTCTCTAACCTCAATGTGAAAATCTTGTAACAATAGCACCTATATAATAAGCCTTCGTTTGGAATCTTTCTTTTTCATTAGGTACTTCAATGTTGCATGATCTGTGCATAAAACAACCTCAGAGCTAAGGAGATATGATATGAACTTATCAAAAGAAAAAATGACTATCAGCATTTCCTTCTCTGTAGTAGAATAATTCAATTGTGTATCAATCAATGTCTGGCTTGCATAGTAGATCATATATAGTTTGTTCTCCTTTATTTGACTAAGCATAGCTCCTATTGCATGATCACTTGCATCATACATCAACTCGAATGGTAGACTCTAATTTGGTGCCATAACTATTGTAGCTGAAATAATGGCTTCCTTTAACTTGTCAAAAGCCAATTTACAATCATCAGTAAAATCAAAAGGTGAATCATTCTCAAGAAACTTATAGACGGGTTTAGAGATTTTTAAAAAATACTTAAAGAACCACATATAGAAGCCTACATGGCTAAGAAAACTCCTAACTCCCTTCATATTTATGGGATATTGCAGCTTCTCGATTGCTTCCACCTTTGCTTTATCAACTTCAATCCCTTGAGTTAAAAATTTGTGTCCTAGAATGATTACTTCATCTACCATGAAATGACACTTTTCCCAATTTAGCACCAAGTTTATCTCTTCACATTGTGCAAGAACTTGCTCCAAATTATTTAGGCATCCCTCAAATGAGTTTTCATAGACTATAAAATCATCCTTGAAAACATCCATGATCTCGTCTACCAAATATGCAAATATAGACATCATGCATCTCTGGAATGTTGTAGGAGCATTACATAATCCAAATGGCATCCTCCTATATGTATATATGCCATGAGGACATGTAAAAGTAGTTTTCTCTTGATCTTCTAAAGCTATTGCAATCTGATTGTACCCTAAGTACCCATCCAAAAAATAATAAAAAGCATGTCCTACTATCCACTCTAACATTTGATCAAGGAAAGGTAATGGGAAGTGATATTTTCTTATGGATGAATTCAACTTTCTATAATCTATGCACACCCTCCATCCACTTTCAACTCTTGTAGGAATCAACTCCCCTTCCTTATTTTTCATAATTGTAATTTCACCCTTCTTTGGTGCACACCGAATTAGGCTCACTTATGAACTATCTGAGATTGGGTAGATGATCCCTACATCCAAAAGCTTCACTACTTATTTATTCACCACTTCTTACATGTATAGATTGAGCCTTGTCTGCCTTTTAATGGTTGGCTTGTGTCCTTCTTCCATCAAGATCTTGTGCATGCAATAAGATGGACTTATACCCTTAATGTCAGAAATTTGCCAACTGATTACTTTACTCTCCTCTTTAGCATGTCCACTAGTAAATCCTCTTGATCTTTTTTGAGTTTAGAGGATATAATCATAGGTAGTGTTTAATCTTCTTCTAAAAAAGTGTACCTCAAATATTAGGGTAAAGGTTTCAAGTCTAATTTTGGTGGTTTTATGGTTGAAGTTGGTTGTAAGCACCTAATTTTGGGATGATGTATTATGGATATGATAAAGGACTCCAATGATGAAAATATCATGCATAGGTCTTCAAAATTTGAACTTTGAAACTTTAGAGGTCTGATTGCATTTTTTAAAGAAAGGTTTTAATGTTTTCAAGGACTAAATTGCAATGCTTTTTAAGGATTTAATTGTAAAACTTAAATTCTTTCAGGGACCTTTTTGTAATTAAAAGTTAAAAAAAAAGTGGTCATAATTCTATAATTCCAATTGTAATTACATAATTTCGATCAAAATTGTGTAGTACCGGTGGGAATTACACTAATTCTTATTGGAATTACGCAATTCCGGTCGGAATTAGATGTATTCCATTTTTTTTATTTTTCAGAAAATAAAAAAATATTTTTCTTGAATCCTGATTGGTTTGAAATTTCCTTAAAATTATTTTTGATATTTATTTGATATTTTTAAGGAAATAGAAGTCTCTTTAGAATCAATTTTTACGTAGGGTTTGAAGGGTTGTTTCACTATAAAAGGAGATGTTTTGGCTCTTAGGAAGGGAGGAATTTTGGGGGAGGAGCAGTCTTTTATGTAGAATTTTACTTTGATATTTTCTCTACGCCAAATTATTCTTCAACTTTTGGTTGATTTTTTAAAAAAAAGCATTCTTGACTCTTTTCAATTGCCAATTGTTTTAAAAAAACATTCTCTATAGAATTCCCTTTTGTTTAATTGATTAATTGAAGATCTTTGAAGGATTTTTGAAAAATAAGATTCAAAGACCTATCAAGAAAGATGATTTTACAAAATATGAGGAGCACTCCATTTAAATCATCCATAAACATCATATTCTCCATATTCTTCTTTTCTTTTCTTTTTCTTTCTAATTTTATTGATTTTTTTTATTTGAATTATTATTATAATTTATTCACTAAAAATAATTTTTTTTCTTTTTTTCATGGTGATTATGAAGGAAAATACATGATGATCATGTTTGGAGGACGGAACTCATAAGAATTCCTTGGAAAGCCATGGATAAGACCTTGTAGCTAGATTTAGTTTTTAGATTTTTAATATTTTTTTATTTAATTATTTAATTTATATTTTTGGGGTTGTATTAATTATTTTTATTTTTATTTTCTACTAATTATTGTAATAGCCCCAATAGTGGGAATAGTGAAATTATGTGTGTGATTGCATGTTTATGTTGATTAAGTGGTTAGTAAAATTAGGGTTTCAATTGGGTAATTAATTAAAATCAATGGAGGAAGTAGATTAATTTAGGTTACATGTTAATTACAATTAGGGTTTTAGAAAGAATAATTAATTGGATGATTGATCTTTTATTTAATTGTTTTGGTATGTTTTATTTGTTTTTGGGCTGGTTTATATATTTTAATGTGTTTTTGGCCTTAAGCCCATATTAGATTCTAATCCACTTAAATAAATTTAAAGTTTTTTTTTAGGTTTGATAATTTGATCCATTTTATTCATAAATTTACTAATTTAATTAAAATTAGGTTTAATTAATTAAAATACATTTTAGGACCATAATTAATTAGATTTTTAGGTTAGAGATAATCTAGGTCCATTTAGTAAATTAGACATAGGTCCACCTAATTTAATTTTAGTAATTTAGACTTAGCCTACTTAATTAAAGCCTTTTTCATAATTTATAGATTTAATATCACCTTAGAATTAAAACATGTAGAATTTGACCCATTAATTTAAATACTCTATAATTTATAGATTTAGGCACATTTCTAGAATTAAAATAAATGGACTTAGGTTCATTTAATTAAAATTAGAAGGAATTAGTCTTTAGCTCACTTGTAAATTAAAATATGTAGATTTAGCTCATTTAATTAAAATCAATGTAGATTATACTAATTTATGGATTGTATTGAATGCATTATTCACTTGTATTTTTCATGACTAATTTGCCTTGGAGTTAATTGCTAGAATAAGGATTTATATGAAAATGCATGTAAATAGAGGATAATATAATAATTCATAAAGTCATTCTAAAAGAGCACAAGACTGAAAGAAGTTGGTATTCCATATCCAAAATCTCCTGGTTGTGGTGCTAGCTTTCTTGTAAGGAATCGAGTATCACCTTTTCAATTTGTCCTAGTTATTACCTTGGGTGTCGACTCATCATCTCCATGCTATGTCTTTGTGATAGTGGTTAGTGTGTTCTTTAAAGCCCTGAGCTCAAACAGTGTCGCGGTTGCTAAAATCTTTAATGCACGCTAAACCCTGCCGTAAACAGTGGTGTGAGTTTGGTGTTTAGTAATTTCATGTGTGGTATGTGAGGTTGGTGTTTGAGGTATGCTTCATCTTGAGAGGATTGCACTTGAAAATAATTCTCAATATTTTTAATCTCCATAAATTTTGCTAACCTCCATCATTAACTTCATTCACACATTCATCAACATCTACTCACATACAAAAATCCTTATCATAGGGGTATTTCATGCTTTAATAAATGTAAAACTTTCAGCTTTCATCACCTACTCTTAATGTGAGAGTTCCACTATAAACATCAATGATTGCTCTTGCAGTGTAAAGAAAAGGCATACTAAGGATTAATGGAACCTCTTCATCCTCTTCAAAGTCAAGGACTACAAAATCAACTAGAAAAATGAATTTTCCAACCCTTACTAGCACATCTTCCACTATGACTTATGGTTCCTTCACTATCCTGTCTGCAAGTTGCAATATGATATTGTTGGTTTTGCTTCTCCTAGCCCTAATTTCCTATGAATAGACAAACGCACAAGATTAATTGAAGCTCCTGAATCATATAAAGCTCTTTGAAAATTTAAATTTCTAATAGAATATGGAATAGTGAGACTCCCTAGATGCTTCCTTTTTAAAAGAAGTTTATTCGAGATTATTGCACTACACTCCTTTATGAGTGTGACTATCCCATGCTCCTATAACTTCTTTTTGTTGGAAATTAGCTCCTTTAGAAACTTGGCATATTTTGGCATTTGAGAAAGATAATCCATAAGAGGCATATTGATGTAGAGTACCTTAAACCTCTCCAAGAATTTTGCTAATTGCTTGTCATGCTCTTATTTCTTTAACATTTGAGGATATAGAACTAGAGGTTTGTATGGCTTCACTAGTAGTGGTGTTAATTTTTCCTTATTTTTATCCTCAACTTTTTATTCTTTTCCACTTGTACTTCAACCAACTTATCTTCTTCTTCCTTCTCCTTTTCCTGTTTCTTCTCTTTCTCATATTCCATAGTTGCTTTTAAGGTTTGAATCTTTGTTCCACTTCTCAAGGTTATAGCCTTCAACTGCTCTTTTGGATTCTTTTCAATGTTTTTTGGCAAGGAACCTTGATTTCTCATTGACAAAGAGTTCGCCAATTGCCCTATTTGCACCTCTAAATTATGGATAGAGTAAGAGTGATTCTTGAACATGAGCTAAGTGTCTTGGTACATTTGCTCAAATCTGCCTTCCAACCTCTTTATTACCTCATCTTGTTGGTTAACATCACATCCATGAACTTCTCCAGCTTCCTCTCCAAAGAAGTCCATGAAGATGAATCTTTTTCATGTTGAAAATTAGGTTAGTGATGTTGTGTATTCTGCCCTCCAAAACCTTGTGGTGCTTGTGGCCTCCACTAGTTGTTTTCTTAATTCTTTCAAGATAAATTAGGATGATTTCTCTAACTAGGACTGTAGGTGTTTCCATGCACTTAGTTCTAATGCCCCTTGAAGTTGTTTATATAGTTAACATTCTCTATTGATAGTCCTTACAACATTTGACACGCAATAGTTGGATGGCCACCCTGACATAATTGCCAAGAAGAAGATAAGTTATAAATTGCATTTACACTCATTTTTTCCATCCTCTTGGATAACGCATCCATATTTACATTTATTATTTTTTAAGCTATCAAGCTCAACTACTCCCCCTCTCTTTGGAATAGCCCTCTCATTAGACCATAGGCTTTGTGTGTTAGCTATTTCTTCAAAAAGCTCCAAAGCATCTTCACGTGTCTTTGACATGATAGTTCCTCCAACAGATGCATCTATGTTTACTTTAACTACTAGATTGACTCTTTTATAAAAAGACTACACCAAATCCCATGAAAGAATTATCTATGGGGGACACTATCTTTAAAGATCTTTGAATCTATCCCAACATTCATAAAAGCTCTCATCCTCTATTTCATAAGAAGAGTTAATTTCACTCATGATCTTTAACACTTTATCTAGTGGGAAGTACTTATTAAAGAAAGCTATGTAAAGCTTTTGCCATGTGTTTATGGAGTTGGGTGGTAAGCTTGTGAACTGTCTCTTGGCCCTATCCATGAATGAAAATGGAAAAAGGATCAATCGAATTGCTTCAGGTTGCACTCCATTCATCTTAAAGGTTGAGAAATATTCTAGAAATCGCTAATTAGATCCTCATGTGGCAACCTATTGAACTGTGAATTTTGGATCACTTTGATCATGGTAGGTTTAATTTCAAAATTGTTTACTCTTCTATTAGCCTCATAATTGGATTATGATCACTAGGGACATTGGGACTCATAATGTC
The DNA here is from genome assembly GCA_947683625.1 of Mallotus nudiflorus. Classification (NCBI taxonomy): domain Eukaryota; kingdom Viridiplantae; phylum Streptophyta; class Magnoliopsida; order Malpighiales; family Euphorbiaceae; genus Mallotus; species Mallotus nudiflorus. The sequence goes on along the minus strand of CANTUR010000720.1, from coordinate 1,421,535 downwards.
CCTCATAGTTCTTTGGCCATTCTGCCCATTTTGTTCATTTTGCCAGTTATACGCTATTCATTTAGCTAGAGGTAGGTCTCTTTCCTCTTCTCCTCTATTCATTCTGTTACTAGTCTGTCTCCTCCTTTTGCGAATTGTCCTCTCTAGCTCTAGATCAAGTAGTATTAACTGGGCTCCTCATATACTTACACCACATGTTGTGTGCATGCACTTCTCAAATCCCTGAAAACCATACAAACAGTCACTAAAAGAAAGTCTAAATCAAACAACACAAAATTCTCTATAATATCAATTTTGGCAATACATGGCAACGGAGCCAAAAACTTGATGCTTATCCGCAAGTATACGGAATCGTACAAGTTGTAATTAAATATCGATCCCACAGAGATTACAAATTGAGTATTTTAATACTAATTTTTCTTTGTTTGTTTAAACAGCAAAAAATGGTGTTTTGAAATCAACTAAAATTAAACAAAAGAAATATGTGATAATTAACAATCAATTTAAAAAGCCTGTAACACAGAGACTACAAAGGAGAACGACATTGATGATAATGACAAAGTGATATCCATGAAGACAATGTCAACAAAAATGTCTCATATTAGTCCTGAGAATAGGACTTGCATGCTAATCAGAACTACTAGGAAATCAGATGAATATGAGGGATGTCATGAGAAAACTAAATGTCATTACAAAGGCTTTCCTTTGTGTCAATACTCGTAGGGACCAGCGAATTGTTGCCTCATGCCTGCAAATAGGTATGAGTTTTTATTTTTAATGACCTCTAGTATTTTGTAGTTTCAAGAGTTTCAAATATCCATATTGGATCAGCCCATGTGGATTAGTTATGATGGCAAAGCTATGCCAATACTTATTTCTCTATATACAAAATTCAAATTCGAAATTTTTTACCACTTGAACTCATAATATTAGTTTTTCAGTTTGTTTTTTTCAATGCACAAGATGAAACAAGAAAATTTTGGACATATTTAGTGTCTTAAAACATGAAGTGTCTCACATTTTTATTATGATTGAATTAGTCTGCAGGGACGTAGGCTATGGCATCCAAGCATCAATCTGAAATCTTACTCTCATTTCAGGAAGAGGTGTTCTTTCAGCAAATAAACCTGAAATTCTGATGAATTTTTTCAAGTTTTGAGTATGTATTAAACAAAGTGTTATGTTCTCTTCATTTTATGGAATGTGTAATTCAATAAATGATTCAAAGGGTGTTGCAGAAAAATTTTATTCTGTTGTTTTGTAAAATCTAGCTATAAATTTGCAGGTCTATGGTTTCTTTTTATGTCACTTCTCCACTTCTGTAAATTTTACGGTAATTGCATGCATAGTCACATTAGGAATTGAAATGACTTGATGAATGCCACATATATATATATATATATATGTATGTTGGTTCAAAAAAAATATATTGAAAAAAATAAATTAATAGCAAATAAATAACTAAATAAACAATAAATAAACAAGTATAGAAATAAATAACTGACTTACAAGTGTAGAGAAATACAAAGATTTTTGCTAGAATTTGATTATGTGGCAACACTTGATTGTATCAAAATAAAATAAAATAATAATAACTAAAAGGTGCTAGAATTTGAGTATGTAGCAGCCATCAAAACATTTAACAAAAAAAAAAAGAATTAAGAATAATAGAAAGAAGAAGGGTTCTCACAGAGACAAAGGAAGAAAAGAGCTGTCTTCCTTCTTCAAAAAATAGAAAAAAAAAATAAAAAATAAAAAAATAAAAGAGAGGGGGGCTGCTGCAATTCTCCTTAAATTCTCACCATTGAAACTTCATTTGTTCAAGCTCTATCATCTTTAAACATCAAAGCTTCATTCCTTCTTGGATAATTGGTTTTCATGAATTTATAGCAAGATTAGAGGTTTCAAGCTTTGGGGCTGCTTAACTTAATCATTTTTTGTAAGTTTTTTTTTTTATTTTGAGTAAAATGTTGGAGTTTAGAAACATAAAAATGTATCCGAGCATCTCAACTAAGTTGACAACCTCTGTCGTCCAAAAATTATCAAATATAAAATAAAAATCTGAATACAAGGATAAAAAAAAGGCAACAGCCTCGAGAAAGCTAATAAAATCTAAAATTAGCTCTCCTACAAAAGTCATTACAAATCAAAGAATTGATAAAATTGGGGTTGGAGTCGCACCAACAAAAAGAAGAAGCTGAAGTTCCGTACTTAGCCAAGGAATCAGCTGCCGAATTCCCTTCTCAAAAAGTGTGGGAAACGTAAAAGTCATTTAAGAAGCCATATGCAGACAACGGTGCGACTGATGTTTTAATTGCCAAGGAACATGATATGACTTGGTGCGAAATAAGTGGACCACGAAGGAAGAATCACACTAGCCATATTCTATGCCAACCACGGGACCATGTAATTTTGATTGCTTTCATTGCTGCTCGGAGTTCAGCAACAAAAGCCAAATTGTATGAGATTCCAAACGCAGAAGCTCCTCTAGGAAACCCACGAGCTGTTCTGAAAATTCCGCCACATCCCGTAAGACCTTGAGCTCCTAAGGCCGAACCATCTGTATTGACTTTAAGCCAGCCACATGGAGGTGGCTTCCATATGACTGTAAGAATTTTTGGAGCCTTAACTGCAATCCCTCCTATCTTAAAAATATGCAGAATTCGGAGATCATCAACTATATTGTGAATGGTCCCTATTCAGAAAAAAGATGTTTCTTTAATGAGTGACCAAAGGGAAATGAGAGTGCCATGAATATTAGGTGAAACATCATTAAAAATGAAGTCATTCCGGGTTTTCCAAAGTAAGCAAATGCCATGAACAATTGCAGATTATCACAACGCCATTATTTGGGAGCTGAACGAATGATTTGCTGCGGATAAAATTAAGTCCAAAACAGAACCCGAAGCACATAATTGCTTGCAAAATAATTGTGAAACAGCATGCCAAGTAGAGGAAGCATAAGAACATGAAGTAATCAAATGATCGTTTGTTTCTTCATTATGAGAACACAAGACACATCTCGAGGGAAAAGTCATACCTTTTTTGTGCAAGTTCTCTTCAGTTGGAAGATAATTGAGAGCAGCGCTCCAACAAATCATGGACTTTGAAGGGGGCAGAAATTTTTTCCAAATAAAAAAAACTCCAAGGTAGTAGAGGCTTAAAAGTCCTTAACTGATTATACATTTGTTTTACGGTCAAAACACCATCCTTTATTGGCGTCCATGCACAAAAGTCACTATCAACATTAAGAAACTGAACATCCTGTATATTTTTCCAAACCTCAAAATTGGAAATGCTAGAGAGCTGCCAAGTCTCATTTACAACAAATGAAGAAACTTTTGAGGAAGGAAATATTTTAATTGTATATATTAGAAAGTAAATATTTGTATACAATTTGGAATATAATTTTTATTTTATTTAGGATTTTATTTTATTCCTAATTATGATGTGATTAGAATTCTTGTATGTATATATAAGGGTTGTAACCTCTCTTATAAATGTATGGAAAAATATTTCCCTTGAATTTTTTTATCTTTTTCTCTGAATTTTATTCTTCATGATATCAAAGCAGTGATTCTAGGTTCATATGTAAAAACTAATTGTATTTGAATTTGGGAAGTGTCCATGGTTGGATGCGGCCCGTTTGTATTTGGCAAGTGTAATTGTTTCAGGCCTAATTACACTTGAGGGGGAGTGTTGGAGAATACATATATCTCATATTGAAAAAATACAAATAAATGAAGTGGCTAATAAGTGGTGTAGATTGAGTTTTGACACAATCCAATTAGTTTTGTGTTAGATGAGCTTAACCCCATTTATAAGTCCACATGTGTACATGGGCCAACATTCTCAAGGAGATGAATTTGTTGTATTGAATTCTTGAAATCCTTTTTTTTTTCTTCAAAAGTATTTGAATCCCTCTGAATCTTCAAAATCATGACCACTGAAAACACACACAATTTTATTTAAACCCTTCAAGATAATTCACCCTTTCCTATAGGAATTATTCTTGATGATACGAACTATGCTCTATGGTCACAACTCATGGAGATGCGAATTGCAGCGAGAAATAAAACTAGCTTTATTAATGGCACTACGCCAAAGCCACCAGTAGGAGATAAAGCTTTGGAGACTTGGCTTCTTGATAATAATCGAGTCAAAAGTTGGTTGATTGATTCCATGAGTCTAACATTGATCCAGAGATTCATCCGTCTTCCAACAGCAAAGGAGATATGGAATGTGGTCTCGAAAACCTTCTACGATAGATCTAATGAAACTCAGGTATTCAAATTAAACCAAAAATCATTCATAACACATCAGAATGGTAAGCCATTACCTGCATATTATAATGAACTGGTTTGAATATTTTAGGAAATTGATGCCTGAACATGTGCACAAGGGGAGGATGTTAATGGAGTAGTATCACTCCACAAATATAATATCTAGATTCGAACACATATTTTCCTAGTCGAGCTTGATTCAAAATTTAATAATGCTCAGAGTGAAATACTCCAAAAGGATCCACCTCTTGATCTCAAGTCTAGTTATACATATGTGCGGAGGGATCACAACCAGTGCTATACGATGGAAGAGCTGAAGGTATTGCCAAGCCATACTATACTTGTAGCAGCTCAGACTCGTCCCCCATTCTAAGGGAAAGTACCGAGTAAGTCCATTAAATACACGTCTACTCATTGTGGCGAAGTTGGACACTCCAAGGAACGGTGCTATGAAATTATAGGATATCCGAAAGGGTGGGATTTCAATAAAAAGCCTTATAACAAGCTCGAAAAAGCTACAATTGCCACCTCTAGTGAGACTAAACCAAGTGGTGATCTTGATGCAACATTAGGTATAATAAGTCTTACTCAAAATAATACATGGATTATTGATACAGGTGCTAGTGATCATATGACAAACTCCACTCACCATCTTACATCCATCTACCCAAAAACCCAACACAATATTCTGACTGCTAATGGAGGTATAACATCGGTCACTCATTAAGGATCAGTAGCTAACTCTGACTCTCTTAATCTATATATTATTCTTGTTGTTCCATCTCTTTCTTGTAATCTACTATCTGTTGGCCAAATCATTAAAACCTTGAATTGCACTGCCAAATTTTGGCCTAATTATTGTATACTTTAGGACATTACAACGCACCAGATTCTTGGCTCTGGTGTTAAACGTGGAAAGTTATACTATCTTGGTTGCATGGTGATCCAAGTCAGAAGTCAAGTCAAGTCAATAGGGTTGGTAGAAGTTGCTCAGCCAAAGACCAAGTTATTTTATGGCATTGTCGTCTTGGTCATCTTTCTTTTCATTATCTTAGACAAATAAAACTGGAATTGTTTTTTAGTACCACAGACTCAGAATTCAAGTGTTATATTTATGAATTGGCAAAAAGCCACCGAATCTCATATGTACCAAGTTATAAAAAAAATCAATTCCACTTATGACCATTCATTCTGATCTATGGGGACCTGCTCGAATTCTTACTCTAGCTGGTGCTTAATACTTTGTAACGTTTATTGATGAATGTACCCGAATGACCTGGGTATCCACTACTTTCAAATAAGGGAGATGTGTCCTCTGCATTTTGAGACCTATACAAAATGGTGGCCATGCAATACCAGAGTAAAATATAAGTCTTGCAGTCTAGCAATGGTGGAGAGTATTTTAACTCTGCTTTGAATGCTATTTTTCATGAACAAGGCATTCGCCACCAAACATCCTGTGCCAGAACTCCCCAATAGAATGGTATAGCTGAATGGAAGAACTGGCAGTTATTGGAAGTCATTTGAGCATCATTGTTTGACATGAATATTCCTTGAGAATACTAAAAAGAGTTTATTCGATCCGTTGCGTATCTCTTAAACTGGACACCATTAAGAGTAATCAGTTTTGAAAATGCCTCTTTAGAAACTTTAGGAACTTGTCATATCTCCACCTCTCAATAATCTAAAGCCCCGAGTCTTTGGATGTTTGACATATGTTCATCAGACACTCGATAAATTAGATCCTCAAGCTATCTAGTGTATCTTTATTGGCTATGTAGATCTACAAAAGAGATATCGGTGTTATGATCTAAATGTAAAGAAGATGTATGTAACTCGGGATGTTCGGTTCCATGAAAATGCTCCTTTCCTCTCTCACTCTGAGTGCTCTCTTCAAGAGGAGAAAAATCTAAACCTCTTTGAATTTAAAGATAGCATTTTGAGTATTCTGAATGTTTTGAATCCCCCGAGTGTTCCGAGTATCTCACTTAGATAGATATATGATGTTCTGAATGTTTTGAGCATCTCACTTGAATAGATAATTAAAGATAATCTGAGTAATCAAGATAGTACATCTTCTTAACCCATACTAGAAGCTGAAGAAACTCTAGATGTCGACAATAAGGTAAACTCATCTCCCTTAGTAACTCTAAATACTGAGCCTCGTTATCCTTCTAAAATCAATAGAGGGATTCCAAAAAAATAATATCATATGAACCTTCATACCAAAGCTAAATATCCAATCAACAACTTTATATCAACTAATTGTTTGTCTAACTCACATGCATTTACTGTAAATCAATTATCTATTGTATCTATTCTAAGTAATGTGTATGAGGCTTTACCTGATCCAAATTAGAAGAAAGCCATGAATGTTGAAATGGAGGTATTACAAAAGAACTGCACACGGGTTCATGTTCCTCTCCTTGAGGAAAGAAAATGGTGGGGTGTAGTTGGATATTCAATATCAAACTCAATTCAGATGGAAGCATAAATTGATATAAAGTTCAGTTGGTAGCAAAGGGATATACTTGTAAGTATAGAATTGACTATAAAGATACATTTGCCCTAGTAGCAAAAATGAACAACATCTGAGTGCTTATTTGCTTAGCTACCAACCTAGGCTGACCACTATGACAATTTGATGTGAAGAATGCATTTTTGAATGGAACCCTAGATGAAGAAGTGTATATGGATCCACCACTCGAAACAAGATGTACTAACCAAGTATGCAAAATAAAAAAGGCATTGTATGGACTCAAGCAATTGCCTCGAGCATGGTTTGGACAACTCTCAACTTTCATGATAAAGCTCGGATATAAGCAAAGTGATACTGATCATACACTATTCATCAAACAAAAGTTAGGTAAAGTCATCACTCTAATTGTGTATGTTGATGATATGGTGGTCATTAGGAATGATCTGGGTGAGACAACAATCTTGCAAAGATAGTTAGCAACTGAGTTTCAACTTAAGGATTTTGGTAAGTTGAAGTATTTTTTAGAAATTGAAGTTGCAAGATCAACTCAAGGGAAGGTTGATTTACTTATCCCATACTCGGCCAGATATTGCTTATCTAGTAAGTGTTGTAAGTCAATTCATGCAATCTCTGAGTAAATAACATATGGGTGTAGTATATCAAGTATTAAAAAATCTAAAGTCTTCTCCGAGAAAAAGTTTATAATTTAGGAGAAATAAGGATTATGAAATTACTAGCTATTTTGATGTTGAATAGGCTAGAGATCAAACTGATAAAAAATCAACATTTGGTTACTTTATGTTTGTTGGAAAGAATTTAGTCACTTAGAGAAGAAAGAAATAGAAAGTCGTAGCAAGGTCAAGTGTTGAAGCTAAGTTTAGAATGGCTCATGGAGTATGTGAGTTACTCTAGATAAGACGAATTGTTCAGGATCTGGGACTAAAAAATCCAAAGCTTATGTTGTTACATTATGATAATAAAGTAGCCATAGCAATTGCAAATAATCTAGTTCAACATGATTGAACTAAGCACTTAGAGTTTGATAGAAATTTCATCAAAGATCATCAAAACCAAGGAGTAATTGATCTTCCATTTGTTTCTTCTCAGACTCAACTAGTTGACATCCTTAAAAAGGTTGTATCTGAAAATCATTCTGCAACTCACTTGGCAAGTTAGGAATGATTGACATACATTCACCAAGTTGAGGAGGAGTGTTGAGGAAGGAAATATTTTAATTGTATATATTAGGAAGTAAATATTTGTATACAATTAGGAATAAAATCTTTATTTTATTTAGGATGTTATTCTATTCCTAATTATGATGTAATTAGGATTCCTATATGTATGTATAAGGGTTATAATCTCTCTTATGAACATATGAAAAAATATTTCCCTTGAATTTTCTCTCTTTTTCTCTGAAGTTTATTCTTCAAAAACCAGATCCATTAAAACTCTTTAATCCTTAGCTAAAATGCCCAATTTCTTAGCAATGATAGGGATAATCCATTCTAAAGTCCAAAAATTCATATTGCTTTTAGCATCGATAAGCCAAAGAATATATGAGCAAAGCTTGAAATAGATGCCTTTGAGAGAGGACCAAATAGAGGAATGAAAATAAGTAATTTTTAGAGTACCTGAAGGATTCAAAAATCTAGTGCATATTATTTTCATTGGATAAACTTAGGGATCAATAACCTTCCAAGCTGCTTTACTAAGCATAGCACTATTTAGATGTTGTAATTACTTATGACCAAGCCTGCCCTCTTTTATAGGAAGACAAGTATGAAACCATGGGACACTGACCAATTTCCTCTCTTTAATATTTCTAGACCATAAAAAATTTCTCATACACCATTCAAGGTAACGAATAAGAAAATGAGGCCATTTATACACTATAAATGAATATAGTAAAGAACTAGCAACCACATATTGAATTACAGTGAGCCTACTTGCCATAGCGACATTTTTGCCTTTCCAATTTGCAAATTTATAACAAATTTTATCTGTAATAGGCTTTAACCATTTCCGTTTAGGAGCTCCATAAAACAACGAAACACCCAAATAGAAAAAAGGTGATTTTCCTTTTTTCCTAGCCATAAGATGCTGTAATTTTAACTGTCTTTTAGCCATTATTTTGTCACCAAAATAAATTTCTAATTTAGTCTAATTCACCTTCTGAACTGAAAGAGAGCCATAAAGATGAAAAGCTAAAGTGATAACCTGAATATTTTTTACTGTAACTTGACCAAAGAAAAGAATATCATCTGCATACCAAAAATGGGTAGGCAAAAGAGCATCTCGAGAATAAGATATGGGGACTATGTCTCCTACTGAAGCTTTCTGAGAAATAAATCTACTAAGAAAATATTTAGCAATGTAGAAAAAGAAGAAGGGAGAAGGGGTCTCCCTTATAAACTCCATGGGAACAAGAGAATTAACCATGGGTGTTACCATTTAGCAAAATAGAAATTTGAGCCAAGGAAAATAGGGAGAGGACCCAATCTCTAAATTGGAAAGAAAAGCTAAAAGATTCCAAAACATCAAGGATAAAGCTCCAATCCATAGTATCAAAAGCCTTGCGGATATTCATTTTCAATGACATATTGCCTTCAAAACAAGTTTTGTTTAATAAATTAACACCCTTAGAAGCTATAATGATGCAATATGAAATTTTTCTACCTGTTGCATTCAAAAACCGCAAGTGCATGGATCATGAATTACAATATAATGAGTTATCATTCCCATGAGGATTGGATATTGAATGCCAATATTCCTACTTATGATCTTAGTTAGTAAATCAAATAAAAGTGATTAAAAAATAAAATATAAAGCAGAACAAATTAAACTAAGAGAAAATCAAATAATTAAAACATAGAGCTTAGGTTAGTTTCACTATTTTAATCAAATCATAAACACTTAAACAAATTAGAAAATGATTTTAGTTAAGAGAAATTGTTCTAAAATACCTAAAGACTCTCTCGAGTTCAAATAAGCATGCCAAGATTAAGATTTAACCTACTCTCATGATTGAAAAATTAATCCTAACTCATTAATCTTTTCAACAATTATTTTGCCCTTGAAGAGCTCGCTTACTGTTGTGGTCGAGTGATCTAAGTTCTATGACTCCTAAGCTGATAAATTTCCTTAACTATCATTGGTTAAATTACTCATAAACATGTAAACAAGCTAGCCAAGAGTGAAAGTATACATTAAGTGTAACTCATAGAGTTAACTGAAAATCAAATTAATAAAACTTGTATTCAATCACATCATAGAATAGCTACTCCTAACCTAAACCATAAAAATATTTTAGCCACATATAATTATGTCAATGAACACAAACATAATTAAAAAATTAAAAGATGAAGTAGAAGAAATAATGGAAGAAACTCTTAAATCTAGCACAAATCTCTTTCAATCTTTGTTAGCTCTTGTTTTTTTCTTCAAGGAATGAGGAATGAATACTACTTAAACCTTATTAATGCCCCTTTATATAGGAAATCTTGATAGTATTCTTAATGCCCTTGAATTACTTTTCTTTTTTTTAGTAGGAAAGCCTTCCTTTTCTCTGACGGGGCATCGATATGGCCGTGCTGAAGTGGTGTCGCATTGTAGCTCTTTGACATGGCTTCAACACCATTTCAACATGGGCGTGCTTCACTTCGAATCAAGATTCTAGGTCCTTGCATGATTTAAATAGGGGAACAATACCGGATGCACCCCATGCTCAAGCCTTGTCACCTAATCCTTTGACTTTTTGGAATTCTTTGCTACATCTCCTACAAAAAGGGAAATATTAATTAGGCACTTCAATAAAACCCCTTATTTGACTATAATTAAGATAAAAATAATAAAATCCTTAATAAGACTCTAAAATAAAAATATTTTATAATTAACCTAAAATTGACCTAATTAACATTATTTATTATTTCAAAAGTCATTAAAAGTTAACTCAGAAATATATAAATGTTGCACATATTAGTGCCCTGAATAAAGCTAAACTAATTACTAGATATGATTTTCCCTGTTATTGGAGCTAGTTGATCCACTAAAATTTTGGTGATTATTTTGAAGCTAAAATTACTAAGAACAATTGAGTGGTATTACTCAATAGTAATAGTCTCAACAACCCTTGGAATTAAAATCATCAAACTAGAATTAAACCTGGAAGGAATAACCCATGTATTGAAAAAGCATTGCATTATACCATAAACTTCATTAACAACAACATACTAATGGTTCTTATAAAAAAATACATGTGAAGTCATCTAGACCCGAAGCACTATAGGCATCCATCTAGAAAATTGTGTTCTTAATTTCCTCATGGGTGGGACAAAGAAGTAGAGAAGAATCATCCTTAATTAAGACTATGGAGGGGATGGTCTGGTTGCTAAGACTTAGATTGGAGGAAATTGAATGATCTACCCATGATAATGATTGATTAAACTCCAAAATATGAAGCTCAATTTCAACTTTGTTATTAGTAATTTGTCCATTAACTTTAATCTAATGAATGCCATGATGAGCTTTCTTCCTTACAAACTGTTAGTGAAAGGTTAAAAAGTTTCTATCTCCAGCTACTAGCCACTTAATCTTGCACCACTCTTTGAAAAAAAATCTCTTGTTGCTTAAGAAGCATATCTAACTCCATATAGGTTGTAATGTCTTGGCTATGAAAGAGCTTTAAGAATCCATTAACAAAGATTTTAGTTTGAATATCTTGCAGCTTAGAGGTAGCATTGGAAATATTAACATTAAGATTAATGAAAACTTCTCTATTCCAACTAAAGAGAGCATAGCAAAGATGTTTCAATTTAACACCAAGAATGTGCATCAGATGATCTGAATCAATGGGATGGGGCCAATTATACAAAATGAAATCCCTCAAAGTATGATGTGTAGTCCACTTAGCCTGAAAATGAAATCGAGAAATCATTATGTCATTAATAACATGGTAGAGAAATAAAGGATTATTATATCATAGTAGTGCCATGGCAGAGCAACATAAGAAATTTTTTTCCAACTTTCAAGGAACTCCATATTAGCTAAGGCTCTATCCAATCTACATTCAACCTGTCCATTACCCTATCTATCATTAGACCAAGTGAAAGATACTCCACATGTAAGGATATCTGATAAGAAAAAATCATCAATGAAAATTCTGAAATAACAACAAGGCCTTATAGCGAGAGGGCTACTTGTCTTCTCATGAGCCCCTAAAATAGCATTATAGTCTCCAATATAGCACCAACTAGAAGAAAAATTAACCAAAATATTATATGAATCTTCTTATAAGTGCATGTGACAATTGCTCTAGATATTACCATACACAAAAGAAATTCTTTGTAGGGCATTAGCAAAAAGCAAATATAATGTAATGTGTTGGTCATGGATGTCTAAAAAAGATGAGGATGACAAACTTCTTTTACCAAGAATCCAAATTAATGGAGGCAGTGATTATTAGCAGCAATCATTTGTAAATTCAAACAATTTTAATAAGAATGATTAATGGAACTAAAATCAACCATTGGTTATACCAAATAGAAAAAATCTAGATTATACTTACAGCAAAAGGAGAAGAGAGTACGTTGGGTATTAACATTACCTAGGCCTCTACAATTCTAGAAAAGTATTTTCAAGAGTAAGCTTATCGGGCTTTCTTGCTACTCTCTTAGAAAGAGTAACTTTATATTTTTTTGGCTTGCTCTGATTTTTTCCTCTAAATAGGTATCCAATTATCTTCTTCCAAATCAGCCATATCTGCCCAAGAGACTCCCTTTTCAGTTGCTTATAGATTGCCCTTAAAAAATTTTGTGTCCTATCTAATAGCATTTAGTTCTGTAACACTTGTTCTTACTGCAATAATTATTGAAGAACTTGGATGAACATCAGTATCAGTAGTGTTTGGTGCTTCATCAACAAGTGCATCACTAATAGTAAGTATTGCTATATTTGAAATGATAATTTCAGAATGAAGGCCTTTATCATTAGACTGCACATCCGAATTATTATCATTTTTAGTTGCATCTGTAATCACCTCATAATGAAGACCTTTATTGCTAGGCTATTCATCCAAAATATGGAAATTCTGAGTTGCATCTTGATGCAGGCTATATAGAGGAACAAGCCCTAAAATTTATGCAAAATTTTGACAAATTACGGTAGTGGCAGTTTCATAATGTTGGGCAAGTTCCAAGTATTAGATTTGGGCGATTTAAAAGCCTATTTCATATGAAAATGGGTCAGTGATTCAAAGTTACTTGCTATGCCTGTGAGATCCATCACTTTTCGGTCAAATTCTATCATTTAGGTCCTTAAACGGGCATTTTTTATTATTTCCTATTTTTAGGATTTTATTTTCCTAATTTTTATTTAGGGTTTTTTCTAGAATTTACTATTTAAGCTTTCCTTATTATTGTTGGATAACAGTTTTATAATAATTTAAAATCTCTTTTATTCTTCCAAAATTTCTAAAAAATTTTGATGTCTGTAGTCTAAATTGCTATAGAAGATCATTTATTGGCAATAGTGCACGATTCAACAATATTCGATTATTTTAATCCAGTCTTTCACTACATCACATCTTTAATCACCTTTTTCTAATTCGCATCAACAAGAACAATGTCATATTGGAGCATTGTAAAGGCCTTAACTATAGGTATATCGGGATTTGACACCTTCAGCTTCTAAATTTTGATTATGTCCTCCAACTTATCATTCATTAGCTTTGAAGGTAGTTGTTGCTTGGCCAAATGACATACTTAGGAGGGTATGATTGATATTCGAACAAACTAAACAAAAAGATAGAAGTTTTTATAGACAACTTTAATGAAAAAAACTCTTTCCAATGAATTCTACTAGGAGATTTTCATGAAGATGTTAAGATAAATCAAGACTAACTAGTACTCAAGAATAATGTATGAATTCACCATTTATTATGGCCTAATTTATTTTAAGTGGAACACTAATACCTTGTGCAATGGATGCAAGAATTTTTAGGTGCTAATATTCCTAAGGAAATTTGTAAAAACGAACCCATCTGGGCATTGGTGGATTTTTTAGCATAAGGGTTGAAGTCTAGAGCCTAGTGTTAAAGGTAGAGAATCCTTAGTTTTAAAGCGATTGAGCCATGCCCCATACTCTATTTTTTTCTATAGCCAAATTAAGGAACATATGATAATACCATCTACTCATGGAAATCAATTTACATGCATATGAAATTCCTCATACAAATGAAAGCTTCATTTTTAAATCAGCCATTTTCCATGGAGCATCATCTTTAAAGAGTACTATTCTTATGATTAAGGCATGTTGCCATGCAACCAATTGATGCTCATATATCCACCTTTGTTGGAGGTGATTGCACCCTCTTTTTAGACAGAGTGAAGGGCCTGAGATAGCCTTAGCATAGGACTATTTTTCAGAGGAGAAAGGAGCAAACGTCTCCTTATGACATAAAAAATCCATTCAAAAGAGGTGGCCAGAGTGGCCTGACGATGACACCCAGAGATGATGAAAGATAATTAGGGTTCGACTTTCTTCAGAGAAAAAAGCCTTATTCAATATTAAATAGATTAAACTTCAATAAGCTTTCTCTTTAATCTTAAATTAATTTGGGTACATGGTCTAATCTTGATTTCATCTTAGTTTCAAGAGAAATTAGCAAGCTGTCCCCTATGTCTGAATCTAAAATCCCTTTTAGAATTAGTGAATTCTTATTATTAAAATTTCTTGGCATATATAGAAGCTAAATTTCTTTTGATAACTGATCATGTTGATACATCAAGCTAGCATGTTATTAAGAGAGTTAATTCATCACCTAAGGATTTTAATTTAAAGACTAATGAACTAACCCAAGGCTGAATAGAGAAGTTAAGAGTTGTTTCTATGGTGAGAGTTAAGTCAAGATCAAAACAAACCTCCATAGAAGCATCTTGGGAGTTAGAAAGTCTAAGAAGGGCTATTCAATTTTTTTAGCCATCAAATTTTATATGTAATATCTTAAAATCTTTATTCATAAATTAAAGTGTGTGTATATGTCAATTCTTAAGTCATTTTAAAGGTGGAAACTTTCTTAGGATTGCCAGCTGAAAATTTAGGACTATTTTACAAAATTTTAAAGCTTTGGTGTTTTGTTTATATCTTTAGTTAGAAAAAAAAAATTTAGGTGTGGTTTGATTATCTGGACACTTTTAAGAGTCCTCTATAACTTTTTAGTTTTGAGTTAGAGCTGATTTTCCCTGGATGAAGGCCGAACAAAGCCATATTTTTTAATGCTTAATTTATAAGAGTAAATGAGTTGATTGTGATTCGACCTTTATAAGTTTCTTTGTAGTTATCCAATTAGGTTGAAATTTTTAAAGAATATACAAAAAACATATATCTAAATATGTGTAAAATTTGAGCATCAAATTCTATTTCTAAAATTCCCAAAAATGTTTCAAAGTTACCCCTGAAATCTACCAAAACAGAGTAAATGAGATAAGAGCTTAAATTTTAGTTTGCATTTGTGTGAGAAAATGTATATCAAATAGGTTGAGTAGAATTTTTATAGTGAGATTGGAATCTCATTTTATCATATCTTAAATAGGAGTTGTTCTAGCTACAACCATAAGAAAATAGATCAGGTCCATTTGTTCAGCATCTTGTGTTAGCAATTCCATATGAGTGGATAATGGTATAACATTATAGTTTCAAATCTACTATATATATGCTTGAAAAATGTTTTTATTGATACTCTCTTTTACTTAGTGTATTTTCTAGTAACTTAGGAACATATAATGTTACTTTGGTTTTTGATGCTATTATAAGAGAGATGAGTTTAAATGATGTTTGGATAAATGGTATGCACTCAGTGATGTTGCCTATGAAATCACACCTTGAATGTAGGGTACAAAATAGAAAATATATTATCACCCTTTAAAGGTATTGTCTCTATGCATGCATATGACTAGGATTTTCACTTTGCGTTGCGAGATAAGATATTTAGTGCCCTAAGTTGCTAAGGATTTATAGGGCACAATTATGAGTGCATATAAGTTGATGTTTGATTGTGTTCTAATTAGTTTTAATTTAAACTATGGATAAGATTGAGTTTTATGAGGAAAATGCTCTAAAGAGCTAGTTGCTTATTTTATTAGAATTTTAATATATTCAGGACATGATTCAAGAATGAGTTTGTGAACTGAATTGCTTTAAAGTCTACTTGATGAGCTCATTATTGTTTTCAATATATATATTATGCTTCAAATCATTTGAAGTGAATTAGGTTTGTTTTATATAAAATAGTTTGATTTTTAATAGGTGTTATAATAACTAGTTGAATGTCCCTCTTTGTTATACTATTATCTTCTCACTGAGTAGTCACACTCATTCACTCCATTTTATAATTTTTCAAACTCTTTTTATGGACTGTTAGATCCATGTATAATGTTGTTCTCAAGTGCACCTCAATTATCAGCTTGGCTTGAGGTTGAGCCGATAAACTCTGGTTGCATTGGTTTGGATAATATTGTTTTAAAGAAGCTTTAAAAGCTATTGTACAATTAAATAAAGAGTTACCTTTAACTATATTTGGTGCATAATAAGTCTTGTAATGATAAGTAGTAGTGTGTTATTTATAGTGATCTTGGTAGTTCCATGATTTTTAGTTGATAGTCATACTCATCCTTATGATAGAGGATGGGGTGTGACATCCACTATCTGAACTTTGTATCTGGTGGAAGAGATAAAGGCCATCAAGTAAAACATTACAATTGTGACTTCCGGTGGAAATATGCTACTGGGGAAAATTATATCATGGACTCCTATCCATATTGGGATATGAATCAGGTCCATCTCACACATGTGAAACAAGATAAAAATAATGTTTTTTTCCTTAATGATTTCTTTATTAAGGAATGATACAATGAATGCCTCCTTCCTTATAGCCCTGTATGCTCGTGGTACTGCTAAAGCCATAATTAGTCAAACTTATTCATGTTTTCCTTTACAAGGCTCTTTAATTTCTATTTTAAAACCAATCAAGGCCAATTGGTATAACTTAACGTGTTTGTAAATTACAGGTGAAAACAACATATAAGGTTGTTAGGAAAAAAAGAGAGAGACAGAGAGAGTATATGTTTATGTTTTATGCATAGCTGTCAAACTTGAATATAGTAAAAAAATTTTAAAATAGTTTAAAGCAAAAGATAAAAAATAAAGCCAAACAACAACAAGGATAATTTTTGTCATGACCCAAACCCATAGATACGTGACCAGCACTAGAGAATGAGAAATGCATAATGGAACCGAAACCCGTAGTAAGCCTTAGAAATTTTCACAAATAGAATTGTCATACCTCAAATTTAACTGTCCCCAAAAGGGTCTAATAATGAAACGAATCCCCAAGATAACTAAAGTATGCTTGTTTGTAACACCTCCAAACTGTGCAACCTTAAAAACTTTACTAACCCCACCAGTGTACAAAATCGATCACCAAACCATTAAGTTGTGCTCTAACCCAGCGAAATATGAATTATCGAAACAATGAGAGGTTTTATTTTGAGAAATCTCCTCTCAAAACACTCAGCTCGTTGGGCCAGTGTTCATTTCGTGAGACTAGGATCCAGCTTCATGAAAAAATGAAAATGGATTTTGACAAAACAGACTTCGAAAACACGTCCAGAAGGCTCCAAAACCTCAAAAATTTATTCCATAATGGTCCAATACAACCCAAGGAACAACACAATATCACTTAGAAGTGTGTGTAAACACCCCTAGGTGTCATGTACTAAAATCAAGGCTGAATTTGGCAAAACAGACTCTAGAAATACATTCAAAAAGCCCAAAAACCTTATAAATTAGCCTCAAAACAGCAAAACCTAGGAAGTGTGCATGAAGTGTTGAAGTGCGTGTGGAAGTGCAAGCATGCATGCGTGGCCATGCACCAAGTATGTGACCATGTGCATGCATAAAATCCTTGCTATACACATGCGACCATGCCCCCCACCACCCTATTATACCCAATTTTTCATATAAATAGACCCATTCACACCCCATTTTGGAAGGGGGAGCAAATGGAAAGACATACACAATCAAAAAATTGGTCTGATCGAAGGCACTAGAAATTCCTTTCCAAATAGTTTTTGCTCTCCCACAATCTTTCTTTTAGGTTGTTAGATCCCTTTTCCACCAAACTAAGGCTCATCTTTGTCAAAGCTTCAAAGGTATACAATCTAACATCATTATGCTGTCATTTTGAACCTCTCGATGAGGAAAGCCTAAAAATCTCTCGAAGCTAAAGCTTCAAAACCCACACAAGCTCAGTCAAGTCTGAGGACCACATAATTATTTTAGCACATTTATTTTATCGCATTGCATTTTATTTTACTGTTGCTAGCATTTAGGAATATAGTTGTGCTTGTGTGATAAGACTGGCAACTTGTATGCTATGTGAATAATATATGCTTTATTATGCTAGTTTCATATCATCATTATGCATCCTCTATTTCTGAAATCATGAAATCACATTGTAAATTTCAATAATGTGAAAAGTTCATACCCCGAAATAAAGTCATTTGCCCTCGGTCCAATGATGACCTTATGCATCCTTTATATTATCATAATACATCATCATAGCACAAATGATCTCTATAAGCATGCATGGTCATCCTATTATTCATGAAATCAAGTAAACTGTGTGAATGATCATGTTAATCTTGTAGATCAGTCATTAGATTTACTTTTCCACAATCTTTTCCTTTTCATATGTATTTTGTCAGGAAAACAATGTAATAATTAAATTTTCAAATTTATTATCTTCCATTATCTAATGTACTATGTGAATGTTATACAAACTGTCATTACTGAAACTAGGGTGTTATAGTATCTATACATCGAATATCATATAATGAGAAATAGTTAAAAAGTATACGCGATCCCCCGAACCTAGAAATATCTGCTGGGGACAATACTCATTGAGTGACCTGATGTTGTCTCTTTATTTTCTCGATTTTCTAAAAATCGAGTGGCAACTCCACAAAATGAAAAGTGTCTCATCCCCATGAGACCAATCATTTATCCTTATTTAGTAAAGTTGCCATGCCCCTCAGAGATGGAAAGACATGCACAATGTCCCACGAAAATATGCCGCTATTTAAAAGTGATAAAACATCATCACATTCACACCAAATTGATCGCTCATAGTAGCGACTCAACTGGGGACTTCTAAGTAAGAGGGATCAACTCGAAAATGACTATTTCTCATTATGCAATACTCAATCGTATAGAGCCCCTCATTACTGCATTTGCACTACACATCACACCTGCACCACTTGTCCTTAAAAGCCTCGATAATACAAAATGGCATTGCCACCATGATTCCACTTGAGTCATGGGGCAACAAAGATATGGTATTATCACCTTTAGTGTTTACTCAAGCATTCACCGAACTCATCTGACCAGAGTCTGTAACCCAAGTCCTTAAAGGGGGACCGAGTTATCAAAAAAATGCTAGACTCACTGACCAGAGTTCGTAACCCTAGTCATATGGGGGTATTCTCACTAAAGGAACCCTTAGCCTTTCACCATAACTTAGCTTATGTAGATAAACCAGTAGCAACATCCACTAGGATTCCACTAAGCTATGAATGCTATCCTTGTCCTAATGTTGTCCGTTTGACTTGATATTCATAAATGACATGACCCCCCTAGTGTCTATCATCGAATGATGTCGTAATATTAGTTTTCATAGAAAATTTATGCTCCAAACCACATGATTCTCATGTAGAGGAATGATAAGAATTATGTACCTCATATTGAATAATGTATGCAAATTAATAAACAACAACATCCCTCAATGACGGAACCTATGAGATGTCATCCATTTATCCTTATCAGATCAAATGAATGGGTTAGGAACACAACTAGATTATGGACCTTTATGTCAACAAAATTAATATGTAAACTATCAAATGATACTTTCATGACTCTCAATAAACATATTGAATATCAATATGAGGCAAGAACTTGGACTCATTTTTATTGACCTTGGTCCTATGCATACGGGCGCATGCAGGCTCTGGACATCATTTAAAGCCCAATAATTGACCCTCACATTGACATCATATGATTACCTCAAGCGCATTTGAGTATATTTCCTCAATTTACCCTTTGGTTTTGACCAACATAGATCAAAACATCCTAGTTTTGAGAGCAGAACCATAGTCCCCTGATGAATATAGGTTCAAAACCCACCTAGGAAATAGACTGAATACCCTCATAGAGAAATAAGGTTGGAAGCAAGAGCTTGCTTATGATTGGTCTGTTCACTGTGCAGGAAAAACTAACCAGCTTTAATCATGCATACATAACATACATATAGATAGCACGTACTAACCACTATTTCTTGTAGTAATACTCATCTTTCATCATAGGATTTTACATCCACTCTATGTATACATGCTCACCCTTCTCTTTTGTAGGCACATATCATGCATCACTCATCATTTACTTATATAACATTAATAATTGCACAAGAAACACTAACCAGTTTTCTTAAATTTCTTTTCATCAAGCGTTCACAACACATATAGACTAACCATATTCTTTTTGTAGCCATCCTGCATCTTTGCACAAACACATCACACATATATTCTCATTTTATTCCTTTGCACATCATGCACACACGATAAACACTTTTTCAACCTATAACATGACAAGCATTCATGATCATTTATTTTAGCTCACCTTGTTTCATTTACTAACCTTTTGCTGTGTTTCCTTCTCATTTACAAAGAGCAAGTGCATCATATGCACTTCCAACAAGGTCCCATGAATAGCATAACATGCATCCATTACATCTTTCATCCTTCACATTAATCTTATATCCTTTTGAATAACATTACATACATGCATTTCATAACAATCATACCAAATCATACATCTTAATTATGCATACATGCATTTCATAATAATTTCCCTAATCTCATCATTTCTACAACCTTAAAACCTCAAAACCAACCCCAAAGGGAGAGACAATAATTGTTAGAATTCCAAATGGCTGAGCAACTGGAAAATCAAAGCCTCAATGACCAACTCAATGAGCATAGGAAGAAACTTATGGTTGATTGTGGCATAGCCGACGTTCTTCTAGCTAAGATCAAGCCCATTCTTTAGGCTAAAATTAAGAACATCCTCAATCAACCCCCAAACTCTAAAGAAGAGATAATCCTCTAAAATGGTGCTCTTAATGATGAGGGGGCACCTGGCACTCCTAATTCTAAGTTGAACACAAAAAGAAAGTCTTGAGCATACTTGAAGATATTGAAGATGACTATGAGTTTTACCAGGAAGAATCCTCATTTGGGATGGCAAGCATCGATGAGTTTGAATCAATAATGAAGATCTAAGAACTGGCTTGTAAGATCACTCAGCTTAAGGTTCTAGTGAAGGAAAACACTAATACTATGACCAAAGGCTTCAGCTAACTTTTCATGCTCAAGCCACCCTTTGGTTCTTAGTTGGATGAAACCAAAAGTCCAAAAATGGGATGTGATCTATTACATCCAGAATTCTATAACTGCCTACAATTAACCTTTATTCAACCTATAGAAAATATGCAAAGTTCAACCAACCTCACTCCAAGATATTCCAAAGGCTCCGACAAAAGGACCTCTTGCAGCCTCGAGAACCAAAACTGCTGCCAAAACCACTACCCCCTCAAATTTACCCAAACCTTTACTGTCACTTCCATCAAATGCCTGGCCATACTACTGACACTTGCATAACTCTCAAAAACATTATCCAAGACCTTATTGACTCCAAAAAAAATTAAAGATCCTCAGAAAATACTTAATGATAAAACTAACCCTTCACCCAAACACCGAGACACACCCTATATCAAAAATAAATCACTGTCCAATCATTCAACCACACTGCAACCACCCTCAAAGCTAAACATTGTCTCTTTTGGTTCATATGAATCCCAAGGAGGTGATAAGGCACCTACCTCACAAATCCTACCTACCGTTTAGAACCTTACATCTAATTATCAAGAGAGGGAGAGTGAAAAGGAACCATGGAAGCCTATCCTCTCTAAATGACATAAGCAAGCTACACTGAAGCAACTAGAATAAAGAAGACCAATGAACCCCTTTTGGATGAATTAGCCATATTAGAACAGTGACCTCTTGCTTTTGTTAGTTGGTTAGTGTTAGCTATTTATGTGGTTTATCAAACATCTTGTTGGAATGCTAAGTTCTTTATTTGTCATTACCCTATAATCTATTGATCATCTTTTAAACTTCATTGAAATTTTAAGTGTTCAATTCTCACCATAGCCTCATAAAAAAAATTGTTCCACCTAGGCAAAAGAGGACTAATAAGAATATAAGGCATATGCTTGAACAAATACTTGCTATAACCCACTCTTTGATTCATAACTATATTATAAATAGACAAGCAGCCAAACTTGCATCCCACCTAGCATGATTTTGGTGCAAGTCAATTATTATAAAAGGGTAACAAAGGTGTCGACCACATGGCAGTTCAAACCTAGAAGACTCGAAGTCATGCATATGGGTTTAAGAAGCTCATTAACTCAACATGTTGGTTGCACTTTAGCCTCATTGAATCTTAATGCTCTCCAAGGAATATTGAAACTCACAGGATCTACCAACCACTACTGATGGTCATTTAAAAATCCTAAAAGACTCATTTTTTCTACAATGACACATGTCTGCCTAAAGCCATCCAAAACCAAAGCCTGTAAGTCAACCTTCTTTTCAAATAAATACTAAACCGATTATCAACCAAATCTCATCCAGTGCAATGTACCATTCAGAACCACCACACTCTCATCCAAAAGAAAACTCCAAACCTCTTAAGTGGCCAATAGCTTAGTGCATCACTGTCAAAGATCTCTGGTTTTTCCCTTAGATATATAGATCCCCTTACTATTGATCCTATTAACCTTGGCTGAGAACTACTAATCATTTGATTCTCCTTAAGGGGCCTTAACCTAACCTTTCAGATAAACACCTCTTGCCTTAGCCCCAAAAGCCAAAATACCAATTTGCATCTACATCACATAACATACTCATTCGCATTACATGTAAACATGCATCTCACATTCATGCTTTAAGAACATGAGAAAATACTATTCATTTTTTCATGGTAATCCCATCTTCATACATGAGTGAGATTCCTCCATCATCATACATTATAAACATGGATAAGAAAATATCATGCCCTCATAAGAAATAAACTACCATCATCATCCATACATTTCCATAACCATACTCATCATTCAAAAATAGGAACAAAGTCAAGTGCTAACAAGTACAACCCACTAGACATATGATCAAATACAACACCTAGAGTCTGTGATCTTAGGAAAATAATGCAACAAAGCAACCATAAAAGGCCTACACCTAACTCTTAAACAACTACATCAGTCATGGTCATCATCAGAAGTAAGTAACTCTACCATCAAGACCTGGCACCTCATTATCCATCTCAAAAGCCATTGGCCGCATCTCTAGATCACCGATTTGATCATAATAAGTTGCGCACTCTCGCTCCCACTCATAACTATCAAGGAAGTACTCAGTCTGCATTATATAAACATTTCATATCATACATTTATGCATACATAAAACATATGTAGGTACAATAAAGAAAATGTAGCCTCTAATCACTCGTAAACTCCAATAACTGATGCTACGAACTCCCTACAATGGTGTACCAGTACTGAGCAACATGGGAAAAACACTGAGCATCAAGCCAAATGAACAAAATAGAAGAAGACGCATAAAATAAAGCATGAACATGAGTAGCATCAGGAGGAACAACACCCAACTAAGGAAAGCCAAGGCAAGGCAAATGAAGTTGCACTACTCTACTAAGGATATCCATCCTAAGCAAAGCCAAGGATTGCTAGACCGTCAAGTCCCTGAAAATTGTACTACCAAAAGCCATACTAATAACATGGGCAGTCACCTCAGTATGAAACTTGCCCTCATCCTCCTCAAAATAGGATCCATATCTCTTCCGACAAGACCCTCGTCGCTGCAAATAAGCTCTCACAACTCATATCAATTATAGTTTATTACTAATAAAGATTACTACATGCTTGCAAAAAAATAGGAATAAAAGCTTACCGAATCAAAAGAAGCACTATTGATGATTTGCGTGATGCCCTAGTCCTTGAATCCGAAGGATGAGCCTCATATGCTTAAGAGGTGGGGGAACAAAGCCATTATCCATAGCATTAATCAACTGTTGAGACAACACATCAACAAAAAGAGAGCTTGCACCCTCTAGGAGATTCTCATGAGGATATCCTATAATGATAACAACAAGTTCATTCGCACTAAGTTCATGACCCCAGAACATGTCACTAGGAAGAGGAACATGGACTCTCCTCATGTATGGACGATCCTAACAATGATGGACTCGCTCGCCCAAATACTATACTCTGGTAGTAAGGCTGAGGAGTAACACTCGTCTCTCTATCGGTTGCCATGTTGTCACCATCTCTGTCAACCAATGTGACCTCACCACCCACCAGCGAAAGAGGATTGTAAGCACCCAATTTCGGGATGCAATTATGCACAAAAGCGATGTAAGCCCCTATGATGAAATTTATTCAAAAATTGAACTTGGTTGTCGATTTTCTAGACTTTAGGGACTAAATTGCAACATTTATTAGGATTTGATTACAAGTCAATTTTTTAGGGGTCTTTTGGTAGTTAAAATAAATTTTAGGATCGACATTGGTGTAATGTCGGTCTGATCGACATTGTGTAATGTCGACCAGCATTCTATAATGTCGATCAACAATATACAATGCCGGTTGGCATTGCATAATGTCAACGCATTAAAAAGTCCTATTTTTCAATTTTTTTGCATTTTTCTTTTTTTTTGTCAATTTTTTTCAGTGTTTTGATTGGTTGAAAATTTAATTTTATTATTATTATTACCTAATGAATATTTCAATGCTTTTAAAAAATGTAAATAGCTTTCAAAAATCAAAACTCTATATGTTTATTTTGAAGAGATGAGACCGTTCCTACAAATTTGGGAAGTCAGTATGCGTAGACTCTGCTTTAAAAAGCAAAGAGTCTACATGCATGCAAGGGGGACTTGAGACTCACACACATAGACTGAGAAAAAAAGATGAAAGAAAAAAAACAAAGAGACTGCGAAAGAGAGAATAGAGTTACGTAAAAAAACCCTATCGCATAAGAAAACCCTAAAAATCTAGACGCAAAGAACACCTCACACACATCCTTGTCTTTCAAAACCCTAATTTTGGATAATGTCAGTTTCTTCGAATGCAACAAAATTCCAGTCCGTAATCAAATCAATACTAAGTCAATTTTGACAGTGATAATCCAATCTGAGGGTCTATCTCAAAGCATTTGCACAATATCCAAAATCATCAGTTTTCTTTTCTTTTCCATTCTTTTCTATTCTTTTATTTCTTTATGATTTCTTATTTTTATTATGTTATTGATTTGAGTATTAAATTTTACTAATTTTTTTGTTTTTTTGTTTTGATGCCCGAATATGGATTGAGGAGGATGCTGCTTATGTTTAATTGAACAGAAGGTCCACGGAATGCCATGGAAGAACCTGTGTTATTTTCCAATAGAATTTAGGGTTTTATCTTTATTTTGCATGTTGGCATCCTGTGTAGTTATTTTAATTCATGGGTGTATAATTGTTTAATTTTAATTTTGTACATAGTTTGTAATAGCCCCAGTAGTGGGAATAGTGAAAAGATTTAATTTTCTGCATTTAAAATCAATTAGTAATTATATTCAATTGGGTAAAAAATCAATTAAAATCAATGGTGGCAGTAGCTTAATTTAGGGTTTGCATGTAATTGATTTAAGGTTTCTAGAAAATCTCTAAAATGTTTGTTTAATCCTTTTTTATGTTTTATTTGTTTTGGGTTTTTATATTATTTTGGGCCCCAAGCCCATGCTTAGGTAGCTTAATTTAGGGTTTGCATGTAATTGATTTAAGGTTTCTAGAAAATCTCTAAAATGTTTGTTTGATCTTTTTTTATGTTTTATTTTTTTGGGGTTGTGTTTTTAGGTTTTTATATTATTTTGTGCCCCAAGCCCATGCTTAGGTCCAAATCACTTTAAATAGGCTTAAAAAATGGATTAGGACTTTAAATTATTAAAATCAATTTAGGCCCATTAGGTTAATTAGATTTTAGGCCAACTTAGTTAATTAAAACTTGTTTAGATTTAACTCAACCCACTTAATTTCATTTCTTTTAAAATAAATAGACCTAAGCCCACTTCTCATTTTAAATAAAACCAAGTTAGACTTAGGCCCACTAATTTAACTTTCCTTTAAAATTGAATAGACTTAAGCCCATTCCTTAGACAAACTAAAATAAATAGATCTAGGCTCACTAATTAATAAAAAATGTAGGCCCACCTTTAGTCCCTTTCTCACTTGTAAATAAAATGTAAATCTAGCTAACTTTTTACTAAAATTAACATAGTTTAGACTGAGGGACAACGCAATCTTGAGTGTATTTTTTATGTGTAATTTTATTGACTAGATCCCTAGGGTTAGATGGATGTCAAATAGGGTTTAAATAAAATTGCATGTAATTAGAGGATGAAATAATCATTTATAAAATTATTCTAAATGAACACGAGACTAAGAGAAGTTAGTATTCCGTTCCTAGAATCTCCTAGTTGTAGTGCTAAATTTCTTTTAGAGAATCGAGTACCACTAATAAAATTGTCCTAGTTATTACCCTGAGTGGTGACTCCTCTTCTTCACGCTATGACTTTGTGACATAGTAGTGTGTTCCCTAAAGGCCTGAGACTAAACAGTGTCGCGGTTGCTAAAATCTTAGACGTGCGCTAAACCCCACCGTCTACAAAGATCCACTTAAAAAGGAAAGAATGAACAAAGAATCTCTAAAAGAGAAACAACCAACACATCAGGAATCAGACATACCTAATCAGGGGACAACATCCCCATGTAGTCCTGAGCTATTGTGTAGTCCTGAGCTATTGTGTAATCCTTAATCAAATCATTAGTCTTCTTGATCCAATAAGGATAATAAGGAAATCCATCCTCTAAGAAATGTTTGATGGACGAACAAGGACCCCTGAACTTATAAGCCCAAATCTGTCAAAATTAGAACTCAAAAAATAAAAAAATACAAATGATAAAAAGCAAAAGGACATACATAAAAGCTATCACTCACATCCAATACAAATAAGCATCAGCAAATCCTCGAGCCACCTCGGCATGCTGCATCTAAACCCAAGTACATAGTATAGTAGTAGTGTCTCGATAAACTGTCCAAGTCCGTTAGAACAGGTGAGAATTGCAAACTACCTATACTTAAAAAATTCAAGAAGATCACAACACTCAACAAGTAGAACAAAAAACATTAAGACAACTGCTCTGAAGAAACATGGCCAAAGTCATACTTTGTTCGCATAAAAGAAATAAACTCAATATAGCAAGTGGGGTATGGATAACCCAACTTAATAGGAGCAACTACCCTGACCAGCTCCATAGTGAGGTGTTTCCTCGCCATCGCAGTAGAACATTCCTCCTCACTAAAAGGGCACAAGCTCACTTAAGCATGTGATTGTAATAAAGTCTAGAGGAGTGATAGTCATCTCCCCAACAGGCAAGTGGAATGAATGCGTTATGTCCATCCACCGCTCGATTGATCCATATATAGCAACCTGACTTGACGTATAGGAGTCATAAGAAAGTGCAGTAATAGTCCCATCAAAAGCCCTTTCCTATAACCATATGCTTCACATATAGCACAGACTAACTTTATGAAAATTGCCAGGCAATGTAATGACACACCTACGAGGCTACAAATAATAGGTACACTATCAAACACTCACATGATTAATAAATATTGAATCATCTTCCCTTTTGTTATTCAACAGGAACAAAAAATTAACATCAAAGCAAGGAATATGGAAACTAAGCGAAAGATCACAATAAGAGCTACAGTCAAGCCCACAAAGTAAGAGCTACATATGACTACAATAAGTACTGACAGCAAGAGCTATAGCTACTTCAATTAGAATAATAAGCAAGGGCTACTGACAATTGACATTTACAATAAAAGCTATAATCAAAATTACAAGCTAATAGAAATGCACAGTAAGAGCTACAACGACCTCAGTCAGAGTTACATTCAATATGGTAAAAGCTAGTAAACAATGTGGCAAGAGCTAATAGATAATGTGACAATAGCCACAGTCAAGACAGTCAAAGATGCAAACATCATAGCAAGAGATGAAGAATCCTAAATAGGAGTAGAATAAGGGTCACATCAAAATAGACAACGAACAAGAGCAATCAAGACAACAAAGGTCGCTTTAGAAAGAAAATGGAAAATAGAGGACAAGGAATAACTTATTTGGCGATGATGAATGGCTCGAGCATGAGTCTCTAGATTGTAAACTATAGGGATCAACCCTTATCGGAAGAGTCTAAATGATCAATAAGTCTAAAAGCTAGATGAAGCATTATCACTGGCCCTTGCAGCAGAAGTCCCTGCGTCAGCTCCAGCAACCTCCATGTAGTCATCTCAATATCCATGTCATTAATATTAAAGGCATGATTCTCAAGAATATCATGTTGTAGAAGTAGAAACAAAGAAGAGAAGCACTTCGATAACTAAAGACCAACAAAGAAAAGTGAAGAAAGACCAAGAAGAATGAAAAGAACCTCCCCAAACTCATTGTATTTTTAGAAGCATGAGAGGGGGAAGAGAATACGTGTTCATGTGCTCTAGTGCATGGTTATAGGCATGCACTTTAAGGTAGGAACACATGCACTCTAAGACTTTGCACACTCATTCCTTAAGTACTGAACCTCCATTTGAGCATAAGACATGCACTAAACTCATATAAAAGCACACTATTATGGGTTTTGCCTTTATAAAAACACTGCATGCATCATCACTATTTTAAAAGAACTTAACACTTTTTGAAAGAGAAAAAATAAAGAAAATATCATAAGGATATCACATTCATAAATCATCAAAATGACATCAGCAATGTGATAATCGATGACATCATCACTACATCATCATTGTTTAGCGGCATTTTTGTCCGCATTACATCATGCGCACTCATAGAAAATAAACTCGAGACTATATAATAGCATGTAAGGTGTTACACATACAGCTATACCTATAGTCACCATAGGCAGAATTGCATACACTATAATGAGAAATATAGATGCCATACCAAGAGCTACAGACATCCCAATAAGGGCAGCTAAAATCCTTAATTTTTTGACAAGTGCAAGACTAATAAAAGGGAAGTCAAAATAAACCCCAACACTAGAATTATCTTTTAGAGGGGCAAACACTAACTAGAGTTATTTTTTCTGTGAAGCAGTACAACAAAAAGGGAAATGCGACTACACCAATAAGCAAAGCAGGAAGCATCAAAACAACGAAATAAAGGGGAAGTAAGAATGTACCCTGGCTTAGAATTATTATTTGAAGACATAATCAATACTAACTAAAATTCTTTATTTTCTTTATAGGTTAATGCAACTGTGTAAGTCAAAGCCAATCTAAGCATGTAAAGGTGAAAGTCGCTCGTAAAGCAATATAATAAGAGTTATATAACACCATAAGTACTACATCCACAGCAAAGGCTATAATTACAACCACAATCATAGCCATAGCCACAAGGATATGACAAGGGCCATAGTTTTAAAGTATGAAACATGCAATAACAACGGTGCCATCACTAACAGTTAGTAGAGACACCAGTAGCAAGAAAAATGGAAAACATCAAATGCCACCTCTATCATCGACTCTATATGGGGAGTGACCTCTTCCTTCTCTCTTTAATACATGCATCTGCATTTGCACTTATACACTAAAAATAAAAATAATAATAACAACTCTTTTCTTGCACTCATACAAACTTCATCTATGCCACGAATTGCATATATCATAGCTAAGTTAGCTAATTCTGAATATCATAGTCTTCCTTTAATGCCTATTTTACAATTTTTGAAAGTATAATCTACAGCTCTAACTCAGGACCTTCTGAATTTTAATCAACTTAATGCTTGCATACTACCTAGATGGACAAAGAACTCGTAAGACAAAACTTATAAAGGACATCAATGGAAAAGATAAATTACAATTATCAAGACATCTTTCTAATAGGCCTGTGATCTCGAGACCATACTTATCTACTCCAATGCTTGAAAATGAGTAAGAGTATCAAAAGAGACCCTCTTGCGGTATTCACGCTAAGTAATGAAAGAAAGGTAGGAATTACAAAAGGGTGAAACATAAAAAGAAAATAAATGCAGGAAAATTAAAGCAATCAAAATCTTTGTGCACTCCAATGCTCCAAAAAGTGGAGTATGAGTATCCGAAAGGAACTTTTGGCAGTATCCATGTTGAATAATACAAGAAAGGTAAGCTATACTAAAGAAAGCAAATCCCTACAAAAAAAAGAAAGAAAGAGAAGTAATGTATGGTTAGCTATCACTTTCCTACTCAAAAGCGTCTTGATAATTGAAATTTATCTTATTTATCTACATTCTTTATAAAGTTTCATCTTACTACACTCTTCAGAAGTTCACTTGGGAAGCTGGTTCTTCACTTGGTAATATAATCAGTCTTGGCCATGAGTTATGGATCATGTTCTTAAATTCCTGATAACAGCATTAACTTGAGACCGTCATAGTTAAAATAGTTCAAATGCTCTAATACATATGAATCTTAGGATTGATAAATCAATCATAAGAATTCAAGAATAAAAGCACTCAACTAACCATGACTAATGCATAAAATTCCTTGAACATACTTCATAAATAAAGTTGAAATTCATGCTCCTCACATATTCATACATGCCTTCTCAGGACTTTAAGCTGCAAAACTCTAACAGTCATCATCACTAAACACGATCGAGAAAGAACTCTAGTCATGACAAAGGATCTGATCCCAAAAGAAAAAAGAAGAAAAGGATATATTGCACCAATCACATTGATCAACCAATTAGTTTTGCCTGATACTAGAGGAGGTTATAGTGGCATGATGTGTTTCACCTGACACCAGAGGAGGTTATAGTGGAATAATTTTATTTGCTGACACCGGAAGAGGTTATAGTGGCATGATTTTATTTGCCTGACACCCAAAGGAGGTGAAAGTGTCATGATTTGATGTGCCTGACACCCAGAGGAGGTTATAGTGGCATGATTTGATTTGCCTGACATCGGAGGAGGTTATAGTGGCATGATTAGATTTTCCTAACAATGAAGGAGGTTATAATGGCATGATTTATTTTTCCTAACACTAGAGGAGGTTATAGTGGCATGATTTTGTTTCACCTAATACTGAAGAGGTTATAGTGGCATGATTTGTTTCACCTGACATAGGAGAAGGTTATAGTTGCATGATTTTGTTCGCTTGACACTGGAGGAAGTTATAATGGCATTACTTCCTAACATTCAAAAGGATGTTAGAACCCCTAACATGTCTATAAGAATGTTAAGTATGAGTAATCTAAAAAGGGTGTTTGTTGTATTTCATGTGCATGCTTGCACATCATATGCCTGATTACATATCACTGTCATGTGCTTTCCTCACTTACTTGAATCATTCGTGTGAAAATTGTATCATTGCATGAATCCTAAATTGCATCATTCCACATGTATCCTGAATTGCATCATTTTACATGAATCAAAAAATGCATCATTACTATGTTCATATGAAAGTTGCATTCATTATTGCCTGAATCTTAAAATTGCATCATGCATCTTGCATTTTGCAAAAAATGTACTACACACCTTGCATCTCGCATTTATCACCATCATTTTGTGTGAATCTTGAAATTGCATCCTTGCATGAATCCTAAAAACTGCATATTGCATGAATCCCAAAATTGCATCCTGCGTGAATCCTAAAATTACATTTTACATGAATCCCAACATTTCATCATGCATGAATCCAAAATTACATCTTATGTGAATCTTAAAATTACATCTTACATGAATCCCGAAATTACATCTTGCATAAATCCCAAAATTGCATGTGTCCTAAACTACATTTGGCATGATAGCTAATTCATAGAATAACAATAATAATTAAATCACATTAACAAAGCACTTAGGTAAGTGCCTATTTACTCAGAAAACATTTTTTTCATCTTTGCATTTGCTTCACGTGTATTGACACTAGCGCTAGGTGGCTATGTAACACACGTGAAGCAGGGGGCAACTGTCATACCTTAAATTTGACTGTCCCTAAAAAGGTCCAATGATGAAACGAATCCTTGAGATGACTAAAGTCTACTTGTTCATAACACCTCTGAAGTGTACAACCTTGAAAACCTTTCCAACCCCACCATTGTGAAAAATTGATCACTAAACCATTAAGTGGTGCTCCGACCTGGTGAAATATAAATTATCATAACAATGAGAGGTTCTATTTTGAGAAATCTCCTTTTAAAACACCCAGCTCGTTGAGCTGGTATTCATTTCGTTATATCAGGATCCAGCTTCATGAATAAATGGAAATCAATTTTCATAAAATGGGCTTAAAAAACACATCTAGAAGCTCCAAAACCTCTAGAAGTGGTCTCAAAATGGTCCAATACAACCCAAGGAACAACACATATCGCTTAGAAGTGCACGTAAATGCCCCTAGGTTTCATGTACTAAAATCAAGGCCAAATATGGAAAAACATACTCTAGAAATGTGTCCAAAAGGCCCAAAAACCTTAGGAACTAGCCTCATAATATTGTGTGTAAGACCCGAGAAGTGTGTGTGAAGCATCGAAGTGTGCATGGAAGTGCACGCGTGAGCACTTGGACATACGCCAAGCGCGTGACCATACGCACATTGTGCGCAACCATGCACACTTAGCATGGCCACACATAAAATCCTCGATATATGTGCACGACCAAGCCCCCACCGCCCTATTCTACCTAATTTTTCCTATAAATAGACCCGTTCACACCCTATTTTGGAGGGAGGCAAGTGGAAACACAAACACACTCAACAAATTAGTCTGATCAGAGGTGCTGGAAATGCCTTTCCATATAGTTTTTGGTCTCCCACAGCCTTTCTCTTAGGTTGTTAGATCCCTTTTCCACCAAACCAAGCCTCATCTTTGTCAAAGCATGCTTCAAAGGTATATAATCTAGCATCATTCTGCTATCATTTTGAACCTCTCAATAAAGAAAGCTTGATAATCTCTTGAAGTTAAAGCTTTAAAACCCACACAAACTCAGTCGAGTCTTAGGGCCACACAATTATTTTAGCATGTTTTTTTATCGCATTGCATTTTATTTTACTATTGCCGGCATTTGGGAATACTATTATGCTTATGTGATGAGAATGGCAATCTTGCATGCTATGTGAATAATATATGCTTTATTATGCTCGTTTCATATCATTGTTTTGCATCCTCTATTTCTGAAATCATGAAATCACATCATAAATTCCAATAATGTGAAAAGTTCACATCCCAAAATAGAGTCATCATACCCTCGGTCCAGTGATGACCTCATTCATCCTTTATATTATCATCATACATCATCATAGTATAAATAATTATTGCAAGCATGCATGATCATCCTATTATTCATGAAATTGAGTAAGTTGTGTGAATGGTCATGTTAATCTTCCAAATCAGTCAATAGATTTACTTTTCTGCAATCTTTTCCTTTTCATATATATTTTGTCAGGAAAGCAATATAATAATTAAATTTTTAGCTTCATTATCTTCCACTATCTAATTTACTGTGTGAATGCTATGCAAAATATCATTATCAAAACTAGGGTATTGCAGTAGCTATACATCAAATATCGTATAATGATAAATAGTTAAAAAGTAGACGTGATCCCCCAAACCCAAAAATCTCTACTAAGGACAATACTCATTGAGTGATCCAATGTTGTCCCTTTCTTTTCCCTATTTTCTAAAAGTTGGGTGATGACTCCATAAAATCAAAAGCATCTCGTCCCCCCGAGACCAAACATTTGTCCCTATTTGGTAAAGTTGCCATGTCCCTCAAAGACTGAAGGACCCATACAATGTCCCGTTAAAACATACTGTGATCCAAAAGCGAGAAGACATCATCACATTCACACCTAATCAATCACTCACAAGAATCAATCATCTCAAAAATAAAACCATAATAAATTCACCAATATTAAATACATATGACAATATCTCCAAATACATTAATATCTAAACTCAAAAAAAGTCCACAATACCAATAGTACAAGTTCTTTAATTAACTATTGCGGTATCTAGAATTCGATTACATAATGCTTAAATGAAATAGACATACATAAGGTAGCCAGTGAAGAAGAAACTCAATGCAGATGGTGACCAATACCAGACTGACAATAAGGTCCCAAAAAAATAAGTTGAGGGGAATTATACCTCATTGAGTGAATCAATTTTATAAAATGCATGTTGGTTTTAAAAACATTTGCTAAACCCTTTCTAAGGTAAAGTAAAATAAAATACAATAAAATAAATATAGATATTGAAAAATTTTACTTTTCTTAATTATCTTTATATAAATCCTTTTCAAAATTCACAATTCATTTTAATATAAAATCCTCGTACAAAATCATGTAAATTAATTATTTTATTAGAAAACTTGGTAGAACACCTAAGCCATCAATTTCTAATAGACATTCGGCTCTCTTTAACCCAAATGATTGCCATCCCAAGAGCAAGCTCAACCGAGTTACAACCGTAGTCCATTCACTTACTCCTATATTGATGTCCCGAGAGCAAGCTCAACTCAGTGACATCCTATTTCTGGCCTAATTGAACTAGCCCCACCGAGCTCAACCCATACTCTGCCCAAGAGCACACGCTGCACCGAGCCACATTCACACATTCTAATATATACTAGAGATCTCAACCCGTGCGCATGTGGTCCTAGTGATACCCATTAGGTAGCACATTCTACCATTTTCACCAAATCACTTTAAATTATAAATAAATAAAATAAATAAAGCAGAATGAAATAAATTCCATTAAAGCATCTTTTCAAATACTATTCATAATAATAAAAGAAATAATCATGTGTATGGCAATATAAATTTTTTCGTAGATAAATTCATATAATCAACTTATTTAGTATTTCTAACCACGTGAAAATATAATTTAAATATCCACAATACATATTCCATAAAATTAACTTACAAGTTGAGTGTACTAGGTGACGCATCCTTTACAATCCAACTGTTATAGCTCCTGCCCCGAAGTTCTCTAAAATAAATGATATTTATTTAAAATATGCTTATATGATAAAATAAATAAATTCATAAAAATTCTCAAATTTATTAAAATCATGGCATTAATGAGATTGACTCGATCTAAGACACAATGCTACACAAACTTGAAACTAATACATACCGATGTCACGTTCTACGAGAAATCTATCGAAAATTCATTAGTCTTCCTTATAAAATGGACATCTCTCTTCTAAAAGTAGAGTCATTCCTATATAAAATGACATTTTAATAAATTTCACAACTCAACATCTCAAGTTGGGCTCCTAAACTATATTGTATGCCCAACCAAGAACCAACACAACAAAATACATAAAAACAAACATAATTTTATCAAATCACTAATATATCGTAAAAATTTAGTTAACCAATACAATTTAATTTATTTATATAATAAAAATATAAAAGAAATTTATTTCCAAATAAATAGTAAAATTCTAGTTTATAAATCAAATTTCATTAATGGAATAAAATTTCCCTTTTATAACTAAATTAGCATTAAATAACTATTTAAATCACTCAAATATATCATAAAAATAATAAAGGACTCATTGAAGCTTAAAAATAATAATAAATTTATTATTCATTTATTTTTCCAAAATTACTACTAATTAACTAAAAATTTGAAATTAATTATAAAAATTATTTTCATGGTTTTATTATTTAAATTCAGTCTAAAACAAAGTAAATAACAATAAATTTAATTAAAAACTAAATAATTACTAATTTCTAATAATTTTTCTATAAATACATTTTTAAACAGTCTTCAAAAATTCATATCTTAAATTTTGCAAAAAAATCTCATAAAATTTCCTTCACAAAGTTTAATTTACATAATTTAAAGAATTTAATAAAAATATAAAACTTTCTAGGTAAGAACAGAATCCCAAGACCTGAAAAATCTAAAATTTCCAAAAAATTATAAAAAAAAAACAAATAGAAGATCTCAACTTCAATTTCATTTTATATAACTACAATCAAGCCTAATTCTAACTCAAATTAACTAAAATACCTAAAATGTATTTACCTCAAATCGAGGTGGTTACCAGAGCTAATAGGGAAAATTGGTTGAGGGGTTTGCTGCCTAGGAGGAGAGGAGTCGATCAAGATCAACAGCATCGTCTGGTGTCGCCGAAATCGGCAGTGGTGGCCTTCTTTCTTCTCAATTGTTGATAGAAAAAAGGGGAAGAGGAAGGGAGGGTGACTAGAGGGAGAAGGGGCTACTGTCGATGTCGACTGGAGCTAACTAGCTTCGATCAGTGGTGACCGATGCTGGCAATGGCAGTGGCAGTGATTGGAGTAGGAGGAAGAAGAAGGAGAAGAATAAGAAGGGAAAAGAAAAGGAAAGGAAGAAAGAGAAGAGAACAATTTATGTATATATATATATATATATATATATATATATTAAAGTATAATTTATATAATTTAAAAATAAAAATATCTACCCACCTTTATTCATACATATAATATATATTTATAACATACTCTAATAATCGATAATTTATTAAAACACTTAATAAATAATCGTTTAACACTAATTAAATAAAATAATAATTTAAATTTAATAAATTTCCATTTTAACTTAATAAATAAATAAAGAAAATACGGGTGTTTACAATATTCCCCCTTATAAAAAAATTTGTCCTTAAATTTTAACAAAATAGAAAAAATGTAGAAAGTTTTACTAAGGAAAAAGATAAGGGTATGCCACTCGGATCTCTACCTTGGTCTCCCAAGTACAATATTCCACCGCATGGTTGCTCCACAGTACTTTAACAATAGGGATTTCTTTAGTTTAAAGCTAACAAACTTATCATTCCACTATCACCACTGGATACTCCTCATAAGTCAAATCTTCATTAAGCTCCACTATCTGAAGCTGAAGAACATATGAATGATTGGAGATCTACTTCCTCAACATAAAGATGTGGAATACAATATGAATATGCGAAAACTTTAGCAACAACACCAATCTATAAGCCACATCTCCTACCCTTAAATGAATTTCAAAGAGTCTAATATATCTTAGAGCTAACTTACCCTACTTATCAAACCTCATCACTCCTTTCATTGGAGACACCTTGAGGAACACCATGTCTCCCATAGAAAATGATACATCTCTCCTCTTAGGATTAGCATAGCTTTTCTATCAGCTAAAAGTTGTCCTTAATCTATGTTGGATGATAGAAATTTTCTCTAAAGTTACTTGCACCAATTTTGGGCCTGTTAACTATCTCTTGCCAACTTCCTACAACAAAGGTGATATACACTTCCTTTCATACAACACTTCATATGGAGCCATCTTAATACTTGCATGATAATTGTTGTTATATGCAAATTCAATCAAAGGTAGGTGCAAATCCCATTGACCACTAAAATCTATTACACATATCTGAAGCATATCCTCCAAAGTCAAAATGGTCCTTTCTGGCTAGCCATTAGTTTGAGGATGAAAAGTTGTGTTGAGATCCAGTCTTATACCTAAAGCTCTCTATAATGCTTGCCAAAAACCAAAGTAAAAGTTGGTCCTCTGTCTGACACTATACTTTCTGGCACCCCATGTAGACAAACAATTTAGTTAATATACAATATGGACAACTTGTCTATAGTACAAGTCTTTTTCATTAGCAAGTAGTGAGCTAACTTGGTCAACCTATCAATTATCACCTATATGGCATCATATCTACTTGATGTGAAAGGTAAACTTAAAAAAAGTCCATCGCAATCATGTTCCACTTTCACTCTGGAATGGGTAACTATTGCAACAATTCCAAGGGTCTCTGATGCTCTAATTTCACATGCTAACAAGTGAGACATTTGGATACAAATTCCACAATGTCCATTTTCATCCCATTCCACCAATATATATCTTTCAAATCATAATACATCTTGGTAGAACCTAGGTGAACACTATAAGTAGAAAAATGAGCTTCCCCCATAATCTCCTTCTTTAGCTCATCCACATCTAGCACACACAGCCTAGTGCCTAAATGCAAAATGCCCTCATTATCAATTACAAAATCTCAGGACTAACCTTGCTATACCTCCAACATTATCTTTTGCAATTGTGGGTCCTTTCTCTACACTACTTTAACTCTATCCAAGTATGCAAAACATACTCTAAATTTAGCTAAAAGACATTTCTTGGTTACCTTCCATTATAACCCTTTATCAATAAGCTCATGCAACTCCTTAATAATCGGCCTCCTTTATAAGCTAATATGAGCAAGACTTCCCGCTGACTTCCTACTCAATGCATCAACTACCATATTAACTTTACTTAGATAGTAAAAATTGGAGTAATCATAATCTTTCAAGAGTTACATCCATCTCCTCTGACTCAAATTCAAATCTCTTTACTAAAAGATATAATTCAAACTTTTATGATCAATGTAGATTTCACAAGTCATATAATACAAGTAATGCCTCCAAATCTTCAAGGCAAACATTATAGCTGCCATTTCTAAATCATGAGTATGATAGTTCTGTTCGTGCTTCTTTAATTGACATGAAGCATAAGCAACTACCCTACCATCTTGCATTAGTATACAAGCCAATCCTACTCGAGAAGCATCACAATATATAGTATACCCATCATTTCTAAAAGTAGAGTCAACATTCGAGCTAAAGTCAACCTATCTTTAAGCATCTGAAAATGCTCCTCACATTTGTCTTGCCCAACAAACTTAGCATTCTTCTGGGTCAACCTCATTAAAGGTATAATTATCTTGGAGAAGTTCTTTCATAAATCTCCTATAATGGCTGGGTAAACCTAAAAAGCTTCTTACTTTAGTCACTATTATAGGTCTCTACCACTCTATAATGGTTTTAATCCTTTTAGGATCCACTTGAATGTCATCTTTGGATACCACATGGCATCAGAATGCCACTTGCTCCAACCAAAATTCACATTTCAAGAACTTGGCATACATTTGATGCTCTCTCAAAGTCTGAAGTATCATCCTCATATGCATGGCATGCTCTTTTTCACTCCAAGAATATAATGGTTTCAATCTTTTTATGATCCACTTGAATGCCATCTTTGGATACCACATGGTCAAATAATGCCACTTGCTCTAACCAAAATTCACATTTTGAGAACTTGGCATACAATTAATGCTCTTTTAAAATCTGAAGTATCATCCTCAAATGCATGGCATGCTCTTTTTCACTCCTGGAATATACCAAAATATCATCAATAAATACTATCATAAATCGGTCTAAGAATGACCTAAACACCCGATTCATCAAGCCCATAAAGGTTGTTGGGGCATTAGTCAACCCAAAGGACATTATCAAGAATTCATAATGGCCATATCTTATCCTAAATGCAATCTTAGGTATATCTCCACTTCTAATTCTCAACTGATGATACCCTGACCTCAAGTCAATCTTAGAAAAATATTAAGCTCCTTGAAGCTAATCAAATAAGTCATCAATCCTTGGGAGAGGATATTTGTTCTTAATGGTGAATTTTTTAAATTCCCTATAGCCAATACACAATCAAAGGCTACCATCTTTGTTTTTCATAAACAATACTGGCATACCCAAAGAGACGTACTAGGTCTAATGAAACCCTTATTATAACTACTTATTAAGCTCTTTCAATTCTGCAGTTTTCATCTTATAAGATGGCATACATATAGGATATGTACTAGGTACAACATCATTATAGAATTCTATCTCCCTATTCGGTGGCAACCCTGGTAATTCTTTAGGAAAAATATTAGGAAACTTGCACACTGCTAGCACATTCTTAACTATCCCCGTATCTACCCGTGTAGCCCTAACCATAACTAAATAGCCTTGACACCTCTTCTAAGCATCTTTTTAGCTGTGATTGTGGAAATGCAATTTTGAGGCATTAAACTCTTATCACCTTTTAACCAAAACTCCTTATGATTTAGGATTCTGAAAATCACTGCCTTCTCTTGACAATCCAGAGTGGAATAATATTGAGCTAACCAATCCATCCCTAAAATTACATTAAAATTAATCACATCAATATAACTAATTATGCCAGCAACTCTCTACATTCCACCAACACTTGACAAGATGGAAAGACTATATCAATCTACAACTCATCACTAAATGGAGTCAATACAGATAATGGAGTTAACAACTTGGATGGTTTCCATCCCATTCTTGAAGCAAACACAGGAGAAATAAAAGAATGTGATGCACTCGGATCAAATAAGACTCTAGCATCAAGAGAACAAACTAAAAGAGTACCTGCCATAATTGCATTATATGCCTTAGCATCCTGAGGAGTCAAAGTGAACACTCTAGCCTCTAATGACCAGCCTATTAAGAATTTGATGGCTTTGTAAATCCTTTGCCACCAGGTCTCCCTTGTGGCCTATCTCCTACACCTCAACCCTATTAGCCTATAAACTACGTTGGTCTCTACTGAGGATACATAGGTCCTTGATAGGGCTAATGCACCTGCTAAAATGGTTAAGCGACCAAAGATAAGCATCCCTGAGCATAAGATGACTGATATCCAGTGTTAGGACAAGTTCCAACATGATGTCCTATTTGCCAACACCTAAAACATGCTCCTGTCAACAAATGGCATGCCCCTTGATGTACTTGGCCATAAGTAGGACATGCAATAGGCCCTTAGCATGTACTATTGTACCCAAAACTCTGACTACTACTGCCTCTATCGGCTCCATGTCTAAATCTTAAAAGTCTGCTACTCCATCATCTATTTTTTGCACTCTTATGCAAACGGTTGCCTCTATAGCCTTGCTATGAGGTACCAATAGTCTGAATGCCAACACTACTCTTTTAAAATACAGGCTACTGAATCCCCTAAGCTATTACTGATCCACTACTACCACTCAAGTAAGGGTCAGGGATAGTCCCATGCCAGATGAGTCGCCTCTCTAGCTGTCTAACCTCCTCAACAACACTCTCCAAGTTTCAATCCTCCGTCTGGATACCAACATAAGCTAGGCCTAACCCTATCACAAACTAATCCATTGCTCTCCTCTCATCCTACATCACATCCATAGCATGACATGATAGCCTGAAAAACTCATGGGTGTATTCCTCAACCGATCGGTCACCTCTAACTATGTGCAATAACTACTATCTGTAATTATCTCTCATAGAAGCTGGGAAAAAATATCTCAAAAACTACTCTTTAAACTCCAACCATTCCATGGTAGTCATTTATGGTTGGATCGTCTCCATAAACTAGTCTTGAGCTGTAGCCTGTACCAACAACTCAACAATCATGATCCTTTGATAATCATTGTATCCAGTCCTTGTTCTAACCTTGATGGTGTTTATAAAATCCAAGGCAACGCCAATACCATCAAAAGAAACCCTTCCAACTCTTGAATACAACAAAGCTACATCTGCATCAGACATCCT
Organism: Mallotus nudiflorus; assembly: GCA_947683625.1. NCBI lineage: Eukaryota > Viridiplantae > Streptophyta > Magnoliopsida > Malpighiales > Euphorbiaceae > Mallotus > Mallotus nudiflorus. Next base: position 1,380,095 of record CANTUR010000720.1, on the reverse strand, counting down.
TTGATTCCTCTATTGTAACATTTATTGTACCGATGGCATAGCTTGATTAAGTATTGCTAAGCCTTGGTTAATCCCTGCCATGCCAACTGCAAATGCTGCATGATCCAGTTTTAGAGATTTTGGCTTAACTTGTTGTTGTTGCTCTTACCTCCCAACTGTAACAACTCTAGGTCGACCCCTCTCTCTATGTCGTGGGGCAAGAGGAGTTTCATATTGAATGGACTGCTCAACCTCATCATAAGCTGCATCCATAGTAGGAGCATTCCATGCTCTTTTTCTCATTTTGAAAAGACAAAACCAATGAAATTCAAAACACAATAAGGAACTGACATATACATAGAATTCTAGAAGCAACGATGATAATAATGGACTTTCATCACTTGTCCACAGTAGTTCGAGAAAAGACATATTCAAATAACCTAAAGATCATCTAATAAACCATAAGCTCTTATACCAATTTTTGTCATGACCTGAACCTATAGGACATGACTGGCACTAGGGAATGGAAAATGCATAATGCAACCAAAACTCATAACAAGCCTTAGAAATTTTCAAAAATATAACTAATCATCTCAAAAATAAAACCATAATAAATTCACCAATATTAACTACTGTCATACCTCAAATTTGACTATCCTTAAAAAGGTCCAGTGATGAAACGAACCTTTGAGATGACTAAAGTCTGCTCATTCGTAACACCTTTGAAGTGTGAAACCTTGAAAAACTAACTGGCCCCCACCAATGTGTGAAATTGATCACTGAGCCATTAAGTTATGCTCCAACCTTATGAAATACGAATTATCAAAACAATGAGATGCGTATTTTGAGAATTTCTTTCTCAGAACAATCAGCTTATTAGGCCGATGTTCATTTCATTATATTGAGACCCAACTTCATGAAAAAATGAAAATCAATTTTGAAAAAATGGACTTTGGAAACATGTCTAGAAGGCTACAAAACCTCCAGATGTGGTCCAACACAACCCGAGGATCAGCGTGTGTCACTTAGAAGTGCGTGTAAATCCATAAACACCATTAAGTGTCATGCATTAAAATCAAGGCCGAATTTGATAAAATTGACTTCAAAAGCGTGTTTGAAAGGCTAAAAAACCTTGGGAACCAACCTTAAAAAAGCCTATATTAGCCCCGGTTGGAGAGCATAACATGCGAAAGAGTGCATGAGCGTGTGGCCTTGCGCACTATGTGCTCTTCGAGTGGCCACATGCACTGCCCTAGGGATGTGCACGTGACCATGCCTATACCCCGCTATCCCACACATTTGTCACTATAAATAGACACCTCCACATCCCACTTTGGAGGAGGGAGCAAGTGGAAATATATACACACTCAAAAATTTATCCAATCAAAGGCACTGGAAACCCCTTTCCATATAATTTTTGCTCTCCCACTGCCTTTTTCTTAAATGATTATATCTCTTTTCCACTAAACCAAGTCTCATCTTTATTAAAGCATGCTTTAAAGGTATACAAACTAGAATCATTCTATCATTATTTTGAACCTCTCGATGAGGAAAGCTTGATAATCCCTCGAAGCTAAAGCTTTAAAACCCTCACAAGCTCAATCGAATATGAGGACCACACAATCATTTTGTCATGTTTATTTTATCACATTGCATTTTTTTTATTATTGCCAACATTTGGGAATATTGTTCTGCTTGTGTGATGAGACTAGCAATTTTACATGCTATATGAATAATTTATGCTTTATTATGCTCATTTCATATCATCATTATGCATCCTCTAGTTCCAAAACATGAAATCACATCATAAGTATCAATAATGTGAAAATTTTATATTCTGGAATAGAGTCATCATTTTTTTTATCTAGTGATGACATCATGCATCCTCTATATTATCATCATATATCATCATAGCATAAATAATCACTGCAAGCATGCATGACCATCTATATTTTGCTTACTCTTTTGAGTGATCGAGTGTCCAATGCTTATCCCATTGTTCATGTGATCAAGCAAGCTATGTGAATGGTCATATTTACCTTGCAGATTCATCATATCTAAATTAGATTTACTTTTCTGCAATCTTTTTTTCCTTTTATATGTATTTTATTAGGAAAGCGATGTAATAGTAATATCTTCAGCTTTATTATCTTCCACTATTTGATGAATTGTGTGAATGCTATACAAACTATCATTACTGAAACTGGGTTGTTATAGTAGTTATACATCGTATAATGAGAAATAGTCAAAAAAATATACGTGATCCCTCGAACCTAAAAATCTTCGCTGGAGGCAATACTCACTGAATGACCCAATGTTGTCCCTTTTCCTGAATTTCTAAAAATTGAGTGGTGACTACACAAAATCAAAAAACCATCTTGTTCCTCCTAATACCAACCATCTATCCCTATTTGGTAAAGTTGCCATGTCTCTGGGAAACAAAATAAAAAAGACCCTTACAAAACCAATTCACCTAGAAACTGAAAACAAGAAATAGGTCGCTCACAATGGCAACTCCACTAAGGACTTATAAGTAAAAGAGATAAACTCAAAAATGACTATTTCTCATTATGCAATACTCAATCATATAGAGCCCCTCACCATTGCATTTGCACTACACATCACATGACCACCATTAGTCTTTAAAAGCCTCGATAATACTAAATGACGTTGCCACCATGATTCCACTTGTGTCATGGGGTAACAAAGATAAGGTATTATCACCTTTAATCTTTACTCATGCATTCGCCATACTCATCTAACCAGAGTCTGTAACCCAAGTCGTAAAGGGGGGCAATCAAGTTATTAAAAGAATGCTAGACTCACTGACTGGAGTCCAAAACCCTAGTCATATGGGGCATTCTTACTAAAGGAACCCTTAGCCTTTCACCCTGGCTCAGCTCATATAGATAAACTAGTAGTAATATCCACTAGGATTCCACTAAGTTGTGCATGGTATCCCTATCCTAACGTGGTCCGTCTAACTTAAAATTCATAAAATGACATGACTCACCCAATGTCTATCATCAAATGGCATCATAATGTCAGTTTTCATAAAATATTCATGCTCAGGATCATGTGATTCTCATATACTTTGTGCGAGCTCAAAGCATGGGGAATGATAAGAATCATGTACCTCAGCTTGAATACTCTATCTAAACTGATAAATAATGACATCCCTCTATGATGAAACCTATGAGACATCATTCATTTATCCTTATCAGATAAAATGAATAGGTTAGGAATCTAACTAGATTATGGACCTTTATGTCAGCAAAATCAAATTATAAACTATCGAACGATAATTTCATGACTCTCAGTAAACATATCGAATATTTATATGGGGGCAAGAACTTGAGCTCCCTTTGATTGACCTTGGTCTTATGCATATAGGTGCATGTGGACTCTGAACATCATTTGAAGCCCTACAATTGACCTTCACATCGACATCAAGTGATTAACTTAAGAACATTTTAGTATCATTCCTCAGTTTACCCTTTCATTTTAATCAACATAAATCAAAATAGCCTAATTCTGAGAGCGGAACCATAGTCCCTTGATTACTAAAGGTTCAAAACCTACCTAGGAAAGAGACTGAATAACCATATGGAGAAATAAGGTCGGAAGTGAGAGCTTCCTTATGATTGGTTTGTTCACTATATAGGGAAAACTAACCATCTTTAATCATTCATAAATAACATGCATGTAAATAAGCATGTACTAACCACTATTTCTTACAAGAATAATCATATTTCATTATAGGATTTTGCATCCACTCCATGCATACATGCTTACCCTTTTCTTTTGTAGGCACACATTATGCATCATTCATTTAGCTAACCTTAATAAATGATTAGGAATACAACATGAGTGATCATAAAGTTGAATCTTCTCATCGAAGTAATGGAAAGCTAAGAGCTAGGATCCAAGACTTGCTTGAAGATGGCATCATGGTCAAAAATCCCCAAACCCAAACTAGCATCACTAGACATTTCCTCCATAACCTTGATAAAGTTGATTGGAAGAGCTTGCAAAAATATGAAATGCTATGCATTAAGACAATCCAACATATGTACCTCAACCATGAACTTTTGAATGCTATTATGTCATTCTAGGACCCTCAAGAGCACATATTCCACTTCAACACCATAGAACTATGCCCATTGTATCATGAATTCAATGCCATAGTAAGGCAAACCCCCACCAAGACTGAAAAGGTATTTTTCACTAACCAAGATATCAAATAACCAAGACTTAGAGCTACTTTTTTTGGTCTAAGCTCGTAAAAGCTTGATGAACTAGTCACAAGCACAAACAATTAATTCCTATACAAGTCCTAGCTGCTTGCACCACCAAGAAGATTGGTACCTTAATTTGGGCATGCCTCCTTGCATGTTACCTCTTTATGCAATATTTCACCCTCTCAAATGATGGGCTAGAAGATTACAAGATACTCCAACTCATCAAAGGAAAAGAATGTGGAATGACTCCCTTCCCACTAATTTTAGCAAATACCATTCAAGGTTTAGATGACGTCAAAAATAGGAAAAGTCCGAACTTCACTTGGAGCCCCTTATTGCTTCAAACATGGTTGTAAGAAAAGCTAAGCCTGTTCGACAATACTATAGGTAACTGGATAAGATACCAACCTAGGAATACTTAGAGAGACACTATAAGGATGTTCACAGACACTCAGTCCATATCACAACCCAAGAACGGGTTGAATGCATAAAGGATGTGCCATAATACCAAGTGAGATGGATGTGTCCATGGTGGAAGCTAGAACATGTGACCCTCTATACATATGTCAACTACATGCCAATCTTAAGATTCAAGTCATGCACCCATTACTGTCTAGCACTAGTGAAGAGACAGTTTAGCAAGAAACAACATGTACCTTATAAGCTTATAGATTCCTTTAGGGGCAAGATACAACAAAGGTTTGTGGATCACTTCAGAATGACATAAGGGAAGAGAATCACCACCATTTTACTACTGGTAGTGGGGAAAATATTACTGATGAGACATACAAATAGTGGGTGATCCAAAGACAGAACCATCTATCAAGCAACTAATCCAAAGAAAGTTTTACTTCCTTAATTCCTGCACTTTTTCTTTGATGATGTAATGAACTCTAAAGTTAATGCAATGAAATCAGATTTTGCTTACTTGTTTGATGTCTTTCCTGATGGTAGTGTGCATTACATTAATCAAAACATTAGCATATTTGACATTCATTCCATGTGCACTAAATTATTTAACATTGTCATAGAATATAAACCACACATTATGCATATTTCAAAAGATGTTACCCATTAAGAGAGGAGAGAAATTAATAAAATATTCAAAACTATTTGCTTGGACATACGACGATGTGCCTAGTGTTGATAAAGATATTGCTTAACACTTTATTCCTACCAAAGCTGGGTGCAAACTGGTAAAGTATAAACTGAGAAGACTCAGACAAGAATGGACCCAATTAGTGAAAGAAGACATCAAGAAGCATATCAAGGCAAAATTCCTAGAGGTAGTAAACTATTTGAAATGGTTTGCAAATGTGGTGCCAGTACCGAAGAAAGATGGAAGGGTTAGAATTCGCATTAACTACAGAGATATGAGCAAGGCCAGTCTAAAAGATGGTTTCCCACTACCTCATATAGATATACTAGTTGACAATGCCGCTACATGTGCAATGTACTCCTTAATGGACGGATTCTCTAAGTACAATTAGATCCTAATGGCCATGATCGACAAAGAAAATATAGCTTTCATAATGGAATGGGGTACTTATTACTATAGAGTAATGCCCTTCATACTAAAGAATACAGGAGCAACTTACCAAAGAATGGCAACTGTAATGTTTCATGACATGATACATAAAAAAGTAGAGGTGTGCATCGATAACATGATGGTCAACTCAAAAACCAGGGAAGAACACCCGTCAGACCTAAAAAATTTCCTCAAAAGAGTCAAAAAGTACAGTCTCAGGCTTAATCTGAAGAAATGATATTCGAGGTCACTTCAGAAAATATATTGTAAGCACCTAATTTTGAGATGATGAAGTGTCAACACAACAGAGGACTCTAATAATGAAAATGTTATAAATAGGTCTTCAACACTTAGAGTTTGAAACTTCAAAAGTCTAAATGCATTTCAAAAAAGAGGTTAATTTATTTTTTTAAGGACATAATTATAATGTTTCTTTAAGGACCCAATTGAAAAGTTTAAATTCTTTTTAGGGGGGTCTTTTTGTAATTAAAAAAAAGAGATCAAAATTCTGTAATTTAGATCAGAATTACAAAATTCTAATCAGAATTCTATAATTCTAATCAAAATTCCATAATTTCGATCGAAAGTATGTAGTTCTGATCAGAATTACATAATTCTGATCGGAATTAAACATGTTTCATTTATTTTTTGATTTTTTATTTTTTACAGTAAATAAAATTTGGTTTCCTAAATTTTGATTGGTCAAATAATATTTATATGAATTTTTAGGAAATTAAAGTCCTTTTAAAATCAAAACTCTGAGAAAAGCAAGTCACAATAGGATATATTTTTAGTTAGGGCTTTTCAATAAAAGCCCAGCTTAAGCTCTTTTAAAGGACCTCTCTCTGAGCTCTCTTTTCTTTCCTACACTTTTAGAGGCTTCTCCTTTTGTTCTTATGTAGTACACAAAAAATATTCTCTGGTGAATTATTTGTTTTTCAGCAAGGAGCAATAGGCTTTTTGGAAGGAGGACAATAAGTTTTTGAGGATCTATTTAACTAACAACAGTGATTTTTATGAGTCTGAGGGGCCAACCTATACTGCATCCATAATCATCATCCCCTCTCCTACTTTCTTCTTTTTTATTTTATTATTTTGTTTCTGTTGAATTTTAACTTTACTTAATTTTTATTGTTATTTTGTTTATTCACTAATCATTGTTTATTCTTTTGTGTCGATGATTATGGAGAGGATTACATGATGATCTCTCTTAAAGAATAAATTCCATGAAGGTCCATGGAATGCTATGGATTGAACTTTGTAACTAAATATAGTTTCTAGGTTTTTTATTTAGTTGTTTATTATTGTTTTGATTTTATTTTTTTCTATTTTTATTTTAAGGATGTGTTAATCTTTATTTTCTTATTATTTTCAATAGATCATTGTAATAGCCCAAATAGTGAGAATAATGAAATCATGTGTGTGACTGTGTATTTTAGTTTTATTAATTAGTTAGTAAAATTAGGGTTTTAATTAGGTAATTAATTAAAATTAATGGTCATAGAGATAATTAGGGTTTGATTAATTAAAATTGGATTAGATTTAAGTGGATAGAATTAGGGTTGCTTGTTAATTATTTTATTTATTTAATGTTTAGAGTCACTTTAATTAAATTAGGGTTTTTAGAATAAGTTTAATTAATTGTTTGATCTTTTATTTGATTAATTTGGCATTTTTTTATGTTTTTGGGCTCGTTTATTTATTTTTATGTGTTTTGGGCCCTAAGCCCATTTTATGCTATAACCCATTTAAATAAATTTAGGTTTTTTTGTAGGTTTAATTAATAAAAATGCATCTTTCGGCCCATAATTAATTAAATTTAGGGTAGAGATAACTTAGGCCGATTTAGTTAATAAGAAATAGGCCCACTTAGGTTAATTAACATTATTTAGACTTAGCTCATTAAATTAAAGTTTTTTCCTTAATTTGTAGATTTATGATCACTTAGAATTAAAACATGTAGAATTAGGCCCACTAATTTAAATACTTCATAATTTGTAGATTTAGGCCCATTTTAGAATAAAAATAAATAGACTTAGGTTCACTTAATTAAAATTGAATATAAATTAGGCTCATTAGTCTTTAGTCTCACTTGCAAATTTAAACATGTAGATTTAGCCCATTTAATTAAAATCAATGTATATTAGACTAACTTAGGGATTATGAGTTTAAATGAATGCATTATTGACATGTATTTTTCATGACTAGTTTGCCTGGAGTTAATTGTTTAAAGGGTTTATATGAAATTGCATGTAAATAGAGGATAAGATAGTAACTAATGATGTAATTCTAAATGAGCACGAGAGTGAAAGAAGTTAGTATTCTATATCCAGAACCTCCTGGATGTGGTGTTGGCTTTCTTTTAGAGAATCAAGTACTACCATTTTTCAATTTGTCCCAATAATTACCCTAGGTGGCAACTCCTCATCTCCATGCCATGTCTTTATGATAGTGGTTAGTGTGTTCTTTAGAGCCTTGAGCTTAAACTGTTGTTGCTAAAATCTTAGGCGCACACTAAACCCCGCCATCTATAGATGCTGGGTTGTCAGTTAGAATGGGATTAAAATGGATCCACATAAAGCAAAACTGGTCAGAGAGATGCTAGTGCCAAAAATAGAGAAAGAAATCAGTAGGGTTTCTAGGGAAACTATAATTCATCAGTAGATTCATCACCAAGTTAACAGCAATGTGTGAACCAATCTTTAAGCTATTAAGAAAATATCAGCCAGTTAAATGGAATGAAGAGTGTCAACTAGATTTAACAAGATCAAGAACTACCTAGCCAACCCACTGATTCTAAAACCACCTAAACTAGGGATACCTTTAACCATGTATCTGGCCATCGAAAGAAATGCAATTAGTGCAATGTTAGCCCAAGAGGGAGACACAAAAGCATAACACATAGTCTGCTACTTGAGCAAGATGATGTTTTTCTATAAGGAGAAGTATAGCCAAGTCAAATAGATATGGCTGGCAATGGTATGGCAATGAAGAAGCTCAAACATTACTTTCAGTCCTACAAAAGTTAGGCTATGTCTAAAACAGACCCAATAAAGTACCTCTATGAAGCTCCCTCTCTAGTGAGAAAACTTGCCAGGTGGCTCATGCTGCTAATAGAATTTAATGTGCAGTATCTAACTATGAAGGCAGTAAAAGGAAGAGCAATGGCTAAATTTCTAGCTCCCAATCCCATTCCAAACTTAGAAGAAATCTAACTAGACTTCCCAAGCAACCTCAGTTCAGCCATTAAAATCCAAGGATAGCACATGTACTTTGATGGAGCGGTCAATCAGTTCAGCGCAAAAGTCAGTGTCATATTACAATCCCTAAAAGGTGAAGTAGTACCAATGGCCAAAAAGCTCGAATTCAGAGTCATAAACAAAAAACCAAAATACGAGGCATGCACACTTGGAATAGAAGCACTAATATCCCTGAGTATTATAGAAGTCAAAATCTTCAAAGATTCCATGCTAGTAATCAACCATGCCATGGAAGAGTGGGAATTGAAAGAGCAACACTTAAAGCCTTACTTGGATCACTTGAGGCTACTTACCATGCCCTTCCAAAAAATGTAGATTCATTCATCTCCTTAGGAATCACATTCAAATGGTAGATGCACTTGCTTCCCTAGCATTAGTGTGGGAAGGACCATCCAAAATGCCCATGAAGCCTTTAATCCTACTCAGATCGGGACAACCTTATCATAAGAACTACGGAATAGCAAAGATATAAATAGTTGAAAAACCCTAGTTCTACTACATCTAGAGATACCTAAAGGAATGAACTTATCCTGATCAAGCAGATGAAAGAGATAAAGCAGTCATTTGATGATTAGCATCAAAATTCACATCATACCAAGGTGTGTTATACATAAGAACCTTAGATGGTTTACAACTGTGATGTTTTAATGAAACTAAGGCTGCAAAAGCAATAAAATAAGTACATGAGGGTGTTTGTGGTCCACATATGAATGGAGCAATCCTAGCTAAGAAAGTAAAAAGACAAGGGTTCTTTTGGATAATGATGATGGAGGACTGTATCCAATTTGTAAAGAAATGCCACAAGTGTCAGATCCATAGGAATGTCAGCCACCTTCCCCAAATAGAATTGCACTACATCTCCTCTCCATAGCCCTTCTCAATATGGGGACTAGACATAATTAGGGAAATCCACTTGACAACCTTGAATAGACATAGGTTCATCTTAGTGGTAGTGGATTACTTCATAAAGTGGGTCAAAGTAGAATCATTCACAAGGATAGGAGCCAAGAAAGTGGACAAATTCATCAAAATAAATGTGTTCTATCAATATGGGATCCCCCATCACATCATCTCTGACAACGGTGTCTAATACCAAAGGGAAGTTAGAGAGCTACTAAGGAGTTATAAGGTGGAACATCACAAATCTTCTCTTTACTGACTATAATCAAATGAGGTCATTGAAGCTATAAATAAGAATATTAAAAAGATTTTTTCAAAAATGACTCAGAATAACCGACATTGGGTAGACAGATTGCCATATGCCTTTATGAGGGTATCGAACAACAGTTAGGACTTCAACCGGAGTAACTCCTTTCTCGCTAGTGTATGAATCAGAAGTAGTGCTTCTGGTTGAAATAGAAATCAAGTCTCTTCAGTTAGTGATCGAATCTAAACTACCAGAAGTTCAATGGGCTCAACATAGGCACGTTAATCTCACCCTCTTAGACAGACGAAGGCTTAAGGCTCTATACCATACAGAGTTGTATCAGGCTCGGCTAGCTAAAAACTTTAATAAGAAAGTGAAACACAATAGTGTAAAAATAGGAGACTGGGTGTTAAAGCAAATTAGGCAAAACGTTCCAGACATGAGAGGGAAATTCAGACCAAACTGGGAAGGGCAATACTTGGTCAAACATGTCTTATCGAAAGGAGCAATCAAGCTAATGAATTCTGAAGGTAATAAACTCTATAAACCTTTCAATACATATTGCTTAAAAAAGTACTACGTTTAAGGCACAAAAAAATCCTGCTAAGTTGAAAACCTAAAAATGGTAGCTTAGGCAAAAAGTTAAGGACTTGCCACTAGGTTAAAAACCTTGCATGGGCAACCTAGGCAAAAGTTAGGGACTTGCCACTAGGTTAAAAACCTTGCATGGGCAACTTAGGCAAAAGTTAGGGAAAGAGAAAATACTTTATTAGAAAACCTGAGAAGGCTAGTTAAGGACAGGGGTAACCTCGAGTTCAAAATTTGTATGAATGCACATGTGCTTTTCTTAAATGACTTCAATAAAATGAGAATAATTGCCAATTTACGCTAAATGTCTTTGAAAGGTGCAAGAAATTTTATCATCATGAATTGCATCAAGCATGATTTGCATTTTCTTTCATTACATGACCATAATTCTTAACTCTCTCTTTGAGATCAGCCATTGTCATCAAAGCCTAAAAAAAAAGGGCCTAGATAGGTATGAAAAGCTTTGAGAGGAGACACCCTAGGAAAAAAGGAAGAAAAAGAAAACCCAGCTAAATGTGAAAAGCTTCAAAAGGAGACGCCTTAGGCAAAAAATGGAAAAATAAAAGAGGCAGGCAAGAGCGATGGCAAACATCGTTAATGATACATAGTAAGAAGCATATACAATCATAATCATATAAGTATCATACAGCACATGCAGAATATATAGGACAAATGCCTAGATACAACACCTAGAGTCCATAACCTCAAGAAGATAATACAACAAAGCAAACCATTGGCCAAAAGTCCTACACCTAGCTCCTAAAACAATGACATCGGTTGTGGCTACCAACAAGAGCAAGCACCAATCTTGCTCAAGCATCTCCTTCATCTGATCCGAGCTCATCATCGTTCATCACAAAGGATGATAGTCATGACTCCAACTCTCCAATATGATCATAATATGTGGTGCGCTCCTGCTCCCATTCACAGCTGGCATGATGGTATTCAGCCACTATTGCATATCATAAATAGATACAATAAAGAAGGCATACCCTCTAAGTTATTGCAAACTCCAAAAAGCAATGTTGTCTACTCCTTGTAATGGTATACCAGTATAGACCATAAGAGATGGGAATCTACAAAAGTGAGCAAATAAGTTAATCACCACTCATTAAATAAATAAAACAAAGGCGAAATAAGTGAATAAAACACGAACATGGGTAGCGTCAAGAGGAGCAACATCCGATTGAGGAAAGCCAAGGTAAGGCAAATCAAAATGTAGTACTCTACCAAAGATATCTATCCTAAGCAAGCCAAGGATGGCTAAATCATCAAGTCCCTAAGAATAGTATTACCAGAAGCCAGACTACTAGCATTGACAATCGCCTTTGTATGGAACATGCCCTCATTCTCCTTAAAATAAAACCCAGATCTCTTACGACAAGATCCTCACTACTATAGATAAGCTCTCATAACTTATGTCAATTATAGTTTATTACTAACAAATTTTGTTACATGCTTGTATAAAGTAAGAATAAAAACCTATCATATTAGAGGAAGCAACTCTTGATGATCCGCGTGATGGCTCGGTCCTTAAATCTGAAGGATGAAATGCATCTACCTAAGGAGGTGGAAATGGAGGAAAAGTGCCACTAGCCATAGCATTAATCAGCTGAGGGATCAACATATCAGCATAAAGCAAGCCCACACCCTCTAAAAGACTCTCAGAGGAGCATCCCATTATGGTAGTAGCAAGCTCATCACCACTAAGCTCATGGCCTAAGAATATGTCACCAAAGGGAGGAACAGGAACTTTCCTTGTAAATAGACCATCCCACCAACGATGGACTTGATTACCCAAATACCACTCTACTAGTAAGGTCAAAGAGTAACACTCGTCTCTCCATCAGCTACCATGCAGTCATCATCGCTATCATCCAATATGACCTCACCACCTACTAGTAAAGGAAGATCTACTCAAAAGGAAAGAATGAATTAAGAATCTCTAAAAGAGAAATAACTAATACAGCAAGAGTCAAACATACCTAATCAAGGGAGAGCTTCCTTATGTAGTCCCGAGCCATTATGCAATCCTCAATCAAATCAGTAGTCCTCCTAATCTAGCTAGAATAATAAGGAAAGTTATCCTCCAGAAAATGCTCAACGGTCGGATGAGGGAGAACCTCAAACTCATAAGCCCAAATCTATCAGAACTAAGAAGTCAAAAATAACAAACTAAAGATAAATAGAAAAAAGAATGGACATTGGAATTCCTAATCACATCCAGTACGAACAAGCATCCACAGATCCTAAAGCCACCCTGACATCTTGCATCAAGGCTCAAGTACATATGGGAAAAAGCAACAGTACCCTAGCAATACCTCAACAAGCCATCCAGATCCCTCAGAACATGCAACAATTACAAACTACTCATATCCGAAGGGTTTAGGAAGATGGCAACACTCAACAAGTATAATAAAAAGTAGTAAGCTAATTGCTCTTATGAAACAATACCGTCATTATACATCATTCTCATGATAGAAACAAACTTAGTGTAACAAGTGAGGTACGAGCAACTAGACTTCATGGAAGTGGCCACCCCAAGCAACTCCATGGTAAGGTGCCTCATCGCCACCATAGAAGAGCACTCCTCCTTACTAAAAGGATTAAGCTCTCTAAAAAAGCTCAAGCCCATAATAGTAGTAAAGTCTTAAAAAGTGATGGTCATCTCCCCAATAGGCAGATAGAAATCATGTATCATGTCAATCCATCGCTCTATCAGTGCATATATAGCAATCTGACTCGATGTATATGAGTCATAAGATAAAGCAGCAATAACCCTGTTAAAGCCCTTCCCGATAATCATCTATTTCATGCATAATGGAAGACCCTAATAATACATGTTGACCCTGTTGAAACTAGCAGGAAGTATAGTAACGGACCTATAAGATTGTAAATAATAGGTGCGCTATCAAACATTGACATAATTAATAAATACTAATAAATCTTTTTTCTATTATTTAATAGGAACAATAACAAAAGCCGAAAAGAAAAGCATCATGGCAATCAATAGTAGAAAATCATAATAAGAAAATAAAGCAAGTGCTATTAACTATCAACATTCACAATAAAAGCTATGACTTAACAGACAGTTACAGCAAGTACTACAGAGCTATAACAACCTCATACAATAAAATAAATAGCAAAAATAGCTAATTAATAAGCTTTAAAAAAATTAAGGGTAAAGAAGGACTTACTTGGCTATGATGATGAGCCCAAGCATGAATCTCAAGACTATAAACCATAGGAATTTGGTCTCCTTAAGAAAGCCTAGATAGCTTAGGACCCTGCGTGCCAGACAGACCATCAGTGCTAGTCTCCGCAATGGAAGTCCCAGCTCTATTACCCTCTATAAAATTACCCTCCACATCCAAAAAGATATCCTCTAGACCCTCTAGAATGTTGGTGAACTCCATCTTATGTAGAGAAACATAAAAATTCAAAAGTAAAAACATATAGCAGAAAATACCCGAAACTCAAAAAGGGTCAAGAAAAGATAAAAAACACTTAGAGAAGGCCGGAAGAAGCTTCCCCGAACCTCAAAATTGCATGTCTTAAGTAGACAAGAAAGGGGAAGGCATGTGGCCATGTGGCAAGCATGTGATCACGCGCTCAACGCATGACCACATGCAGCCATGCGCACTTCCCCCCTCCACGTGCTCATGTACAATTGTACATGCACTTTGAGACTTTGCACACTCATTTCTTTAGTCCTAAACCTCCATTTGAACATAAGACATGCATTAAACTCATATAAAAGTACACTGATGAGGACTACATATATTTAAAGGCATCATATGTTGCCTTACCACTTTTAAAAACTCAGCACCTCCCTAAAGAAGAAGATAAGGAAGAATCATAGAAAGGATACCCTACTCGAAATCATCAAAATAACATCTGCAATACAATAAGTAATGACATCATTATTACTACATCATCACTACATCATCACTACATCATCATTGCATCATTACTATATCATCATCGACCAAGACTAAAAGAGAAGGACACATTACATCAATCATAATGATCACAACAATATATTTGCCTAACACTAGAAGAGGTTATAGTTGTATGATTTTGTTTGCCTAAAGAGGTTATTATGGCAGTATTTATCTATTCGCCTTACACCAAAGGAGGTTATAGTGGCATGACTCTGTTTGCTTGACACCTAAAGAGGTTATAGTGGTAGTATTTATTTTTTTGCCTGACGCCTAAAGAGGTTATAGTGGCAGTATCTATTTGTTCGCCTAACATTGGAGGAGGTTATAGTGGCATGATCTTGTTCACTTGACACCCGAAGGGGTTATAGCAACAATATTTATCTATTCGCCTGACACCGAAGGAGGTTAAAGTGGCATGATTTTATTCGCTTAACACCTGAAGAGGTTATAGTGGCAGTATTTATCTATTTGCTTGACACTTGAAAAGGTTATAGTGGTAGTATCCCAACAATTGAATCACAATAACACAACACTTAGGTAAGTACCTTTCTGTTCAGAAAATTATTTTTTGCATCTTTGCATTTGCTTCACGTGTATTAACACTAGTGGTGGTTATGCAACACATGCGAAGTAGAGGGCATTTTTCATACCTCAAATCTAATTGTCCCCAAAAAGGTCAAATGATGAAATGAACCTTCGAGATGAGTAGAGTCTACTTGTTTGTAACACCTTTTAAGTGTGCAACCTTAAAAAACTAACTGACCCCACCAATGTGCAAAATTCATCATTGACCATTAAGTTGTGCTTTGACCTTATGAAATATGAATTATTAGAGCAATGGGAAGCATATTTTGATAATTCCTTTCTCAAAACAATCATCCTATTGGGTTGATGTTCATTTTGTTAAATTGGGACCCAACTTTGTGAAAAAAAATGGAAATTGATTTTTGTTGTCAATCTTAATTTTGATCTTAACAAACTTAATTTTAAGCATTTAATTTTTTTTATTTAAGTGTGTATAAGTTAGGACTCTATTGGAAGTTAAAGTGAAGTATGATTATTTTGGGCTGATTAGACCTTTAAGATTCAAGGAGGCTTTTGACATCCCTAAAGCTTTATAATGAGAAAGTTACCTTCTTTGAATTTGAAGTAGACATCTTAAGCTTTCTAAATTGGGCTTATTTTTTAAAATTCAAGTTCATTTAGAAGTCCAATTAAGGTGATTCAAAATGATATGGAAAGATAAGTTAAATATCTACAAATTTCATGAAGAAAGTATGGGCAAATTCAAATTTCTTTAGGAGAAAATCATGGCTTCAACTTATGTATAGCTGTCTGACAATATTTTTCATTTTAGATTGCACAGCACTTAGTATTTTAGACATATCCTGAGCTACAGAAGTCTAATTTATGTGATTGAAAATGATATAGAAAGATACATCAAGTATCTACAACTTTAAAGAAGAAATTATGGGAAAATTCAAATTTATTCAATAGAAAATCATGGGTTCAACTTGGATATAGCTATTTGACAATATTCTACATTTCAGATTGCATAGCTCTTAGTATTTTGGACATATCTTAAGCTAAAGAAGTCCAATTTAGATGATTAAAAATGATATAGAAAGCTAATTCAAATATCTATAGCTTATATGAAGAAAGTGTAGGCAAATTCAAATGTCTTGAGTAGCCAATCATAGTTTCAATCCATGAATAGCTATCTAACAACATCATTTTCAATGATTCAAAATATAGATGTTGGACACATCATTTGCACCTCCAACAGCTATATTTTTAAATATAAATACCTTTAGAGCTGAATGGAAGTTAAGAAACTTGTTTATCATTCATTCTTTCTTAAGCATTCATTGAGCTCTTAAATTCTCTTAAATAATTCTTTGTTTGTATAACTCTTGTGAGAGTTTGGTATGTGTTAGAAATAGAATTTCTCTTCATTTTAAATATTGGGTTAGATTAAAAGGGAAGTCAGATTTATTTTTAAAGGAATTGGTTTAATTTTTGTCCATTTAAACACTTAGGTTTTGGTTTTTTGGAGTGAGCCTTGAAAACTCATATTGTAAGGTTATAAGATTGAGCCATAAAACTCTTGTGTAATCTCAATCTTATGAATAAGATTGTGAGTGATTGAAAATCCTAACTTAGGGATAATTTAGATGGAGATGTAGGGTTGTTGTTGAATTTGAACTTCTTAAATCTTTGTGTTCTTCATTCTTCCTTCTTAACTTTCATTCAATTCTTGCAAAGAATTCTTTTAATTTCTCATTTTTATTTGATAGTCCTATTCACCCCCCTCTAAGACTCTTTTCAATTTTGATAAAATGAACTTTGCAAAAACATCCAAAAGGATCCAAAACCTCTAAAAGTGGTCCCGAAATGGTCCAACACAACCTAAGAATCAATGTGTGTGGCTTAGAAGTGCACGTAAAGCCATAAATACCCTTAGGTGTCATGTGCTAAAATTGAGGCCAAATTTGACAAAACAGACTTTAGAAACATGTCCAATAACCTGGGAACCAACCTCAGAAAAGCCCATGTAAGCCCCAGTTGGAGTGCATAACATGCGAAAGAGCGTGTGGCCATGCGCTCAGTGGACGATAACGCACAATTTGAGTGGCCACGCATTCCGTCCTAAGGATGCATGCGTGACCACACCTATAGCCTCCTTTTCCACACATTTTTCACTATAAATAGACACCTCCACACCCCATTTTAGAGGGAGGGAGCAAGTGGAAACACACAAACACTCAAAAATCTATCTGATTAAAGGTATTGGAAACCCCTCTCCAAATAGTTTTTGCTCTCCCACTACCCTTTTCTTAGGTGATTAGATCTCTTTCCACCAAACCAAGCATCATCTTTGTCAAAGCATGCTTCAAAGGTATACAAACTAGCATCATTCTATCGTCATTTTGAACCTCTCGATGAGGAAAGCTTGATAATCCCTCAAAGCTAAATTTTTAAAACACACACAAGCTCAGTTGAATTTGAGGACCATATAATCATTTTGTCATATTTATTTTATTGCATTGCATTTTATTTTATTGTCACCAACATTTGGGAATATTATTGTGCTTATATGATGAGACTGGTAACTTTGCATGCTATATGAATAATTTATGCTTCATTTTGCTCATTTCATCATTTTGCATCCTCTAGTTCCAAAATATGAAATCACATTATAAATATCAATAATATGAAAAGTTCATATATTGGAATAAATTCATCGTGTTTCCAATCCAGTGATGACATCACGCATCCCTTAGATTATCATCATAGCATAAAATAATCACTACGAGCATGCATGATCGTCAACATTTTGGTTACTCTTTCGAGTGATCGAGTGTCCATTGCTTATCCTATTATTCATATGATCGAGCAAGTTGTGTGAATAGTCATATTTACTTTACAGATTCATCATATCTAAATTAGATTTACTTTTTTGCAATCTCTTTTTCCTTTTATGTCTTTTATTAGGAAAGCGATGTAATAATAATATCTTTAGTTTTATTATCTTCAATTATCTTATGAATTGTATGAATGCTATACATATTGTCATTACCGAAACCAGGGTGTTGCGGTAGCTATACATCGAGCATCATATAATAAGAAATAGTAAAAAAGTAGATGTGATCCCCTGAACCTAGAAATCTCTACTGGGGAAATACTTGCTGAGTGACCCGATGTTGTCCCTTTCTTTTTTTGACTTTCTAAAAATTAGGTGGCTAATCCATAAAATCAAAAGAGCATCTTGTTCCTCCCGAGATCAATCATTTGTTCCTATTCAATAAAGTTACCATGTCCCTCAGAAATAAAATGAAAAGACCCTTACGGAACCAATTCACCTCGAAACTGAAAATAAAAAATAGGTCGCTCACAAATACATATGACAATATCTCAACTCAAAACAAATCCACAATACCAATAATACAAGTTCTTTAATTAACTACTATGATATCTAGAGTTCGATTGCGTAATACTTAAATCAAATAGACATAGATAAGGCAGTCGGTGAAGAAGAAACCCAGCACAAACGGTGACCAGTACCAGACTGACAGTGAGGTCCTGAAAAAAATTAGTTGAGGGCAATTAGACCACACTTAGTGAATCAATTACACTAAGTGAATCAATTTTATAAAATGCATGCTAGTTTTGAAAACATTTCTTAAAACCCTTTCTAAGGTAAAGTAAAATAAAATAAAATAAATATAGATATTGAAATATTTTACTTTTCTTAATTATCTTTATATATTTTACTTTTCTTAATCCTTTTAAAAATTCATAATTCAATTTACTATAAATGTCACGACCCAAAACAGGGGCCATGACCGGCGCTAGGGAACGGGAATTCTTTCGAATCCGGAACCCGTAGCAAGCCTAAAAAAATAAAATAAATCATCCCATAATAACAGTAACAATATAATATGCAGCGGAAAATAAAAATCATAATATCATAATATCATCCATATCAACTGGATTTAATTCAAAACTCATCTCATCACATATATATAATCTTTAATACAAATCCAGTTTCAATGTAGTACATCTCTTTAAAATAAAGTACATGAAATCCAATACTTTAATTCACAACTACTGCAGTGTCTAGATAAAATAAATAAGACTCAAGTAGACAATTTACATAAAGAAGCCGGGGCGGAAGAAATCCGGCGTATCGACCTGCTACTGAGGTCTGAAGAAGTTGACTCTCCTGAAAAATAGTCAACGGAGGGGAGTCAGACCTCACTTAGTGAATTACTATAATATATATACATACACACTAAGTGATAATGCATACAGTCAACAGTATATATATAATATGTATATATACAGGCAAATTCATACAGATGCAGAAAAATCATTTTTATATATTTTACTGAAAAATCCCAGTTTATGAAGGATCACATTGAACCCTAGAATATCGTAACCTCAGAAAATAGTGTTAAACAACACTCAAGCCATACAGGCTCACTTATTCCAAATATATCCACTTAATCCATTTGGACAGTAGACTGGCCCCGAGACACTAAGTCAACCGAGCTCCAGCAGTCTGACTGCCAATGTGATTGGCCCCGAGACACTTGGTCAACCGAGCTCCAGCAATCACACTCAAACCACATCTCACATATATCAATAATCATATCAAATCAATATCCACAAATAGCTAGTAATATAGCCTAAAGCTATAGGCGTACCGGTACGTACTCGGTCCTAGTGCTGCCCACTAGGTAGCACGTTCTATTGATATCCTTCATTCTTAAATATAAAACATTCATTCACAAAAATAAATGATGCATGAATATAAATGAAATAACAATATAAACCATATATATACCGGAAATATACCAAAAGTAAACCAGGTATATTTCAAGTATATATATGTCAAATGAATTCAATCAAATTATAACTTAAGCTGGAAATATATTTAAAAACATTTTAAATATATTTTATTCACAAAATATGCATATAATTTATTATATACCAAAAATAAACCAAAAATATACTTAATGTAAACTTAAGAAATAATCAAATTATTTATGCATATTTAATCAACATAAAACATGCATCCTAAGCATATATATATAGTATAGTAACTCACCTAATGCGCTCCACGAGACAGGTCCGATGGGCCTGGTCCACTAGCCCTCGGTCTCGGCACAACTAAACAAGCAATAAATAATCGACATCAGAATAAACCTAACAGAAATCCTAGAATTCAATCTAGAGTATTAAAATACGGAAACAGAATTAGGGTTCGACTGGACATCACGTTTTACGAGAATTCTATCGAAAATCCGACAGAACCTCCCCTGTAAAACGGACATCTCTCTACTTAAAAGAGTAGAGCCGACCCTACAAAGAAACACACTTCGAAAAACTACACAAGGCATAATCAAAATCCCACGGTCGGACTCCAAACTACAGTCCACCGACCGGGATCCACAAACACAGAATAATTCCAGATATACCAAAAATATCCTCACAACATAGAAATACATCTCATAGGTAAAAATTACATAATTAACCTTAAAACACTGTAAAAACCGATAAAAACTCATTTTATTAGTAAAATCGTATATTATATATATAATTGAAAATAATTCACGAAAAATAGTTTTAATTAGTTAAAAATACTAAATAATTTATAGAAATCATTTTTATACCTTAAATAATTATTAAAACCAATTAAATTACATTTTTAGACAATTTAGGGTAAAATTACCAAAATACCCCTATATATATAAATATACTTAAATTACTTCAAAAATTCACCAAAAATTATATAATTATCCAAAATTAATTTTCTCAACATATTTATCAATAATATCAATAATTAAACTCAATTAACCAATTAAATTCAAATAAAAACACATTTAACCTATTTTCTCAAAATCACATAAACTTTAATAATTCAAAATAAATACTTAGAAATTCATAAAAATTCCAAATAAATTCCTATAATTCATTTCAACACCTAATTCAACCATAAACTCCAATTTCATAATTTAAATAATTAATTTCCGAAAATTAGAAAATAATATTAAAATATTCAAAAATACCAAAAAATCCAAAAAATCTCCAAAAATTCATACATGTAGATTAAGCTACTAGGAACAACATTTGTGAAGGAATTTTTCATGAATCATCCAATTCGAAGCTCAAAAAAATCAAAAACCCTAATAGGCCGAAATTGACAAAATCGAAACCTAAGCAATTTTAGACCATTTTAGCTCAAACCAAAGCTAGAATCACACTCATCAGAGCTCAAGGAGAAGAAAGAGACCGGCGGTGTCGAAAACGGTGGCCGGAATTGGCGTGATCGACGGTGGATCGATTTTCGGCTTCTCCGGCCAAAATCGATCTCCAGACGCCGGAAACGGCCTCCTCAGACGGCGAAATTGGTCGGGGAAGACGGTGGCACACCGGACGGCACACCCACGGTGAAGAAACGGCACGGCAGCGACCGGAAATGGAGAAGGGAACAATCGGGGAAGAAAGGGATGATCGGGGGCAAAATGGTAATTTTCCAAACTTTTTGATTTTTGACAAATATATGTATATATATATACTTTATACTATATATTAAAATAATATTAAATTACACACATCAAATATACACCACACACATAAAATATTAATATTTTAATACTTTATACTAAATAAAATTAATTAAATAACAATAAAACAAATAAATACTTAATAAAATATTAGGGTAATAATAAACCCTAATTAAATAATTATACACACACAGGCTTTATTTAATAATTTAAAAATATGTATGAGTTCATGCAAGTCCGTAAATACATTTAAAACAATTAATAATACATTGTTTACGTGAAAATTTCCCCGAAAATGCAAGTCCCGGGAAAATTTTACGTAAAACACTGAAAATAATTCACAGTAGTTAAAATAGGTTTTAAATACATATCAACTCATAAAAATATCATATAATATACAGAAATTATTAACACTGCATATCCCGGTACAGTGTAAAAATATTTTTAAAAACACGGGATATTACAATAAAATCCTCATACGAAATCATATAAATTAATTTTTTTAGTGGAAAATCTAGTTGAACACCTAAACCATCGATTTCTAATAGCCTTTTGGCTCTCTTTAACCCAAGTAATTGCTGTCTCGAGAGCATGCTCAACCGAGTTATAGCCGTAGTCCATTCACTTATTCATATATTGATGTCTCGAGAGCAAGCTCAAATGAGTTACATCCCATTTTCAGCTTGAGAGCACTAGCTCCACCGAGCTCAACCCATACTCTGCAAAAAACCACATGCTCCACCGAGCTAAATTCACACATTCTAATATATACTAGAGATCTCAACCCGTGTGCACGTGGTCCTAGTGACATCCACTAGGTAGTATGTTCTACCATTTTCTCCAAATCAATTTAAGTTATAAATAAATAAAGCAGAATGAAATAAATTCCATTAAAGCATCTTTTCAAATACTATTCATGATAATAAAAGAAATAATCATGTGTATGGCAATATAAATATTTTCGTAGATAAATTCATATAATCAAATTTTTTATTATTTCTAACCACATGAAAATATAATTTAAATATCTACAACACACATTCCATAAAATTAACTCATAGGTTGTGCATGCTTGGCGACGCGTCCTCTGCTTGTCAAGTGCTACAGCTCTCACACTATAGTTCTCTAAAATAAATAATATTTATTTGAAATATGCTTATATGATAAAATAAATAAATTCATAAAAATTCTTACATTTATTAAAATCATAGAATTGACGAGATTGACTCGATCTAAGACGCAATGCTACACAAACTTGAAAACAAATACATACCGATGTCATGTTCTATGAGAAATCTATCCAAAATTTGGCAGAGTCTCCCTTGTAAAATGGACATCTCTCTACTAAAAATAGAGTCATTTCTACACAAAATGACACTTTTATAACTTCCACAACTCAACATTTCAGGTTGGACCCCCAAACTACACTTTATGCCCAACCGAAAACCAACACAACAACATATATAAAAACAAATATAGTTTTCTCAATTCAATAATATATCATAAAAAATTAGTTAACCAATACAATTTAATTTATTCATAAAATAAAAATACAAACGAAATTTATTTCCAAATAAATACTAAAATTCTAGTTTATAAATAAAATTTCGTTAATGGAATCAAATTTTCCTTTTATAACTAAATTAGCATTAATTATAAATAACTATTTAAATCACTCAAGTATATCATAAAAATAATAAAGGACACATTTAAGCTTGAAAATAATAAATAAATTTATTATTTGTTTATTTTTCCAAAACTACTACTAATTAACTAAAAATTTGAAATTAATTATAAAAATTATTTTCATATTTTTATTGTTTAAATTCAGTTGAAAACATGATAAATAACAATAAATTTAATTAAAATTAAATAATTTCTAATTTCTAATAATTTTTCTAAAAATGCATTTTTAAACATAGTCTTAAAAAAGTCATATCTTAAATTCTACAAAAAATCTTACAAAACTTCCTTAACAAAGTTTAATTTACATAATTTATAAAATTTAATAAAAATATAAAAATTTCCGATTCAAAACAATACCATACCAGTAACTCGAGACCCGAAAAATTCAAAATTTCTAGAAAATTATAAAAAAAAAAAAACCAAATGGAAGGTCTCAACTCCAATTTCATTTTATATAAATGCAACCAAGCCTCATTCTAACTCAAATTAACTAAATTAATCAAAATACCTAAAATGAATTTATTTTAAATTGAGGTGGTTGCTGGAGCTAATTAGGCAAATTGGTTGAGGGGTTTTGTTGCCCAGGAGGAGAGAAGTTGATCAAGACTGACGGCGTCATTAGGCATTGTGAGAGCCCGTGTCGACGACCTCCTTTCTTCTTGGTTGCCGGTAGAAATAGAGGGAAAGAGGAAGGGAAGGTGACTAGAGGGAGAAGGGGCAGCTGTCGGCATCGACTTGAACTTACCAGCATCGATCGGTGATGACCGGCAATGGCGGTGGTAGTGACTGGAGTGAGAGGAAGAAGATGAAGGGAAAAGAAAAGGAAGAAAGAGAAAAGAGGAAAAAAATGGTTTTATATTTTTTATATTAAAGTACAATTTATATAATTTAAAAATAAAAATATCTAATATATTTATAACATACTCTAATAATTGATAATTTATTAAAACACTTAATAAATACTAATTTAACACTAATTAAATAAAATAATAATTTAAACTTAAGACATTCCCATTTTAAGTTATAAATAAATAAAGAAAATACGGGTCTTTACAATTTTTCTTTTTCTGATTCTTAACCTGATAAATTAATCCACTTTACATATTTTGTACATTTTGTGTTAGTTATATAAATTCATTAGTTGTAACTTGTAAGGTAGAGATTCATTTGTTATTGATTAGAGGTTTATCATAATTTTTATACATTGTTTGTGAATTTCATTTGTTTAGTTTTTCTATCAAATGAATCTATATGTTTTATTTTATGAATCTACATTATTTAAGTAATGAATCTACAAAATTTAACTAATGAATCTACAAAATTTAACTAAAATAAAAATACAAGCAATACTCTATTTATTATAATTAAAAAAATTAAAAATTAAGTAATTTTTTAATGAATAAAAATTTTGTTTTGACTAGAATCATGAATAAAAAATAAAATTCAACTACTGTAATTAATAAAATAAAAAGAAAAATAAATTTTTGATAAATAAAAATCAGTTTTTATTTTTTAAATGAGATTGAAAGTAAACCTATAAATAAAGGTGAATGAACCTACAGGTGGGGATAAATGAATTTACAAGTCAATGAACAAGTAGTGAAAATCTATAAATTCATTAATCTTCTTACTTACAGGTTCAATGAACATGCAATTGAATATTAATAAATATTTATTATTTTAGTAATAACTCTACATGTCCTATCTTATGAATATATATTATTTAAATAATAAACTTATATTATTTAATTAAAAAAAATACAAGTAAAAGTTTATTTATTATAATAAAAAATAAAAAATAAATAATTGTTTAATGAATAAAAATTTTATTTTGACTGAAAAAATGTTGTTATCAAGAAGACCAAAAAAAAGTCACTTCTTCATATTTTTACTGCAAAGCTTTCTTTTTTCATAGGTGAAAAGGAAATGATGGAGTTATTTTGTGATTTATTAATAAAAAAAATATGACCCTGCTAAATGATAGCACTTACTTGACTTCTCTAAAGGGTTCCCACTCATGAAAATGAAAGAGCAAGAACAATATCCCACTTAAGAATCGTTTGCGTTGTAATATTTTGAAAAATAAAAAGGATGGAAATAGATTCAACAGCACAATCTTGATATATGGGTAAAACTAAGAGCCATTTTGTTTCATCAGTTTGCTTGTGACAACAGCATCGTCGCTTTCCAGCAGCTTTCTCAATCCAATGAGATCAACGTTTTTTTCTCCACACATGTTATAGGTCCCTTAGTCTATGTTGCAATATGTACAGATGTCCATAGTATAGCAATTGGCTATTGGGTGGCTATTAGTTTAGGATTAACTACATTAATAGGCCAAGTCAACACCCTTCATTTCATTAGTGTCATGGCCACTTTTTGTCTTTAAGTTTTATTTTCTCTGTTTTCATTTATGACCTTGTTTTGGTAAATTTTTGAAAGTTGATGAATAATTTCGGCATTTTCCGTGTTTCTTGGTTTTCTTATTTCCTTTTTTTTAATGTTTTCTGTAATTCTTTATATATATATATATATATATATATATATATATATATATATTATTCTTGAAGTTATCTTTAATTTAAATTTATTGTATATATTTATTTGATTTGTATATTTTAAATAATTTAATTTTATATTTAAAAAATTAATTTTTTTTGAAACTTACTATTTTAAGCTAATTAACCTAAAAATTACCCATAGTTTTCAATAATCAATTTTTCATAATTATTTAGAATTTAGAAATTAAACTATTACCAATAGTATTTAATAATTATTTTTTTGAATAAAAGCAACAAAAAATTATGAAATATATCAAATAAATTATTATTTTTATTATTGACACTAATAAAATTAAAAATTATATTTATGGCATTAATTTTATTATTAATGATGAAAAAACCGCAAAAACAACAAACAACAACAAAAATCAATAAATATCAACAATTTCAATTTTTTATTGCTTTTATTGATTTTTATTCAATTTGTTATTTCAGTTGTAGTTTTCAATTGCTTTTGTTGTTTCTTTTTGTTTATATTTTTTTATTTTTGTTAAAAATAAAAAACTAACAATCAAAATTATGAGATATATAAACAAATTATTGTTTTTATCATTAATAAAATTAAAAGTAAAAATTTTATTTATAGCCTTAATTTTTTCATTAATAATGAAAAAATAATTTAAAAAACAATAAAAATCAACAATTATAAATTAAAAAAATCAACAACTGTAAAACTTTGTTTATTTTTGTTGTTTTTGTTGTTTCAGTTGTTTTTTTTTTTTTTGGTTTGTTAATTTTTGATGATTTCTTTTCTCTTTTTTTTGGTGTTTTTTTTGTTGATGTTACAAATACATCATAAGTATTGTAAACTTGTTACATATTCATGATCAGTAAGTATCAAATAATATATATTTTTTAAAAGTTATTAGACATTTTAATAAACAAAATAAAGTAAAAAATAAAATAAAATCCTTACTTTTTAAGAAAATAAAATGAGAAAATTTTGTTTGTTTATTGTTGTTATAACATTTGAAGTTGTTTATTACTTGGTTTAACAACAATTGAAGATGTTTTGTTTATAATTATTCATTTAAAAAAAAAAAGTCTTAAGAGAAAAAATATTGTTGAGAATAAATCCTTGCACGACGAATTCACCTATATGCAATTTAGATTTTATATTTAAAAAAAAAAATTTACAGGCTATAGGAATTTAAATCTTTGTTTGATGGGTTCACCCATGTGCAACTTAGGTTTTATATTCCAAAAAAAAGTTTAAAAAATTAAATTTTCAAAATAAAAATAAAAAATATATATATATAAGGGCTTAAAAAATTTTAAAAAATATTGAGTAAAAAAAGTTGAGAAAAAAATATAAAGACATTAATAAAAGTAAAAATTGTATTTATGATCTTAATTTTATTATTAATAATGAAAAAACTGGGAAAAAAAAAACAACAACAACAAATAGTAGCAAACATCGACAAAAAATCAACAGACATCAAAAATTGTAATTTTTTGTTGCTTTTGTCGATTTTAGTTGCTTTTTGTGTTTTTTTAGTTGTTGTTTTCAATTGTTTTTATTGTTTCTATTTGTTTATATTTGTTGATTTTTGTTAAAAATAAAAAATAAAAATTATGAAATATGTTTAAAAAATTATTATTTTTATTATTAATACTAATAAAAGTAAAAAATTTATTTATAACCATAATTTTATTATTAATAATGAAAAAATAGTTTAAAAAATAAAAATCAACAACTGTAAAATTTTATTGATTTTTGTTGTTTTGTTGTTTCAGTTGTTGTTTTTTGTTCTTTTGGTTTGTTGATTTGTCTTTTATGTTTATGGTTTTTTTGTTGGTGTTACAAATATATCATAAGGATTATAAACTTGTTACATTTTGATGATCAATAACTATCAAATAATTTTTTTAAAAAAAAAGTTGTTAGACATTTTAATAAACAAATTAAAGTAAAAAATAAAATAAAATCCTTATTCCTTAGGAATATAAAATGAGAAAATTTTATTTATTTATTGTTGTTACAACATTTGAAGTTATTTATTGTTTGGTTTAACAACAATTGAAAAAATTTAGTTCATAATTATTTATTTGAATAAAAAAGTCTTAACAGAAAAAAATATTGAGGAAAAAAAAAGAAAACATTAAGAATAAAATAAAGACAATACTTTAAAAATTTTAAAAGTGTTTGGCAAAAAAACTTTGACAAAAAATAAAAACAAATGAAAACAACATAAAAAATTTTGAAAAAAAATAGATAGCACCATAAAAATTGAAAAAAAAAATATTTAGCAAAAAAAATTGAGAAAGAAAGAAAGACAGTAAATAATTTTAGAAAAAAATTGTTGTGTAAAACAATTGAGAAAAAATAGATGAAGACAATATAAAGCAAAAAAAAAAAGTTGAAAAAATCAATAATAAGGAAAGAAAAAAAAATTGTCACAACCCGAACCCAGAGGGCATGTGATGGGCGCTAAGGAATGGAAAAATTTAAAGCTACCGAAATCCGTATTAAACCTTAAAATAAAAACGTGAAACATTACACCTTTAAAACTTTACAATGCAATAATTAAATCATGATGCACATTATCAAACTAATTTTTGTCAATTTAAATAAACCGTACCATCATCATACATAATATAGTAATAATCAGTTATACAAAATAATATCTTAGTGCATAAATCTCAAATACATAATATCCAAATTAAAGTATACAGTTATACAATTACTCTACTATAGTATATGGATTCTCTTACAAACACAAACTATGTAGACCTACATAAAATAGCCAATGAGTAAGCTACTCAACGTAGAGAAGTAGGTCTAACAGAAGACTCACAAACTCCTTAAAAAATGAGTTGAGGGGAGTTAGACTTCACTGAGTAAGCTAATAAAAGAAATGAATGCAGTTTGAAAATCTTCTTTAAAATAGGTTTTTATGAAAATATAAAATATAATATATTTATAATTTTATTTAAATCATTTGATATACATATAAGAAATTCATTTTTTAAAAGGAGGAAATAATTTTTTTTAATATTTGTAAAATATTAGTATAAAAAAAACTAGGTAGAACCCTAGTCCTCAATTCTAACAGCCATTCGGCTCACTTATATCCAAGACTGCCGGATCCCGAGAGCAAAGCATCACCAGGATGCACAGCCGCAATCACGTCACTTAATCCAATATCACTGGCGGTGTCTGAGAGCACAGCATCACCAGACTATCAGCCTCAGTGATTTATTAAATATAATCAAATATTATATTACTGGTGGTGTCCAAGAGTAAAGCATCACCAGACCTTCAGCCCTAGTGCTACAATCAATATAACCCAATATTTTCTCGAAGTGTACACAATCCTGATGAAACCCATTAGGTAGTCCATTCTACCATAGTTTTTTTAAAATAAATGAAGATAAATAAAATAAGGAAAATTACAATAAATAAAAATAAAATAAACCGACTATAAATTAAGTCATGCAACATCATTTAAAAAATACCAACTTGAATCTCTTAAAATTTAAATTCATCAGAATTTTGTATATAATTTGAAAACCCAACATGCAATTCGAATATTAACTTATAAGATGGATGCGCTCTTCTGCAACGTCATGTTCAACCTCGATTGGTAGATGCAATTGAAGGGGTGGCTAAAAGATAGAAAATAAAAACGACTACCAAAAATAGAAACCCTAACTTCTAGAATTTCTAAGGAAAACTTGACTTGAACCTAGAATTCAAAATTAGGATCAACCTAATGTCACGTTTTATGAGAAATCTATTGAAAATTCGGTAAAGTCTCCTCTGTAAAATGGACATTTCTCTATTAATAGTAGAGCCGGTCCTGCAAGAAAAACACATTTCTAAACTTCATAATAGCTCAACACCTCGAGTTGGGATCTTGAACTACTTAATTCCCAACCGAAGTTCACAATATGCAATAAAAATAAATATTAAATAAAAAAAATCCTTAAAAGTCCTCAAAATTAATTAAAGTGCCACAATATAATTTATTTAAACCTCAAAACACTAAATATAAATATTTTTCAGAATAGTTAATAAAAATCTCAAATAATTTATATAATTTTATAAAAATCCAAATTTTCAAATATTCAATATAAATAGTCAAATTTACATTTAAGTATTCAATTAGTTTAAATATATTATAAAATTAGTTAAAAACTCATTTAATCACAAAAATAGGAAATTATTTATTATTTGAATATAATTTTTGAAAATTAGTATTAATTAGTTAACAAATAGTAAATCATTTATAAAAATTATTTTAATACCCTATAAAATTCTAAAATCATTTAAAACATATTATTTAACTATATTTTCAACAAAATTACACAATTAACCTATAGTTCCAAAAATCACATAATACTAATAATTTCTCAAAAATTATATAAATTCACTAAAAATTATTTTATTAATACTAAAATTACTAACTTAAATTACTAACACTAACTAACTCAAATTTTCACCTAAAATATTTAATTAAAAAAATTAACAAAAATTCAATTTATATTGTTAAAATATTCAAAAATACCCATTATTCAAATTAAATAAAAAAATACACAAAAATTATTTTTGAGAAGCTTGAGCTATTCTAAACAACATTACTAAAGAGAAAATTCATGGATCAAAGCCAAAAAAATTAAATAAAAATATAAAACCATAAATGAACGCAAACAAAAATCTTGCTAGAACTTAAAACTAAAGAAGATTGAGCTTCAATGGAGCTTAGAAATGGACTCATCATAGCTCAAGTAGTCTGGCAAGCCCAAGAGCACAACCTAGGTCCACCAGAGTCAAACACCGGCGACGTGAGCTTCCTCTCGGTTGCAGCTGCTTCATGTGAGTTCTAGCGGTTTCAGGCAAGGTTAGCAGTAGCGGTTGACGTCCAAAGAAAGGAGGAAGATGATGGTGGTGAGTGGTGGCAGTCTGACAAGGCATGGGTGGCTCCTGGTTCAGGTTCGCACTGTGATAGGAAGAAAATGGGAAGGAGAGGAGAAAAGGAAAGAAGAAGAAAGGAGGGGTGGGTAGGGGGTTGATCGAGTTTTTTACTATTCTTTACACTTTATATATATATATAACACACACAAGTACACATAATATAATATAATACTAATAACATACAATAATACTAGAATAACCCTAGTTAAAAAAAATAACATTAATAACAATAGAAATAATAATAACAATTAATAATAATAATAACCAATAACAGAGATAATAATAAAATAATACACATGCATACTAGTAATATGAAAATAATAATAATAATAATAATAATAATAATAATAATAATAATTATTATTATTATTATTATAGTGACAATAGTATTATTAATATCTTTAATATTTTTAAATATTAGAGTTCCCGAATAAATTATTTTATGTAAATAAAACTTTAAAAATAAAATAAATGAAAAATATACACAATTAATAATAAGATATAAATAAAATTTAAAATTTTATTAACATTGCATATCCCAAAATATATTTATATTATTTAAAATATCGGTCATTACAATCTTCCCTCCTTATAAGAATTCATCCTCAAATTTAAAGAAAAGCAAGGAAAAACAAGGTTTATTGATGAAAAAGATAGGGATAAGCGCCTTGTATCTCGGATTCTATCTCCTACGTATAGTCTTCTGCTATGTTGTTACTCTATAGTACCTTTACCATTGGAAGTCCCCTAGAGTGAAGCTGACGAACCTAGCGATCCACAACCGCTACTGGATACTCCTTGTAAGATAGATTTTCACTGAGCTCCACTGCTTGAGGCTGAAGTATGTGAGAAGGATCAAGAATAAATTTTCTCAGCATAGACACATGGAACACTGGGTGGATTCAAGATAATTCAGATGGTAACACCAATCTATAGGCTACTTCTTTAACTCGTGACCGTATCTTGAAAGGTCCAATGTATCTAGGAGCCAACTTACCCTTCTTACCGAACCTCATGACTCCTTTCATTGGAGATACCTTCAGAAACACCATATCTCTAACTAGAAAGGAAACATCTTTCCTTCTAGGATCAGTATAACTCTTCTGCTTATTGAAAGCTGTCCTCAACCTCTGCTGAATGATAGGGACCTTCTCATAAGTAATATGTACCAACTCTGGACCTGTCAGCTATCTCTTACCAATTTCCTAACACAAAGATGATATGGACTTCCTACCATACAGTGCTTTATACTGAGCCATTTCAATACTTGCATGATAACTATTGTTATATTCAAATTCAATCAGTGGCAAGTGGTTATCCTATTGACCTCCAAAAGTCTGAATGCTCATTTCTGACTGACCATCAGTTTGAGGATGGAATGTTGTACTGAAGTCTAACCTTATACCCAAGGCATTATGTAACTCTTACCAAAGAACTAATGTAAAAGTGGTTCATCTATCATATATTATACTCACTAGAACTCCATGAAGACAAATAATTTTGTTGACATACAACCATGCCAACCTATCAGTGGAGCATGTCTTCTTTATCAGGAGAAAGTGAGCTAACTTAGTTAACCTGTCAACTATCACCCAAATTACATCAAATCCACTTGTCGTCTAAGGCAAACTAGTTAGAAAATCCATGACAATCATATCCCACTTCCACTCTGGGATAGGCATGGGTTGTAATTATCCTTAGGGCCTCTGATGCTCTAGCTTCACCCGCTGACATGTGAGACACCTAGATACAAATACAACATCTTTCTTCATTCCATTCCACCAGTATGTATCCTTTAAACTATGATACATCTTAGTAGTACCTGGATGAATATTGTAAGTAGAAAAATGTGCCTCTTCCAAAATCTCTTTCCTCAAATCATCAACGTCTAGCACACACAACCGAGTACCCAAGCATAGAAAACCTTCAATATCAATCATAAACTCTTTGGATTCTCTATAGTTATGGGTCCCTTCTTTGAGCTACTTTAACTCTATCCAAGTACACTAATCGTACCCTGAACTAAGCTAAAAGACATTTCTTAGTCACTTTCCACTACAAACCCTAATCAATTAGCTCATGCACCTCCTGAATAATTGGCCTCCTTTCACTACTGATATGGGCAAGACTGCCTGCTGATTTCTACTGAACGCATTTGCTACTACATTCGCCTTGCCTGGATGGTAAAGAATCGAACAATCGTAATCCTTTAGAAGTTCCATCCATCTTCTCTACCTTAGGTTCAAATCCCTATGCTCAAAGATATAATTCAAGCTCTTGTGGTCGGTGTATATTTCATAAGTGACACCGTACAGGTAATGCCTCTAAATCTTTAGTGCAAATACAACTACTGCCATCTCTAGATCATGAGTAGGATAATTTTGCTCGTGCTTCTTCAGCTGCCTTAAAGCATAAGCAACCACTCTGCCATTCTACATTAGCACATAACCCAGTCCTACTCGGGAAGCACCATAATACACCGTGTATCCATCTACTTCAAAAGGCAATGTTAGCACTAGAGCCGAAGCCAATAAATCCTTAAGCAACTAAAAATGCCCCTCACATCTATCTGTCCACACGAACTTAACATTCTTCTAGGTTACTCTAGTAAAAGGCAAGGAAATTTTAGAGAAATCCTTCATAAATCTCCTATAATAACTCGCTAAACCTAGAAAACTTCTCACTTCTGTAATCGTTATAGGTCTTGGCCACTCAGTGATCACATCTATCTTCTTGGGATCTACCTAAATGCCATCTTTGGACACCACATGGCCTAAGAATGCCACTTTGTCTAACCAGAATTCACATTTTGAAAACTTGGCATACAACTGGTGCTCTCTCAAAGTCTGCAGCACCAATCTCAAATGCATCACATGCTCTGCCTTATTCTTAGAATGGACCAAAATGTCATCAATAAACACAATCATAAATCAGTCCAATAATGGCCTAAACACCCTATTCAACAAGTCTATAAAGGTTGCTGGGGCATTAGTCAACCCAAAAGACATCACTAGGAATTCACAATGGCCATACCTAGTTCAAAATGTTGACTTGGGTACATCCTCACTTATAGTCCTCAACTGATGATACCTAAATCTCAATTCAATCTTGGAGAAATATTGAGCTCCTTGCAACTAATCAAACAAATCATCAATCCTGGGGAGTGGATACTTGTTCTTAATAGTAACCTTATTCAATTATATATAGTCAATATAGAGTCAAAGAATACCATCCTTCTTCTTCACAAAAAGAACTGGAGCACCCCAAGGAGATGTGCTAGGCTGAATAAACCCCTTATCCAATAATTCCTGCAATTACTCCTTCAGCTCTGCAGGTGTCATCCTATAAAGTGGCATAGAGATAGGATCTATTCCAGGCACAACATCAATACATAATTCTATCTCTCTATCCGGCGGCAATCTAGGTAACTCCTATAGAAAAACATCCGAGAATTCACGTAACACTAGTACCCTTTCTACTGATCCCATTTCTGCTTGAACATCTCTTACTACAGCTAGATAGCCTTGACACCCTCTACTAAGCATCTTTCTAACTGTAATAGCAAAAATAAGGTTATAAGGTATAGGACTCTCATTACCTATGGATCTGAATTCCTCTTTACTTGGAATTCTAAAAATTACTTCTTTTGCTTGACAGTCCATAAAAGCATAATATTGGGACAACTAATCCATTCCTAGAATCACAACAAACTCAATCACATCCAAAAGGACTAAGTCTTCCAACAACTCTCTACCTTCAACCAACATAGAACAAGATGGAAAGAAGATGTTTGTTTCCAACTCATGACTAAGCAAAGTCAAAATAGACAAAGGAAACCTCACCTTAGGAGGAAGATAAGCTACTTTTAAAGCAAACAAAGGAGACACAAAAGAATATGTAGCACCCGGATCAAATAAAACTCTAGCCTCATAACAACATATTGGAATAATACATGCTACCACTGCATTGGATGTCTGCGCACACTGCATTGGATGTCTGCACACCTTGAGGAGTTAAAGTAAAGACTCTAGCCTATCCACATCTTGACTATTATGAGGTGAACGGTTGAGTATATCCTCTACCTCAACCCTATTGTCTCCCAAAATGAATTGGTCGTTGCTGAAGGTACATGGGTACTTGATATTGCTGAGGCACCTACTACAAAGGCTAGACAATAGAAGGTGAAGATCCCTAAGCAAAGGATAACTAGAATCCATAGTTCAGACAAGCTCTAACAAAGTGTCCAAACTGACCACATCTGAAACACGCTCCTAGCATTAAGTGACAAGGACCCTAATGCACTCTCCTACATGTGGCACATGCACTAGCACTAGACCTAGAACTGCCATGTCCAGAGCTTTGTCCACTACTGCTACTGGCACTACCATCAAATCTAATAGCCTTACTACTCTTGCGATCCTAAGGAAAATAGTGCCTACTATTTCAATGTGCTATGAACTGTCTGCTGTGCTGAGAAAAATCTGCTAACTAATTACTCATGCTACTTATCTAAAACACTGGTTGTTGCACCCTCTAAACAGGTCTGACAATGGCACTATCATAAGGATCAGGTATGGTGCCATGTCAAATATGTCTCCACTCTAGCTGTCTCACCTCCTCCATAACACTCTCTAAACTACAACCCTCTAGTTGAATGCCAATATAAGTTGGGCCTAACCCAGTCACGTATAGCTCAACTGCTCTAGCAACATCCTGACTCACATCCTCAACATGCCTCATCAATATATAGAACTCCTGAGTATAGTCCTCAATTGATCGATCTCTCCTATTGATATTAAGTAGTTGCCATCTATAGTTCTCTCTCATAGATGAAGGATAGAAGAATCTCATAAACTGCTCCTTAAAATCCAACCAAGTCATCATGGTCATGAAGGGTTGGATGGACTACATAAACTAGTCCTAGCTGTAGATGAGAGAGATAACTCTACAATCATGATCCTCTACCTAAGGTTATTCCTGCCTCTGAGCTACTACTACTCGAGCTCTGCCCCTACCTCTACCTTTACCCCTACCTCTAGGTCAAGGGGCAAGAGGAAGAATCTCATCCTAAAATGACTGTTCACCGTCATCATGTTTTGCATCAACAGTAGGGGCATTTCAAGCACGCTTCATTCTGAAGAACAAGAAAACCCAAATTCAAAACAAAACAATAATGCAGATACAAACGCAGAATCCTAAGGATAAGAAAATCAACAAGTGACAATTAACAACCTAAGTACAGCAATAACATGAGAAAAGACAGACATCGACAGTCAAAAGCATGAAAAACAAGCTGAAGCCCTGATACCATCTTTTTCACGACCCTAACCCAGGGGGCACATGACTAACACTAGGGAATGGGAAAACTTAAAGCTACCGAGACCCATAGTAAGCCTTAAAAGAAAAATACGAAACATTTCACCTTTAAAACTTTACAATGCAATAATTAAATCATGATGCACATTATCAAACTGATTTTTCTCAATTTAATTAAACCACACCATCATCATGCATAATATAGTAATAATCAATTATACAAAATAGTATCTTAGTGCATAAATCTCAAATACATAATATCCAAATTAAAGTATGCGGTTATACAATTTCTCTACTGCGGTACACTGATACTATTACAAACACAAACTATATAGACCTACATAAAATAACCAGTGAGGAAACTACTCGGCCTAGGGAAGTAGGTCTAATAGAAGACTCCCAAACTCTTGAAAAAGTAAGTTGAGGGGAGTCAGACCTCACTGAGTAAGCTAATAAAAGAAATGAATGTGGTTTGAAAATCTTCTTTAAAATAGGTTTTTATGAAAATATAATATATTTATAACTTCATTCAAATAATTTGATATACATATAAGAAATTCATTTTTTAAAAGGAGGAAATAAAAAAAATTTAATATTTTAAAACATTAGTATAAAAAAAACTAGGTAGAGCGCTAGTCCTCAATTCTAACAACCATTCACACTAGTAATAATGAAAATAATAATAAAATAATGCATATGCACACTAGTAATAATAATAATAATAATAATAATAATAGTGACAACAATATTATTAATATCTTTAATATTTTTAAATACTAGAGTTCCCAAATAAATTATTTTACATAAATAAAACTTTTAAAATAAAATAAATGAAAAATATACACAATTACTAATAATATATAAATAAAATTTAAAATTTTATTAACATTGCATATCCCAAAATATATTTATATTATTTAAAATATCGATCATTACAAAAGTAACCTTAAAAAAAGTGTGATAAGGGGAATGGTCTATATGTGATAGTTAAAAGTTATAAAAGTTAATTTTGAAAGGTTTTTTAGTTAACAATATTTTTGAAAGTTTTTTTTTATTTTTAGTATTTTTATGTATAGAACCCTTTGTAATTTGTAAAACTTCATGTAGTACTAAAATAGAGGTGAAGGAAAAGTGGACAGAATGTAGATAATACTAAAGATTAATTAAAAACAAAAGGAGAAAGGATATTACAGAGAAGAAGAGGAAAAAAGGAAATGACATGAGTAGGCTGAAAATATAGAGTGTCAATGAGACATTTGAATTATCTCCAAAGTGACCGTCAGGCAAGTGTAGACGTAATGTAACATGAAGTAATACATTTGTACAGAGCTATTGATTCTGAAGTGTAGATGGTTCTGATGCCTAACTTTTATTTGAAGTAAATGTAACATGAATGTTCTATAAAAGTGGGCTCAATTAATACATTTGTGCAGAGCTATTGATTAAAAAAAAAAAAGAAAAAAAAAGACAACAGCTTCATGTAGCCGATTCTAAGAACTTGCAACAAGTGAATAAAGATTAGAATAGACTAATAGATTTGGATTTGTTTTCCGGAACTACACTCTAATAATAATTTCACAAACTGACTTTCAACAAAAATGTCATAAGTTGATTTCATACTTTGCAAAGTGACAGATAATAGACCATTAAACTATTAGTTCAAATGGGCAATAAAATGTATATACATAATGAAATTTCATAATTTATTGTTCAACACTAGTGGACTTTCTAGTCATTGTAATGGAGAAGAAAGTTTATAAGCATTTAGTGCTATATATAGGTAAATCATTAGCACTGGGAGCTAAAAATTTAGTAAATAATGCGTATTGTAGGCAGTAGTAGTGAGATTAATAATTGCAGGCAAAACCACCAACATTAGTTGATTAAACTGGCAAAAAAATTCTATTTAGAAAGATCTTGAATTCAAATCTTAGATACGCTAAGAGAGTTTTATTCCTCTTATGGAGTGCACCCTGCTCTCTCCTAATTAGTCAGGACCAGATACCAGAAATAGTTAACCAAAAAAAATTGAAGACAGCACCAAGTACATATAACCTGTAGCAAGTCATTTATAGCCATTAATTAATGGATATATATATGTTTGAATTGGAACTTCTAGTCCACCATCATCTTTATGTTGTAATCATTCTAGGTGTTAATTACTTAATCAAGAAATTTAAACCATAGCGAAAGACTCTGCATGGCCGACCAATATTCAATATGACTTCAAGCCGAGCAATAGTCTACTCTACAGTTTCTTCATGACCAACCGATGAAATAGTTCATAACAGACGATTCAAGTCTCCATCAAATTTGTTAGAGCTAAGTTATTAGGACAATCGCAAGGCAGCTGAAGTAATAAAGACAATGACAATGGTGATGAAATGCAAATGGAGATTAATCAAGTCAATATCAACGTAGAAAATGTTGGTTTTGTAAAATCTCACATTGTTTTGCTGTAAGGAAATGGGGGAGCTCTTTAGTTATAAAAGATTTCTCTACCCCTTTGGTTTATTTATCTCATATCCCAAATATCTCCCAAAGATATCCAAAAATTGTCTTCTATAGTTAGGTAATTTTATTCTTTCTCTCTCTTTTATAATATTTCCTCAAATTAGTGAAATATTATTTTGGTAGTGTCCGAGGACGTAGGTATAATTGGCCGAACCTTGTTAAAGTTTGGTGTTCTCTTTTATATCTATTTAATAGCTATTGTCGGGTATAGTTGTCGTGAATTATTGTGCTATTAAATTACTTGTCTTGGTAAAAAATCTATATAGGAGGTTGATATTTAAATGGACCATTGTATCCGACTACACCTTTTCTAGGAATCTACCTTTTTGTGATTTTTTAGTACAATTGTTTACACTCTAATTATCTGAGCAATAGTTCTCAAGTCGAATTTGCTATTATCGATGGAAATTAACCCGAATTCCACAACAATTAGTATTAAAGATCTTGGTTTATTTTAGTATGCTCTATGGTTGCGGCTTAGGCTAATCTTCCACATCAGAAAAAAATATGCTTGGGCTAGTTAGCATTCTGCATTAACAACTATTAAATAGAATTTGCAGCAGAAATGGCAAACAACACAAAATTATCCACATCGACGTCGATAGCTTCATCATCTTCAATTTTGGCAAGAAATGTTGTGACAAATGCTAGATTTGTAGTGGATATTTTTTATAGTACCAGTCATTTCGGTATGTGGCAAAGTGAGGTTCTATATGTCCTTGTTCAGCAGGGTCTAGACATTACCATTGAAGAAGAGAAATCAAATAGTATTGAGGAGAAAGAATGGAGGACAATCAATAGATTGGCATGTGGTACCATTCGATTGTGTCTTTCTAGAGAGTAAAACTTCTGCAAGTAAATTATGGAAAGCACTGGAGGAGAAATTCTTAAAGAAAAGTAGTCAGAACAAGCTCTATATGAAAAAGATATTGTTTCACTTCAATTATGTTCTAGGCACCATAATGAATTATCACATTATTAGCTTTAATTAGCTAGTAACTAATTTGATGAATATGGATGAGACTTTTAAAGATGAAGATTTAGCTCTAATGTTGTTAGGATCACTTCTTGACAAGTTTGAGTATCTTAAAACTACTCTACTTCATGGGAAGGTTGTTGTGTCTCTCAATGAAGTAACAACTACCTTGTATAGCTATGAATTAAGAAAGAAAGAAAAGTATGAAAACACAAGTGTAGAAGTAGAAGCTCTAGTTAATAAAGGTCGTTCATATAGTTTGAATAAAGGAAGGAGAGGGAGATCAAATTCAAAGTCCAAACTGAGCAAAGATCAATGTGCCTTTTATCGAGAAAAAAGGGCACTGGAAGAAAGATTGTCCCAAGCTAAAGGATAAAAGCAAACCTGGAAAGGGAAATGTTATCTCAAATTAAAATATAGCTGAGTATGATGATACAGATTCAGACCTTTTAATTGTTGCAACACCATCAACTAGTTGTTCTAGTTCATGGTTACTAGATTCAACTTGTAGCAGCCATATAACCCCCCTATTAAGAATGGTTTTTTGATTTAAAATAACTAAAAGGTGGAATTGTCTACATAAAAAATAATGTCCCTCTTGTCACATATAGGATTGGTTTAATTTGCTTGAGAAATCAAGATGGATCAACTAGAACCTTAACAGGTGTTCATTATGTGTTGGATTTGATGAAGAATCTCATCTCTGTGGGAACCTTAAAGTTAAATGGTTTCAAAGTAAGGGCGAAAGATGGGATAATGAGAATCATCTCTAGTGCATTTGTGATAATGAAGGGGATTCGAAAAAGAAATCATGTGTATTACTTTTTAGGTAATACAATTATTGTGACAATAGCAGTGGAAACTTCTACTGATGATCATGAGTTATAAGCAACCAGGTTATGTCATATGAGCTTAAGGAATGATAGAGAAAAATCCTTGAAATTGCTAATAGATCAAGGATCATTGAAAGGAGCATGAGCTTACAAATTATATTTTTGTGAGCATTGCATTAAAGGGAAGAAGAAAAGGGTGAAATTTAGAACAACAATCCATGATACTTAGGGTATTTTGGATTATATTCATTCAGATTTATGGAGGCCTTCCAAAATAAATTCATTAGGAGGAAAACACTATTATGTCACCTTTGTTGATGATTTTACTTGGAGAGTTTGGGTGTATACAATGAAGATGAAGGATGAGGTGTTGGGAATTTTCCTTAAATGGAAAAAGATAATGGAGACTCAAACAGGCAGAAAAGTCAAATGTCTCTACACAAAGAATGGTGGAGAGTTAAAAAATGATCCATTTTTGAAAGTCTATGAAAATGAATGTATTGTCAGAAACTTCACCATTAGATATACACCACAATAAAATGGGGTAGTAAAGCAAATGAACTGGACATTACTAGAGAAGGTTCGGTGTATGTTGTCCAATGTTGGGTTGGGTAGAGAATTTTGGGCTATAGTTGTATGCTTGTCATCTTGTCAACTACTTACCATCAACTACTATTGGTGGTAAAATGCCATTGAGGAAATGGATTAGAAAACCTACTACAGATTATAATTCCTTACATGTGTTTGGTTCCACTACATATTACCGTGTTAAGGAGTCAAAGTTGGATCCAAGAGCAAAAAAGGTAATCTTTATAGGGATCACATCTATTATGAAAGGCTATCATCTTTAGTGTCCAAAAACAAAGCAAATAATCTTCAACGGGGATGTTACCTTTGATGAATCTACCATGTTGAGAAAGGTGATTTTTGAAATTATGAAGCAAAAAGATGGTACTCCCAAATAGGTGGAGTTTAATGGCAAAAGAATTATCCCAACCACAAAGAAATTAATGATGAATCTCCTATGGTAGAAGAAGAGTCAAATGAAGAAGAGGTTTAGACCCAAGAACCTCCACAACAACATGAATTAATTACATTAAAGAAGGGAAGAGGATCATTAGACAATCTGCTCGATATACTAATATAGTTGATTCTGCATCACCAATTACAATTAATGACATTCCTACCACTTATAATGAAGTAGTCTAAAGTTCAGAACAAGATAAGTGGAGGATTGCCATGAATGAATAAGTGCAATCCCTTCAAAAGAATCAAACATGGAAACTAGCTAGTCTTTCAAAAGGAAAGAAGGCAATTGGGTGCTAATTGGTATAAGCAAAGAAAGTGGATTTCCTAACAAGGATAGTGTTTGCTATAAAGCCAGATTGATGGCTAAAGTCTACACTCAGATGGAGGGAGTTGATTATAATGAATTATTTTCTCTAGTTGTAAAATACTCCTCCATTATAATTTTATTGGCTTTGGTAGCATAGTTGGATTTGGAACTAGTTCAGATGGATGTAAAAACTACATTTTGACATGGAAACATAGATGTGGAAATCTATATGACTCAGCCAGATGGATTCAAAGTCATTGGAAAAGAGAAGATGGTCTGAAAATTGGAAAAATTAATATATAGATTGAAGCAATCTCTAAGGTAATGGTACAAGCGATTTGACAAGTTTATGATAGGGCAAAAGTACATGAGAAGCAAATATGATCATTGTGTGTATTTGCGCAAGCTATAAGCTAGATCCTTTATATATCTTCTTCTTTATATTGATAATATGTTGATAGCTTCCAGAAGTTAGACAGAAATTGAGAAATTAAAGACTCAATTGAATAGGGAGTTTGAGATAAAGAATCTCGATGAAGCAAAAAAGATTCTCAGCATGGAAATATCCAAAGATAAAAAATTAGGAGGCTTTGTTTCTCTCAGAAAGAATATCTAAGGAAGGTACTAAAATGTTTTGGCATGAATAAGAAGTCAAAACCAGTTAGTACACCACTTGCTCCTCATTTTAAACTTAGTGCATCTATGTCACTAAAGAATGATGCAAAACAAGAATACATGTCAAAACTATCATATGCAAGTAATTTTGGTATCTTGATGTATGCAATGGTGTGTACAAGGCCTAAAATTTCACAAGCAATTAGGGTTGTGAGCAAGTACATGCATTATCTTAGAAAGGAGCATTAGCAAGCTGTGAAATGGATTCTATAGTATATTCTAAACATTGTAGAGGTTGGTTTCATATTTTAGCAGGATAGGCAAGATGGTTAGTGTATAGTTAGGTATTATGATTCTGATTATGCTGGTGATTTGGATAAACGTTGATTAACTATTAGTTATGTGTTTACACTTACAAAGGCACCAGTCAGTTGGAAGTCCACCTTATAGTCAATAGTTTCTTTGTCTACTGTAGAGGCAAAGTATATGGCAATTACAGAGGCTGTAAAAGAGACAATTTGGCTTTAAGGGTTACTTTGTGAACTGGGAATGGAGCAGAAGCACATCAAAGTTCAAAGTGCTATTCATTTAGTAAAGAACCAGGTTTATCATACAAAGACCAAGCATATTGATGTTCAATATCACTTTGTATGGGATATTTTAGAAGAAGGTGGAGTCATAATCCAGAAGATACGGACCACTGAGAATCCTGTTGATATGATGACAAAAGTGGAAACTACAGTCAAGTTTAAACATTGTTTAGAATTTATCAATATTTTTAAAAATTGAAAGTTAGCATTTGTAGACACTACTGAAGATTAGATTTTTGAGAGATTTGTGTGGAATTTGCCAAAGTGGAGATTTTTTGGTTTTGGCAAATCCTACATTGTTTTATTGTAAGGAAATAGGGGAGCTATTTGGTAATAAAAGACTTCTCCACCCCTTTGGTTTATTTATCCCATATCTTAAATATCTCCTAAAGATATCCAAAAATTTCCTTCTTCTATATTTAGCCAATTTTATTCTTTCACTCTCTTTTATAATATTTTCTCAAATTAGTGAAATATTATTTTGGTAGTATCCTAAGATGTAGGCATAATTGGTCGAATCTTGTTAAATTTTGGCATTCTCTTTTATGTCTATTTAATAGCTATTATTGAGTATAATTGCCATGAATTATTGTACTATTAAATTACTTGTCTTGGTAAAAATTTTGTCTAGGAAGTTGGTATTTAAGTGGACCACTATGTCCCACCACACCTTTCCTAGGAATCTACCTTGGTGTGATTTTTTAGTACAATCATTTACACTCTAGTCACATGAGTAATAGTTCTTAAGGTGAATTTTTTATTATCGATGGAAATTAACCCGAATTCCACA
This sequence comes from Mallotus nudiflorus, assembly GCA_947683625.1. Taxonomy (NCBI): domain Eukaryota; kingdom Viridiplantae; phylum Streptophyta; class Magnoliopsida; order Malpighiales; family Euphorbiaceae; genus Mallotus; species Mallotus nudiflorus. Next base: position 1,336,200 of record CANTUR010000720.1, on the reverse strand, counting down.
ATAGAAAATGCAACACTGACGATACACAGGTCAATCAGCTGAATAATTTTATATTGCATGAAAAATTACCATTAATTGACATGACAATTATCATAATAATTTTATTAAAAATATTTTAGTAAAAATAAAATAGCAAACTTTATTTTTAATCTAATTAAAATTTTAATCAAATAACAACTAATTAGTTCCAATCTTAAATAATTTTTACTTAAATATCAATGTAAAATATTTATATTGCATGAAAAATTAACCAATTGTAAGTTGTCTTTTTCATTGTAAAATTTTATTTTTTATTTGAATTGTTAGTTCAAATTATTGAGTAAATAAATTATATTTATGAATAATTTTAAATAATTTGATTTGTATACAACAATATTGTTATATTGAAGTTAACAATTAAATTAAAAAAAAATCAAAAAGTAAAGAGAATTTTGACTTCATTAAATTTTTTAATGAAACATAAATATTTTAAGTTATTATTTAAATGAAAATAATTTAAAACTAATACTAATTAATTGGTATTTAATTAAAATTAAGAATTTTAAATTTTTATGTAAATGAATAATATTTAAATAATATTTATTTTAAATGAATAACGCAACATAAATATTTTAAGCTAGCATTTAATAAATATTTTATATTTTAAGTTATATTTTTATCATTTTGTTGTATTAGTACTTATATAGTCCGTCAATATGTTGAGTTGAAATAGATTAAAAATTAACAATAAAAAATAAGTATTAGCATGTGAAAATGTTGGTGAGTTAGAATTTACAAATTCCAAACTCACTTTTTAAATGCAAAAGAGAAAAATATTTTACAACCCAAACATATAAAACTAAGAAGAATAAAAGTTTCTTCTTCATATATTAATGTTTTGTTTATTCTCTTTTCCACACATTTTACAAACTATAACATATAGTATTTATAATGTTTTTCTTACTAAAAATTCAATGGTTATAATTCATTATAAATATAAACCATTATTTTTTTTTATAGTAAATGTTATTTAAAGAAAAACTAAAAAACTAAATTTCAAGTTTGTTATTCAATTATTTGTAATGATTTCAACACTCCCCCTCATTATTAATATCTTTAATCCCTTTTCTTGGACCTATGCTGAGTTCTTTACAAAAATTTTCTAATTTTTCACTATTAAGTCCTTTAGTGAAAATATGTGCAAGTTGTTCTTTTTTCTTCACTTGGATTACCTTAATCTCCACTATTAAGGCTTTTTCCCGAATAAAATGATATTGCACCTCCATATGTTTTGTTCTAGCATGAAACACTAGGTTCTCAACTAAACAAATATCTAATTAATTATCACAGTATATTAGTACTGGATAATCAATTGGCTTATGTAAACTCTCCAATAAATGTACTAACCATATACTTTCTTGAGCTGCCATTGTTGATGCATGATACTCAGCCTCTGTTGTTGAGAGTGACACTTTTTGTTATCTTTTGCTACATCAAGTAACAACTCCATAACCCAAACTAAATACATAACCAATGGTCGATCTCCATGTATTGTAATCACTAGCATAATTAGCATCACAATATCCATTCAATTTGCAAGTCATTTTACTTTTATAAAATAACCCAAGATTAAGTATTCCTTTAATGTACCTCAAAATTCTTCGAACTGCTTCTAAATGCAGTTTTTTCAGAGTTTGCATGAACTGACTGACTACTCCAATTGCAAATGCAATATCTAGCCTTGTCAATGTTAGATAGATCAAATTGCCAACTATCTACCGACACATCATTGAATCTTCCAAATCTTTGCCTTCTATAATGCTTAATTTTAAGTTCACCTCAATAGGAAGAGCAAGCGATTTATAGTCAAGCATTCCATACTTTTGGACAAGATTTCTTGTGTATTTTTCTTGACCTAAGAATAATCCTTCCTTTGTGTGCTCCACTTCCAATCCAAGAAAGTGATTTAGCTCCCCAAGTTCTTTCATCTAAAATCGAGCTGATAGATTTTTCTTGGTCTAGTGGATCTCATTAACATCATCTCCAATGACAATGAGATCATCAACATAAATAAGAATTATTGCTAGATTCCTCTCTACAGCTTTGACAAATAAACTCGAATCATCTGGAGTAACTCCATAGCCACTATGGATAAGGAACTCAGTAATCTTGCCATACCAAGCTCTGCAGGCTTGCTTTAACCCATATAGCTCCTTCTTCAATTTGTAAACATGTTCAAGATAAAGCTTATTTTCAAATCCTTCAAGTTGCTCCATATACACTTGTCAATCCAACTCTCCGTTTAGAAAGGCATTTTTAACATCCATCTACCATAAGTTCCAATTTTTACTTACAGCAAGTGCTAGCAAAACATGAATAGTTCTAATCTTGGCCATTGGACTAAATGTTTCATTATAGTCTAATCCATACTATTGTGAGAATCCTCATGCTACCAAATGAGCTTTGTATCTGTCAATTGAACCAGCTAGACAAGTCTTGATCTTGTACACCCATTTGCATGAAATGGGCTTCACATCCCTAGGTTTTGGCATCAAGTCTCGGGTTTGATTTTTAGTAAGGGCTTTGATCTACTCTTCCATGGCTTTTACCCATTCAACTTTCTGTGATGCCTCCTCAAAGGATGTTGGTTCTTGTTCTTCTTCTGCCACTGCAATATTGGCATATTTAGGATTTTTCTTTTTAACCCTAGTTGATCTTCTTAACTGTATTGGTGATATTTCCTATTCTACAGGTTGTTCTTTTGGCATCTCCACTATTAGTTTATCTTCATCATTTGTTCTTTGATACACACTAGTCTGCTGATATAATGCAAATGTGCATAGTTATTTAGGCTAGTTAAAGTTTATTTTCATTTCATTTCATTATGTTTTATGTGTTTGTTTGGTTATTGAATTGATTTTTTTACTTATGTTATCATTAGGACTCACTATGTAAGTTTTATGCAAGATTTAGGGCTCAAATGACATTTAGAAGACACTTGGAGTTAATTGGAACAAGCTAGGAAGAAAAATGAGTCAAGCTTGGATAATCAAGAAGGTATATGACTCATCACTAGGGGCATGAGTCATCACCCAGTGATGAGTCGTCACCCAATGACGAGTCGTTATACTCGTGCCTTGCCCAAGAGTTGCAACTTTTCCCGATTTCAGCAGTTTTTTTATTTTGGCCATAACTCCGTCTATAGACATTTAAATTAAGTGATTCAAGATTTTCTTGAAAGATAACAGAATGATCTACAACTTCTATGAAGAAACTTTATAGAGATAAAGTCATATAGATGGACGTAAATGCCCTTGAAATTATAAAATTTGCAAAGGGGGATGACCTTTGATGTCAAGTGGTACCTTTCCAAGTCCAACCATATTCTAGTCACTTCCAGCAGCTTCCGAGCTCTATATATGCATCATTTCTGGTCTGACATAGGAGACATATGAAATACTATAGTGTTTTAGAAATACAATTATTATCTTTTGGTTTTAAGAGTCATTGTAAGAAACACTTGAATAAGAAAAAGCCAAGTGCAAGAGAAGATCTTCCTAAATCAAGAATTCTTTATAAGACATAGAACAGGGTTTTACTTATTCAATTCTTTCTCTCTTTATCTTTCTTTCTATGTTGAATTTATTTTTCTTTTGTTGCTTCTTAATCATGTATATAGGCTAAGTCTTTGCATGGGAATTACAAGGATGAATTAAATAAGAACTACATTTTTATCTTATATTATTCATGATTTAATTTTAATTAGTGCAATTTGTGTTATGTATGTTTGATCACCATATGTAACTTGTTAATCAAATTATTTATAATGAGAATTGGAGTAATTTAATGGAAAGTAATTGAGATTACTTAAGAATGGAATTTGACTTGGAGACAAGGGATTCATCTTAAGGGAAATAGCATTAGTATAATGTGTTTTATGATTTTCTCTTATCTCTGCATTGCCATGAGAATGAATGTAGACTCTAAGAGGAAATACCTTTAATTAACAATGAGAGTTGCTTTTAAAGATTATAGACTAATTTCCAATCAATATGTTTTATGATAATTATGTTTAAAGTTCTTGTTTAACTCTGATTTATGATTATCCTATATATATATACATTGTTATAACTTGTCTTAATATTTTAGCAGTTAGTTAGTATTTAGGTTTCTTTATTTGTTTGAGCCATTATTATTATTATGGTTTATTTACCTATCCATCTAAGTGTCTATCCGGTTAATATAAGATTGACCCAATTCTCGAGTGTTCGACACCCTTCTTACTCTATACTAAGTCTTAGAGTCTATGGTATATAAATCTAACTCACAATAAATTTTGGCACTGTTGCAGGGGAATGTGTGTAAGCACCCAATTTCGAGATGCAATTGTGCACAATTGCAACGTAAGACCCTATGATGAAATTTATTCAAAAATTGAACTTGGTTGTTGATTTTCTCGACTTTAAGGACTAAATTGCAATATTTTTTTTAGGATTTGATTGCAAATAAATATTTTTTCAGAGTCTGCATGCGTGCTGGAAAAGAGGGGGGTTTTTTTTGGCTGAAGGTTTTTCAGCGAGAGGATTTTTATAGACAGAAAAAAAGGCTTTGATTTCTCTATTCTTTAAAAAACCCTAACTTTTACAGTTCATTTGAGAAAGATGATACAATGATTTTTAGTCTCCAAATCAACATTGAGTCAATTTTATCAGTGAAAATCCTAATTTGAGGGGCCGGAAAAGGGCATATGCATAGCATTCACTCTTTCTTTCTTTTCTTCTGTGATCTTTATTCATTTCGTTAATTTTTTTATTATTTAATTTCACTACTAATTTGATTGTTTTTTTTTTGTGAATTGAGGAGGAGGATACCGCATGTTTTAATTGAACAGAAGATCCATGGAATGCCATGGATGAACCTGTACTGTTTTAATAATAGTTCTTAGGATTTTAATTGTTGTTCTGCATTTTTATATCCTATGTAATTTATTTTAATTTCTGGATGTATAATTATTTAATTTTAATTCTGTACGTAGTTTGTAATAGCCTCAGTAGTGGGAATAGTGAAAGATTTAAATTTATGTACTTAGTAATTAGGTTCAATTGGGTAAAAATTACTTAAAATTAATGGTGGCTTTAGTTAAATTAGGGTTTGCATGTAATTAATTTAGGGTTTTTTTAAGAAAATCATTGTAATGTTTATTTGATCTATTTTTTATGTTTTATTTATTTTGGGCTTTTTTTTTAAATGTTTTTGGCCCCAAGCCCATGTTTAGGTCTAACCTACTTAATAAATAGGCTTAAAAAATGATTTAGGTTTTTTAAATAATTAAAGTCAATTTAGGCCCATTAGGTTAATTAGATTTTAGGCCCGCTTAGTTAATTAAAATTGTTTAGACTTAGCTCAGCTCATTTAATTGCATTTCTTTTAAAATAAATAAACCTAGGCCCACATTTTATTTAAAATAAAACCAAATTAAGACTTAGGCCCATTAATTTAATTTCTTCTTTAAAATTGAATAGACTTAAGCTCATATCTTAGAAAGACTAAAAAATATATACTTAGGTTCATTAATTAATAAAATGTAGGCCCACTTTTTTCGATTTCACTTGTAAATAAAATGTAGATTTAGCTAACTTATTTAAGTAAAATTAACATAGTTTAGACTTAGGGACAACGTGATCTTGAGTGCATTTTTTCTTGTAATTTTATTGACTTATTGCCTTTTTGGGTAGATGGATGTTAATTAGGGTTTAATAAAATTGTATGTAATTAGAGGATGAAATAATCATTTATAAAATTATTCTAAATGAGCATGAGACTAAGAGAAGTTAGTATTCCGTATCCAGAATCTCCTGGTTGTGGTGCTAATTTTCTTTTAGAGAATCGAGCACCATTAATCAAATTGTCCCATTTATTACCCTGGGTAGCGACTCCTCATCTCCACGCCATGTCTTTGTGACAGTGGTTAGTGTGTTCTCTAAGGCCCTGAGCCTAAACAGTGTCGCGGTTGCTAAAATCTTGGACGCACGCTAAACCCCGCCATCTACAATGGCGACTCCACTGGGGATAAGAGATACTGATTCTACTTGTGTTCTTTAGAATTGTTTTATTGATTATTATTTCATTCTTGCATTCATTCTGCATGTCCCTACTATACCGATGGAGTTGGTTTATGATTCCATGATTCCACTAGCTTCATGGGGTTGTAGATTGGCTAACCATCACTCTTAGCCTTAACTTAGTTCAAGAGAGATTACCGGGCTCATCTGACCAGAGTCTGTAACCCAAGTCCCTAAGGGGGGTAATCTTCTCTCGAGGGGGGTAATCTATGCTAGGCCCCTCTAACCTTGGCCTGTAACTCAAAGTCCATAATGGAGAGCATCTTGCTAAGGGAACCTTGACTTTTCATTAGACCCTAACCACATATAATGGCCTAGTTAATTCCCCTAGGTTCTTCACCCAAAGTGCTTGTTTGTTTGAATTGCCATAAGGTATTTCTATTTATAAAAGCCAGGCCTATACCTCTGAAGCTCATTCAGGCTAATAAGGATTAGGCTAGACCTTTATATTTAGAAATGCTGCTTTTATGCTTTTTCTTTTAAGAGAGATTTGGCATGTGCGTCGGCTCTTAATATCCCCTATTGATATGAAGGCCAAGATAAAAAATCCTAGGAAAAGAAACTCGCCATTGAACATGTGTGTGGGAGGAATAAGGTTGGAAGGCTTATGCTTGCATGTTGCTTGTTGATTGCTTCCTGATACTTGCTACTTGCTAAGTGTTTGCCTGCTACTTGTTGCATAAACACATGCATCATGCATACATGCATACATATAGTCCATGCATCATACTAATACCTTGTTTTGCAACCATCATAGATTCATCTGGGTCTTCTCGTATTTGGGGATGAAGAGGTGGTAGATGACCAGAGTTGATTTAAGTCCAGAGTCCATAGCTCAAGACATTCTTTATAGACTAGAGACACTAAAGGGGAGTCCAATTAACCCACTATTCCTAGAAGCTGAATCAGCTCAGACTGAACAAACTGAAATGGAACAACAACCAGAGATGTGGACCTTAGAGGACATTAAAGGAGCTTTACTGGATGACATGAGAGCTATGATGCAAGATGAACTAAGACAGATTTTGGCCAGACTAGTGCAACCTGTTGTTGGATAACCACCTGCTGCTGTTATTGAATAACCACCTGCTGCTACTGTTGAACAGGCACCTGTTGTAGGAGCTCCACCTTTTGGTCCTCCACCTACTGCTAACAATGTTGGGGGGTAACCTGCTCCTAGAAATGTGCCTACTACTGATTTGAGAATGGAAGACGTTGAAAACTACATGGTAGAAAAGATGAAGAGAGAGTCACTTGAATTGGTTCAAGACCTTAAGTCTAAGCAGATGCAAGCATTGACTCAAAAAATGTCCAAGATGGAAGAGTTGATTAGAGGACAAGGAATGGGATATTCTTTTGACTTTGATGGCATGCTACAAATGGAGGGAGATAAGCTGCCTGAAAATTCAAAATGCCTTAACTACAGAAGTTTGATGGGAGAGGAGATCCAAGGATTCATTTGAGTCAATAAACCACAACCATGAGCACTACTAAAGCACCATTGTCAGTAGTTTCTAGGTTGTTTGTGTTGTCCCTGGAAGGAATGGCTGTGAACTGGTACCATGGGTTAGAAAAGTCTGTTAGAGCTGACTAGAAGGAACTATTTACTGCATTCTGAAAGCAATATGATTATAACACTCGATTGGAAGTCTCAATTAAGGATTTGGAGTTGACTAAATAGAAATCAAATAAGTCCTTTTCTAATTTCTTAACTTGTTTCATGAATAAAGTAGGGATGATGAAAAATAAGCTTACTGAGAAGGATCAAGTTAGAATGATAGTTCATAATGTGTCACCTAATTTGGTCGAGAGGTTACAAATGATGAATCCCAAAACCTTTATGGATTTTTATGATGATGGGTTATAAGGTGAGGAAATTGAGAGTGAGAAAAAGAAAACTATTAGAGGCACAGGAACTCGAAACTACCCAATTGGGGGCATATAATAAGGAAGTACTAGCCGAGCTGTAGAAGTGCGTGTAGTTCAGCAACCCTGAAGGTTCTCCAACTTCAACCAACCACTCTCCAAATTCCTAGAGAGGCTAATCCAAAAAGGCCTGCTCTGACCCTTAACCTTTTCCAAACCCCCGAATCCAAATCTCCCTGGCTATGATCCAAACAGTTACTATAAATTCCACCAAGCTGCTGGCCATCCCACAGACAATTGTATTCACCTAAAACATGAGATCTAAAACCTGATAGACTCCAGAAAAATCACTGACCCTGAGAAATCCAACTCTAACCCAAACACCAGAAACAACCCTTTCCTAAACTACCAAAATGTTCCACCACCAACCATTATGATGATCAACTCAGGAGTTAGTGAGGAAGAAGTGCTAAGCTCCTTTGAGGACCTAGACCTTATATCCAATGGAGAACCTTTTGGACAGTCACAAAGAGGAGTAGAAGACTTATTGAGCCACCCTCATGCAAGTTTGATTGCAAGGTATTCTACTCGAAACCACCCTCTGCTGATATCCCTATTGAATTAATTGAGCCCTCAGGTTGGGGAGATGAGTTTGATGATGAGCCAGTAAAAGAAGAGCCTAAAATTCCTGAGCAGTTGCTAAGAGGAGTTGAAGATCTGTTGGGACAACCTTCGGGCAAGTTCGATTATAGAGTATTCTATTCTAAACCTACTTTTACTGACATCCCCATTGAATTGATTGTGCTGATAGGATGGGGTGATGAATTTGAAGAAGATGAATTCTTAACCCCAGAAATGTCCCAAGAAGAGGTTGAAGAGCTACTAAGTCAACATATGGACAAGCTGAGGGAGTTGAAGGGAAAAGAAACATGCATAGTGGAAGTTTGGAAAAATGGGAAAAGAGAACGGATCGTAGGGGCCGTGGACATCTGGTATGATTTTGATGAAGAAAAACCCACTGCAATTGATGTATGGAGTCATACTCCAAACGTAAATTATGTTACTAGAAGCGGGAGGAATTATCGGGCAGTAAAAAAGCAAAATGAAAGAGTAGCATAAAGGGAAGAAACAAAAGTTGCAAAAGTAGAGGAAGGATAGAAAGAAGACCTGATCTTGGAGCAACTCAAGAAAGCTAAGGCAAACATCAGCATTTGGGAATTATTGATGCATTCAGGCAGCCATAGAAGGGCTCTGGTTAAAGCTTTATTGAACATGAGCATTGAAACAGTTGCTACTCCAGAAGTTATGGTGGCAAAGGTTATAGAAAAGAAACATGGGCTAGTAGCATTCTCAGATGATGCCTTGCCTTTGGAAGGAAGAAATCATAACAAGGAATTATTTATCCCAGCTGAAGTAAAAGGGAAGAGAACAAACTTTGTGATGGTGGATGATGGTTCAGTTATAAATGTATGCCCACTAAAAATCCTACTTAATTTGGGTCTGAAAGTAGATGACTTGACGGCTTCGAACCTCATAATCAGAGCTTACGATGACAGTACCAGGTATATGGAGGGAACATTTCAAGCTTTGGTTAAAATAAGGCCTGTAGAGTCAGTTGTTGAATTTACTATTTTGCACATCCTTGTTACCTCTGCCCTGCTGTTGGGAAGGCCATGGTTTCATGCCTTGGGAGGAGTACCTTCAACAGTGCACCAGAAAATAAAATTCCCTCATGAAGGAGATGTCATGACAATAGAAGTTGGAACCAATACAGTTGTGTCAGCCATACTTAATAAATAGAAGCAAGTGTGTGTTCCGCCTGGTTTCTAAGTCGTTGGAATATTTGATAAGATGGATGCTAGGGTTATAAAAATGATGGAAAGCATGAATTATCGACCTAGATAGGGGCTCAGGAAGAATGAACAAGGAAGCCCTAAGCCCCCGAACATTAAAACCCAGGACCATATGAAGGGTTTGGGATATACTGAGGTAGGACCGACTAGTAGAGGAGCAAAGAACAAAGAGAAAGTAAAAAGAAACAAGCCCTTGGGAAGGATTAGACCACTAAGTGAGAATTTAATCAAGCCAAGGGAAGCCAAGTATTATCTGGGCACCAAAGAATCTGTTAATGTGGCTGGAAAAGATGTCCCTAGGTTTGAGATCTTCAAGGAGCAGATTGTGGAAAGCCCAGTGACCAGCAACAAAGAGGAAGTCATGAAGCAAGTAACTAAAAGGATGGGTGATGATGTTGTTGAAGAGCTGCTGTGTCTGCCACCTGAGAAGGAACCACCCCAGGACTTAGCTACTATCATTAGTGATAGTTTCATTGATGTTTTTTATGAAGAAACTGATGTAATAACGTCAGGTCTTTATGCGGATGAAGATGTTGTTTTTTCTATGGTCAATAATATGAATGTTGGTTTTGCTTACTTGTGTGATGTGCATCCTGATAGTTCTGTTCATTATAATTTTGATCGGTCATGCATGTTTGACATTAAGTCAATTCAATTTGATTCATTTAACATGGGCACAAATGATAATCCAAAGAACATTTCTATATCACATGATGTAACTCCTGAAGAGAGAAAAAATTTTGAGAGAATATTAACAAAAAGAAAGGTAGTATTCGCTTGGATTTATGAAGACATGCTAGGTTTGGATAGGGAAATAGTAGAGCATCACATTCCAACTCATCCAGAAACCAAGTCGGTTAAATAGAAATTGCACAGATTAAGACCATAATGGATATAAAAGATAAGGGAGGAAATTGCTAAGCAAATACAGGCTAACTTCCTAGAAGTAGTAAACTACCCTCAATGGCTAGCAAACATAGTACATGTTCCTAAGAAGGATAGCAAAGTATGAATGTGTGTAGATTTTAGGGATCTAAACAAAGCTTGTCCAAAGGACGAATTCCCGTTACCTCACATTGATGTAATAGTGGCTAGCGCTGCAGCAAGTGCAATGTATTCTTTTATGGATGGATTTTTCGAGTACAACCAGATCATGATGGCAGTCATGGATAAGCTTAAGACAGCTTTCATCACAAAATAAGGGACCTATTGTTACAAGGTGATGCCTTTTGGACTGAAGAATGCATGTGCAACTTACTAAAGAGCTTCTACTACACTTTTCCATGATATGATGCATAAGGAGGTTGAAGTGTATGTGGATGACATGATGATCAAATCAGAGACAAGAAGAGGAAATTTTGAAGCCTTAGACAAGTTCTTAGCTTAAATTGGAAGGTATAACCTGAGACTCAACCTGAAGAAGTGCATTTTTAGGGTTACTTCAGGGAAACTGTTAGGACATATAGTGAGCAGCCGAGGAATTGAAGTGGATCTAGATAAAGTAAAAGCCATCTAGGAAATGCCGGTACTAAAGACAGAGAAAGAAGTAAGAGGATTCCTTGGCAGATTAGAGTATATTAGTAGGTTTATCACAAAAATCACTAACATTTGTGACCCTATCTTTAAGCTCTTAAGGAAAGATCAACTGGTTAAGTGGAATGATGATTGTCAAAAAGCTTTCAATAAGATCAAGGAGTATCTTGTCAATTCACATGTTCTGAAACCACCTAGATAGGGTAAGCCATTGGTTTTGTACTTGGCTTTAGAAGATAATGCAATGGGGGCAATGTTAGCACAAGAAGGGTCAGATGGAATAGAACACGCAATGTACTACTTGAGCAAGAAGTTTCTGTTATACGAGGAAAAATATGATTTAGTAGAAAAGACATGTCTGATCATGATTTGGGCTACAAGAAAATTGAGGCATTAATTTCAATCTTACAAGGTTCAAGCTATTTCAAGAATAGACCCTCTAAAGTATATGTTTCAAGCATCGACTTTAACTGGAAAATTGTCTCGATGGTTGGTACTCTTAACTAAATTTGATATAGAATACATTACTACAAAGGTAATCAAGGGAAGAGCAGTAGCATAAATCTTAGCTCAGAATGCGATCAAAGATGAAGAGCAGTGGAATTTGGAGTTTCCAAATAAGAACTTAGCAGTTGTAGAGCACCGGGAGTGGAAACTTTACTTTGATAGAGTTGTAAACAACAAACGAGTTGGATTGGGAGTGATTCTTGTTACACTAGAAGGAGAAACCATACCAATGGCAAAGAAATTGGATTTCAAGGTAACAAATAATATGGCCAAGTATGAAGCATGTATTTGTTGGATTGAGGCGGTTGTGGCAGCTGGAGCGAAAGATTTGTTAGTCTATGGAGATTCAATGTTAGTCATCAATCAGGCTAATGAAGAATGGGAAGTAAAAGAGGAAAGGCTGAAGCTTTATATCTATATTTGAAAGCCTTAATGAAGAATTTCACTAAATGTCACTTTATCCATCTATCCAGAGATGATAATCAGATGGCGGATGCACTTGCAACACTCTCTTCAATTTGGGATGGTGCAACTGGGTTGGTTATAAAACCTTTAGTGATCATGAAATCTAAAGCACCGTGTTATAGGGGTGAGCAGATTATGAATGTTCAAATGGGGCCTGAAGAAAAGCCTTGGTTTTATGATGTCCAGAAGTTCATTGAAAAGAGAATTTATCCAAATGAAGCAACCTCGAAAGAAAGATATGCTCTTCGTGTTCTTGCACGTAACTATGCAAGTCATGATGGGGTATTATACAAAAGAATGCCGAATGGGATGCAGCTCAGGTGTCTCAAAAAGGATGAAGCTGAAGAGGTGATGCAGGAGATTTATGCAGGGGCTTGTGGTTCTCATATAAACAGGATGATTCTAGCAAAGATGATACTCAGACAAGGGTATTACTAGACGACTATGGAAAAGGATTGTATCAGGACAATAAGACAATGCCATCAATGTCATATCCACGGGAATCTTAGTCACATGCCTCCAACAGTGTTGAATAGTTTATCATCCCCTTGGCCCTTTGCAACATGGGGAATTGATATCATAGGAGAAATAAGACCGACAACATCAAATGGGCATAAATACGTAGTGGTGGCAATTGATTACTTTTTGAGATGGGTAGAGGCAGAATCTTTCAACACTCTAAAACCAAAACAGATGGCATGGTTCATCAAGAAGAGCCTTATTTGCAGATATGGGGTTCCACATCATGTCATGACAGATAACGGGGTTCAATTTCGAGCAGATACAGTAGAGTTGCTACAAAAGTATGGGATTGAACACCATAAATCTTCGCCTTATCGCCCTTAAGCTAATGGTGCAGTGGAAGTAGCTAATAAAAATGTCAAGAAAATCCTTTCTAAGATGGTTAAAACCTATAAGGATTGGTCTGAATATCTTCCTTTTGCCTTATGGGGATATAGGACTATAGCTCGAACTGCCACAGGCCAAACATCGTTCTCATTGGTATATGGTTGTGAAGCATTTTTGCCCATAGAAACTGAAATTAAATCCTTGAGAGTAGTCATGGAAGCTAAAATAACTAAGAATGAATGGGCACAGAAAAGATATGATCATCTAGGTACTCTAGATGAGAAAAGGATGGATGCTTTATTCCATACTCAAATATATCAGAGAAGGATAGCAAGGGCGTTTAATAGGAAGGTTAAGCCTACGAAGATCAAAGCTGGAGATATGGTGCTGAAATAGTCTAGAGCCATGGTATTCGATCCGAGAGGTAAATTTAGACCGAATTGGGAAGGACCGTACTTGGTCAAATCGGTCTTACCTAAAGGAGCTGCTAAGATATCAGATCTTGAAGGGAATGAGTTTATGGAACTTGTTAATCTGGATCGCCTCAAGAAGTACTACAAATAAAAAATATGAATAAAACTAGAATAAAGAAAATAAAGTTTGCTGGCTAGAAAACCAAAAAAGGCTACTAGTCAAGCAAAAGTTAGGACATTCTCGCTGTTTAGAAAACCCGCAAAGGGCTGACAGGCAAAAATTAGGGAAATAAATAAAAAAATAATGGTCCCACTGATTAGAAAACCCATAAAGGGCTAGTCAGGCAAAAATTGAGGAAATAAAATGTGAGTGAAAAATATTCAGTTAAAAAATCCATGAGGACTAGCTGATAATAGGAGTTATGTCATGTGATGTATTAAATGTACTCATTTTGGCCCTAATTAATGAATGAAATTGAAATTGAAGTTTTGTTAAACTTTGCATATCCTTCTTTATTATAAAGCATAAGTACTTGAAAGGATAACAAAACATAAGAAAGCCTAAAACTAGCTCAATGAGACCATTCTATCTAGTGATGTCTTTGTTTCTTCCTTTGCGATCCATCATACAAAGCTTGAGTCCTCTTGTACCTAGCAAATCCTGGTGGTTCTGTCTTTTGGATAACAACCCAAGTTTTGTAATCATCATCAGTAGTAACATCCGCATCCAAGTGTATGTTCCGTTCAAGGGCTCTATAAGGCCACAGGCTCCTAATCTTATCCGGAGAATCTTATCTCAAAGGAAAGCCTTCAAAGTCAGTCAAAACAATAACGATAAACTGAGGGCGACCATATTGATGACAAAGGCATAAAGGGGTAAAAAAGGTAGAGAAGTACAGCCTGGGAATAGGAACACAGTGCTCATACAGCTTAATAGTCATGAACTTCAATCTCTACCAAGGGTAGACCCATGTAATGTCAGCATCTGAAATCTTCTTCAACCAATTAACCCATTGGTCCATAGAACATTTGTCCTTCATTCTCAAAGGATGAGATTGTAGCTTATGAGGTTGATAAGTCAAAGGATTAGGGGGTACATTAAGCAAGCTTAGCTTTTCCTGTAACCAAATCTAAAAAAAATGATATAAGAATAATAAAATAAAAGCCCGTTAAGTTGAAAACCCGAAAGGGTAGCTTAGGCAAAAGTTAGGGCAAGCCTGCTAAATTGAAAACCCGAAAGGGCTGCTTAGGCAAAAATTAGGGCAAAAAAAAATAATAAAATAAATAAAATAAAATAAATAAAAAGTTTTGGTTGCACACCTGAAGAAGAAGTAAACTGCTTGAGAAACAGTTATGAATCTTGAAACTGTCAAGCCTAATGATAGTCTCAGCAAGGATAACTAGCATAGGATTAGCTCCAAGCTCTACCTATTCCAAGATACTAACAATGCGTGTATCAGCACCACCATGGTGAGAAACTAGCAAAAATTGAGCATATAAATAGAGAGCAACTATTCTAGTCCAAGAAGCAGTGTTCTTATCCTGAGTCCCACAGCTGGTGTTCAAAGAAGAAAGATTAATGGTCCCAGGGTTATGCATATACATATAAATATCAGCTGGTGCAAATCAAAGAATGTAACCAATTTGCCAGGAAATTGCATCTCCAAATCAGGAAGGGCTATCATAGCAATCGAGTCTAATGTGCATCCTAGAATAGCAGCAAACTCTTCAATCATTGGACAAAGCTCTTGCCCATTAAACCTAAATACATAGTCCTTGACATCCTATAAGGTAAAGTAGCATGTAAGAGAGTGTTATCAATAGTCAGGTGTTAAAGAGATTTCAGGGATTTGATATCGAAAGGTTGAAGCTTATTCCAGTCATCACCATTAAAACTTTTAAGAAATTTCTTCATTGTTTGAAGAGATGCTTGAGTCATGATGAGGGTATAGAGAATGAAGGAGAATGCCCCTTAAATAGTCTTATATAGGGAAAGAAGATGAGTTCAGGTGGGAAAAGGATTCTACTAGCAAAGAAGGATGTGGATAAGGTGATAGAATTTGAGAAGGATTGGGATAAATAGATAATTGGGAAGATAATTCATTATTTTAATTGTTTATCTATCCAATATTATTCGTCTTGGAAAAGGATTAAGATAAATGGATAATTAATTAAAAAAGATAATGTTCATGAACCATCTTTTTTAAGTAGTTATTTAAAAAAAATCCATTAAAGTGAAAAACACTATTTTAGTTCTATCTAATAGTGTTTGAGATAGTACATGAATAAAAACAACAGTACAATAGAGAGCAGTCAAACACAGGCATGCAGAAAGTGAGGAATATAGAAGCTCTAAATCATTTGTCTCGTGCTATAGTATCAAGCCATGGGCTCCATCCTATGGTAGGGTCATCAAGATGATGAGTGTCTGGAGATCTAGCAGATGAAATCCCAGCACTATACGGATCAAAGCCCAAGTCTGCAAGATACTGACGAAGCATCTCATTCTCCCGCTCTAGACCGTTGGAATAGCTCTGCATACACAGAAAACACCATGTCATATGCGTTACATGCATACATTTACATTGTCTCAATAAGGGCGCTTACCCACCAACTGTCTATAACTTGCATCGTAAATAATCTTTGAGACGAGGCAAGTCCATATAAATACTCTGCCTATGTCCGGGGAATCTGTTTTGTAAAATTTTGTTAATATCAATGTCAAGTATACAGATCCATACAAGAAATAAAGCAAACAGACTCACATGAGAAGCAACTGGTGGATAAAAGCTAGGAAGTTGAGCATCACCAAACTGCATATATTGCTCAACTAGAGCCTGAACAGCGGGAGCCCAGTAGAATATAGACTTGTTTGGAAGAGAGACATCGCTAAGCGTAGCACCAATAAAGGCACCATCGTGACTAGACCTAACGTACTGAGCAGGATGACCAAGACTAGGTCTGGGCTCAAGGCTCTCAATCTCTGGAGCAATCTTAGTCTCCTCATCGATATCAACAGGAGAGCGAACCTCCTCAAACTGTAAAGAGAAGGAATGAGTCATAGGTTCTAGAAACAGAAGCTAAAATAATGTAAAATTACCTCATCATCATCAATAGGAACATGCTCTAGGAGGCTCTCATGAATAAACTGCTGATAATGTCGAGAACGCTCAAGGAAATTTGAGGCAGCATATCCCTGTAGTGCATCTCTCAGCTCTAAACCCGTAAGATGTGAGTTATGGAGCATAGAGGAGGGGAAATCATATGGAATGTGATGTCGAGAAGGGCTAGCAGACCAGCGATACACTCGCTCTCCTAGATACCACATCAGACAGCCATAACTAGAGAGCAGGATCCTCATAGGCTCTAAACGGGCTGTAGCCGCCATGAAATCATATCGCTGGATGTCTTCAGCACCCTCCAACCAATCAGAATTTATTTGCAATTTATGTAAATTAAATCAAATTTCTATTAAATTGTAGCATACTAATGATTTTATTTTTCCTTACTAGGTGCCACTCGACAGTGTTCCACTGATCACGGTACGTCTGCAAAGTGTTCCTGTTCCTAGCAAGGCGAGAAGAACCCCATCTCATCATCAGAGGAAAGGTCCTATCAGAACTGATAGCGTTAAAGCCTTGAATCAACTCGATCTTTATGCTCCAGATTTGAAAAAGAAAAAGAGAACACATCAGAAAAAGCAAAGAAGAGCAAAACTATAAAGATCAAATGAAGGAGAACATACATGCAAGACGTGCCAAAAGCCACACATTGTGACAGCACCTCTACAGACAGTGTCCAGTCTGTAATAAATATAAGCAAGTGCAGTAGATCCCTAATCTAATGTAGCAACTCGATCCAAGTCACGAAGAGGACCCAACAGAGCAGTACTGACCTTATGACCGATCTCGCAGAAGAGGGTCATGCCTAATAATATCAAGAGGAAACACCTCACCTTATGAATAATCTGATGAGGAGTCAAAGTAGGAAGGCGTTTAAATCCCTCAACCAATGATGAAAGAAGAACATTCTTCCGATTCTTCCATGCTGGGGTGAACCCGATCAAGTCACACACGTATTGACTCTGTACATGCTCTGGAAGACTGCAATAGCCAATGTCAAATGGAACTGGGGATCCCCCAAAAGCAATCCTGATATAGCAGAGAAGCTCGTAGGTGAAATGGTCAGCTCACCTATACAAGTATGAAAAGTGTAGGTAGTATCCATCCATCGCTCGATCAAAGTGAATAAATAGTAACGGTTAGATTGGCCTCGAACAGTTAGAAGTGCAGCGATGAAATGCCTAAATTCGGAAGCCCAAATCAGATGTGTCACCTATTTCAGCTGTCCATGAAACAATTCTCGGGCTAGATTAAAATAGCCCGTGAACTTCATCGGATGCTATTTTGATTTCAAAAAGAAAATAATAATTAATTAATTAAAAATATTAATTAATTAATCAAAGAACTTAAATTGAAGGATTTGATTAGTTAATTAATTAATTCCCTTAAAAAAAATTTCTGATCGATAATATAGATTGTCGATCGGCAATCTAGAATCCTGATTGGCATTCCAGATTATTGATTGGCAATCTACCATGCCGATCGGCATTAACCAGGTGGAACTAGAATTCCGATCGGAATTCCAAACATCTAATCCTCCATTCTGACAACCCGGGAGTCAAATTTCATATTTTCAGAGTTAATTTCAATTTGTCATGCATTTTCATATTAATTTTTTACTAATATACATGTTAATGTCAATTTCTACTCTGCAACTAACTCTAATTATTGATTATACAAGAATTCTAGACATCTAATCCTCCATTCTGATAACCCGGGAGTCAAATTTCATATTTTCAGAGTTAATTTCAATTTGTCATGCATTTTCATTTTAATTTCTGACTAATATACATGTTAATGTCAATTTTTACTCTGCAACTAACTCTAATTATTGATTATACAGGTAATATTTTACAGAAATAAACAGAAGTGAGAAAAGTTACCTCATTACCCACATCTCTACACCTATGGGTATGTAAATGAGTCAAGGGAAAGATAGTTGAGTCTTCTCGAAGTTCCAGACTATTTTGAGGAAAACGAAGAGGCAGAATCCTATGACATTCTAAAGTCTCAGCTCCCTCATGTTGTCTGCGTGACAAGGAGGCCATAGGATCAGATGGATTGCAAATCGGACAACAGATGGTGAAGAAATCAAGAAAAGAAAAATCAAGATCAAGTGAAAAAAAGAAGAAGAAGAAAAGAATGGGAAGAGAAGTGAAGTGATCAACAAAAGGGAAAGAATATATAAAAGGGAGAATATCCATTTTAATCCTTTTAATTTATTTACTTTTTATCTATCTTTTCTTTCTTGCAGTTTGGTCCATAATTGCATTCTGATTAGGAACATGTTCCTAATTAAATCATGACATTCATCAAATTAATAATTCATTGAATTATTAAGACTGCATAATCAATCTATGATCCTGAATCTTCTATCAAATACAGAATATAGAACAAGATTACAGAACTCATTTTTTGCATTTTACATGCATGATTTCAATCAAAGGTTTCATATGCTGCACAGTAGCTATGATATGAATTTCAAATTATTATGTTATGTGCTGCATAGTAGTCATAACCTTCATTATGATACATACTGCATAGCAGCTATGACATAAACTTTCAAATTCCTCATTGCTTGACATTCCACAGGAACTATAGCAAGTTTTCAATTCAATTACACTAGTCATTCCACAAGGAATATAGTGTGCATCGTTAGATGTTGCACAAGCAATATAACAAAATTCATTTCAATTACACTAGACGTCCCACAGGGAATATAGTGTGCATCGTTAGATGTCCCACAGGGAATATAATGATATTTCAATTCAAGACTATACGACCGAGTGTAGTCGGCATTATACGATCAAGTGCAATGTATCTTCAATTGATTATATGACCGAGTATAATCAGCATCATATGATCGAATATGATGTAATTTATTTCAGTTACACTAGACGTCCCACAGGGAATATAGTGTGCATCGTTAGACGTCCTACAGGGAATATAACGATATTTCAATTCAAGACTATACGACCGAGTGTAGTCGGCATTGTACAATCGAGTGCAATGTATCCTTAATTGATTATACGACCAAGTATAATCGGCATCATACGACCGAGTATGATGTAATTTATTTCAATTCATCTACACTAGATGTCCTACAGGGAATATAGTGTGCATCATTAGACATCCCACAGGGAATATAATGAAATTCATCATTGCTAGATGTTCCACAGGAACTATAGCAAGTTTTCAACTTATCATCGCTAAACGTCCCACATGGAATATAGCAAAACTCATTTGCACAAAGTCCACTAGACATTCCATAGGAAATATAGTGTGTCTTATCAAACACTACACCTTGCTCAATAATTTAA
Source organism: Mallotus nudiflorus (assembly GCA_947683625.1). Classification (NCBI taxonomy): domain Eukaryota; kingdom Viridiplantae; phylum Streptophyta; class Magnoliopsida; order Malpighiales; family Euphorbiaceae; genus Mallotus; species Mallotus nudiflorus. Next base: position 1,316,171 of record CANTUR010000720.1, on the reverse strand, counting down.
GCATCAATCTATCACTTAGGATACAATCGAGTGTCCTAATTTCTTTCTTTTGAAATTATGTGCTTCTTTTGCTTTGCCATAATTTGTCAAGAAAACAGCGACAAAGGGGGGCAACTATAAGCATCCAATTTTGGGATGCAATTGTGCACAATTACGATGTAAGCCCCTATGATGAAATTTATTCAAAAATTGAACTTGGTTGTTGATTTTCTGGACTTTAAGGACTAAATTGCAATGTTTTTTTAGGATTTGATTGTAAATAAGTCATTTTTTCAGGGGTCTTTTGGTAATTAAAAAAAATAAAAAAATTTTAGGATCGGCATTGCATAGTACCGATGCACAATAATTCCATATTTTGATTTTTTTCACGTATTTTCCTTCTTTTTATTGATTTTTTCAATGTTTTGATTGGTTGAAAATTCAAATTTTTATCTGATAAGGTTTTTTTAAAAAAAAGAGACGCAGAAGATATTTTTTTGAAATAAAAACAAACGCTATATGATATGATCATATAGGTCTATTCCTCCTTTGGAGGAAGTTTGGTATGCACAGACTCTGCATTTAAAAGCAAAGACTACATGCGTGCTGGAAAAGAGGGGGGGCTTTTTTTGGTTGAAGGTTTTTTGGCGAGAGGATTTTTAGAGATGGAAAAAAAAGGCTTTGATTTCTCTGTTCTTTAAAAACCCTAACTTTTGCAGTTCATTTGAGGAAGACGATTCAATAATTTTTAATCTCCAAATCAACACTAAGACAATTTCATCGGTGAAAAACCTAATCTGAGGGGCCGAAATAGGGCATATGCACAACATTCATTTTTCTTTCTTCTCTTATGTGATCTTTATTCATTTCGTTAATTGTTTTATTATTTAACTTATTTAAGTAAAATTAACATAGTTTAGACTTAGGGACAATGTGATCTTGAGTGCATTTTTTCTTATAATTTTATTAACTTATTGCCTTTTTGGGTAGATGGATGTTAATTAGGGCTTAATAAAATTACATGTAATTAGAGGATGAAATAATCATTTATAAAATTATTCTAAATGAACATGAGACTAAGAGAAGTTAGTATTCCATATCTAGAATCTCCTAGTTGTGGTGCTAATTTTCTTTTAGAGAATCGAGTACCACTAATCAAATTGTCCCAGTTATTACCCTAGGTGGCGACTCCTCATCTCCACGCCATGTCTTTATGATAGTGGTTAGTGTATTCTCTAAGGCCCTGAGCCTAAATAATGTCGCGGTTGCTAAAATCTTGGATGCGCACTAAACCCTGCCATCTACAATATGTTACAATTTTTATTAACTTATGGTAGAGAGAGGTTGTTTTAGGTCTTTTTTTTATATTTTATATTTTTATATTTTATTTTTTGTTGTTATTATTTGTTAAGTTGAATTTGTTAGATTGTAAATTTACATTTCTTGATGCTTACTAGAAGTACTAGTGATAATAATTTGAACTTTGATCCTAAAATTGATTTAACTATACATGCTTTATGTAGGGAACAAAGGCAAAGAAGAGGCAACCAACTGAATTTGAATAACATGGCTCAATCGGAAAGGGGAACGTTAGGGGATTTTGCAATGCCCAACATCTCAAGAAGTTTTGGAGGGATTATGGCTCTGGCTATTGCTAACAAAAATTTTGAGATCAAGCCAAGTATCATCCAAATAATGTAAAAAAATCAATTTGGAGGTGTACAAGGAGAAGATCCTTATACCCACATATTAACTTTCCTTAATGTGTATGAAACTTTCAAGATCAATGGTGTAACAGATGATGCAATCAGGCTCAAACTCTTCCTATTTTCTGTTAGGGATAAAGCATAATTTTGGCTTGCTAGTTTGCCAAATGAATTAATCACAATATGGGATCAGTTGAAGCAAGCATTTCTGCACAAATATTTTCCACCACATAAAGTGGCCAAGTTTCTCAATGATATCACTACTTTTAAGAAAAATGGAAGTGAGACAATCTATTCAACTTGGGTGAGATTCAAGGAACTCTAAAGGCAATGTCCACATGATGGCTTGCCGGAATGGATGATTCCTCAAAATTTCTACAATGGGTTGACAGATGAAAATTGAAATATTATGAATGCAGTAGTCGGTGGAATATGGATGGATAAAATAGCTAAAGAAGTCGTTACTTTGCTTAAAGAACTTACATCTCAAGGATACACGAGTGATGAAACAAGGGGAGTTTTGGAGCTTGACACAATAAAAATGTTGAATGCAAAGGTAGATGCTCTTACCAATTTGGTAAGTAGAAATTAAATTAATTCTTTAGAAAGTACTAATGTTGTTTGTGATTCTTGTGGAGGATCTCATTCATATTCTCAATGTAATTTAAGTACAAATGAGGATATGAACTATATGCAAAGGGGTTTTAACCAAAGAATATGGCTGAATTCTCAATGGAGGAACCATCCCGGTTTCTCTTGGTCAAACCTATCCTCTCAATTAAACACTCCATATAAGCCAAATACTAAACCTTAAAACCCATCAGGATTTTCCATGAGACAACAAACCTTTAATCCTACCCATCCTAAACCTACTCTTGAAAATCTCATGGAGCAATTTGTCAACCAATAAATGTCCATAAATAAACAAAATGAGGAGCAATTTAAGTAGCTAAACTCTAAACTTGAGTAGCTTGCTACTCATAACCGCATCTTTGAAACCCAAATTGCCCAACAAGCCTCTTCCTTTAGCACTAAACCTTTAGGAAAGCTTCTTAGCCAACCATAGTATGAACAAAAAGAGTCTTGTCAAGTAATTACCTTGTGCAGTGGTAAGGAGGTTGAAAAAGATCTCAATAAGAAAAAGAGAGTGGTTGATGATGATGATGGGGCAGAAATTAAGTAAGTGGATGTTAGAAGTAAAGATGATGATGAGTTTCCGAAGAAAGGTAAAAAGGAAGATGTCATACCATCAAAGAATGATGAACCAAGGGTAGATATTAAAACTCCTACTTTTCCTCAAAGGTTCATAAGGCATAACTTAGATAAACAGTTTGGAAAATTCCTTGATTATCTCAAGGAAATTACTATCACCGTACCATTCATGGATGCCATTAGAGATATGCAAGCATGGGGTAAATTTTTGAAGGATAGTATTAGCCATAAGAGCAAGCTTGAAGATTATGGCTTAGTATCTCTTATTGAAGAATCCAAAGCTATGTACTCCAAGTCTCCACCAAAGCTTAAGGATCTTGGTTCATTTATAGTTCCTTGTACAATTGGAGGTATGCATTTAATAAAGCTTTATATTATATTGGTGCTAGTGTTAGCCTTATGCCTTACTCTATTTACAAAAGGCTCAATTTGGATGAGCTTAAGCCTAATAATATGTGTCTTTCCATGGTGGACAAATCTATCACATATCCACTTGGCATTCTATAAAATGTTCCAACAAAAGTGGGGAATTTTATAATACCAGCTGACTTTGTTGTGTTGGAAATGGAGGAAGATCTTGAGATCCTAATTTTGTTTGGAAGACCATTTTTTATGATAGCAAGAGCAATTATTGATATAAAGAGAGGAAAGATCACATTAGAAGTGGATAATGAATGTATGGAATTTGATGTGTTGAAGTTAACACCTGTAGAAGTGGCAAGTAGAATTGATTCTATTGATGTTATTGATGAATGCATTGAAGAAGTATTTCATGAATGTTTGAGGCAAGATTCTATGGAGCCATACGAAATGCAAGAAGCTAATGAGAAAATTTTAGAGGTAACTCCATATCAACTTTCCCATAGGACATTAAGATTTGAACCTTTAAGTAGAGAGGATAATCCAAAAGATACTACATCAAGTGAAGAAGACAAGATGGAGCTCAAGCCCTACTTGATCGACTATGCAATTGATATAAGCTACTCTATCTCTCTATCTACACCTTAATTGAATTGAGGTAAGGTCAAGCTATCAACTTTTAAATTTAGCATGGTAAGACTAACATATCTTTGCTTTCTTAACTTTCATATACATCTTTACATTTTCTATGCTTTTATTTCATTTTATTCCATTTTGTTTTGTTTCAAGTCATTACTTCACATTTTTACATTTCCTAGCCTTATTTTTTGTATTATTTTTGAATTTATATTAGTTTCATTTATGTTTAGTTTAATTCATGTACTAGTATTTACTTTTTTTTTTAACTCCATACCTTAGTTTTTCTTTTCTAATTGAAATGTTAGTGATGAGTCATCACTCATTGATGACTCATAACAGAAAGGTTGGATGACGAGTCATCACTAATGGATGACTCATCACATAGAACATAGATCATGGTGATGAGTTGTCACAAATTGATGACTCATCACAAAGAGTTTAGGTGACAAGTAGTTGCCACATTGACGACTCGTACACCCATATTTATCCTGCCTACAATTGCATTATCATATATCTATACTTATAATTGCTTAGTTTCATTATTTTTATATATATTACACATCTTCTATTGTTCATTTATTTGTTTATTCTCTTTATTCCTTAACTAAGCATAATTTTATAATTGAAAGGTTGTTTCTTTTCTAAGAATAGAAAAACCTTTTCACTAACCCTTACACACCCTTTGACTATCTCTTACACCCCTACATCTTACACCCCAGTTACATCTTACACTCCTATTACATCTATAAATACAACATTTTGACCACCCAATCTCACATGTCTTCATATCCCAACGAATTTTCACTTACCTATACTCTCTTCCATCATTTCCTATTCTTTCATTCCTTATATACTTAGACTTTCTCTTCATCTCTTCTCTAAATCAACCCTAATTGAACCACCCCACTCTTTTTATCCTCTTTGTTTTATTTTTCTATTTTCATTTCCTACATATCTCTACATTTCTAATTCATTTAAGTAAGACTATCACCAAGGGTAAGACTAGAGGATCATCTTCTAAAAGGCTACACATTGAAGAAACACATTAAGAGGAGGAAGATCCTTCCACAATGTACAAAGCCAAGTTTCCAATCCTTACATATGAAAAAGGTTCCAAGTTCACAACAATCAAGTTTAGGGAAATTTTGGGTTGTAAGTACAATCCTAATTCTCTTTTGAATGATGTGGGTATGCTTGAATCTTTTGATCAATTATTGACTCACTGTGGGCTTAAAAATTTATTTCTATGCATGAAGATACAAATGTGAAATTAACTACTGAATTTTACACTACTTTGAATGTTAATGCTAAAAATTCACAAATTCTAGAATGTTGCATGCAAGGGAAGAAACATCAACTTACTTACACTTTCATGAATCGTGTCTTTGGTTTTAAAAGAGATGGGTTATGTGATCCCCCATCATCTTTTAGGTTGAATGAATTATGGATGTTTTTAACTGGTTTGCACACACCATTTAACTCTAAGAAAGGCAAGGCTATGTTTATTAAGGACTTAAAATATGGGTTGCTACATAGTGTGCTTTCATGTGTTCTATTTCATAAAACTGAATTCAATAGAGTTTCTGCATAATAATTATTTTTAATATGGTGCATTCATAATAAGAAACAAGTGCATTGGACTTATTGGGTGTTTAATCAATTGTTAGCTTGTGCTTCCCGTAAAGATGCACCTTTGACTCATGGACATTTAATTACCATTGTTGCAAAGGCTTTAAATGTTAACCTTGCTAACTATACTCATTTTGTTGAGCATTCTTATTTTACTAAGCCAGCTTTTGTGAGAGGAGAAGTAGTGGATGTTGCATTCCGTTTGATTCCTCCTCATTGCCATTCTTATTGGAGAGGAATTGAAGGACCACCACCGGTTGAGGAGCAACACTATACAGAATCTGATGAGGAGAGTGATCTAGAGGAGGAACTTCCCCAACATACACCATTCGGTGATGTTCCTCTCCCCATTTATCCAATTCAAAGTACCACCGATGGATCCTCAAGTGCCCATCCTCCTATTTAGGATCAAATATTGGATACGCATATTGCTATGCAATGTCAACTCAATGAGATTGAGTTTCAAAACCAATAACTTACTCTTCAGCAACATAAATTGGAGTATAAATTGAATCAATTTTTCACTCGCTCGGGCTATCCGATCGAGTCTCCACCTCCTACCTCTACGGATGATTAAGGGAGTACTTTTATCCTTTCCCTTGCTTTATTTTTATTACATTGAGGACAATGCATGTTTTTAAGTGTGGACGAAGGAATATTAGTAGGATATTAGTAGTATATTGTTTATATGTTTTATTTATGTTGTGTGTTTTGAATTTATATGTTATTTCATTATTGCATTTTGCATTTAGGGTATTGTTAATGCTATTTTGCATTTATATTATTCATTCTCTTCTTATTTTTAATAAGTAGTTATTCTTTTTAGTCTATTGATTTTGATTGAGGTTAATCATTAATGTTGATAATTAGATTTTGTATGCTCTATAACTAGAAGTTGAAAGTTTCATCTAGTATAGGTTATAAATTTTCCTTTTTATCTCTTTTTATTATTTCTAAGATCTAAAGAATATTTAGTCAACTTGCTAGCTATGCTTAAGGATAAAGTGGTAAAGATTCAAGCTTAGGTTTTCTTAGAATTTTGAGTAACCTTAGGGAAACTATAGCCATAATACTCATGAAACTCACTTTTCAATAATGGATAAGGACACGATTTAAAAAAGAAAAACAAATGTTTTTGAAGTTTGCATTTCAAGTAAGTTGTGTGTAATTAAGTATGCTCCTTAGTTACATTCATTCAGAAAGAAATGTGCAACATCATAAGTAAATGTATTTCGAGTAAGTTATGTGTGATTGATTATGCTCCTTAGTCACATTCATTCAGAAAGAATACATCCAAAAAATATATTATTGAATAAAATGTCTAAAAATGCTATGAGAAGAGTAAGTTGATGTGTGTGCTTAACATTGTCTCAAGGTTACTTTTGCTTCTAGGAAATCATAAGTTTAGAGAATAAGTATTTTAGTTAAGTAGCTTGGTTAGAACTTTGACTTTGTGTTCTTGATTTTATTCTTTGTAAATTGAGATAAATTGTTGAATTTATTGCTTAAGCTATGAAAATTGCTTGTTTTATTATTATGGAGCATTGAAGTTTGATTGATTAACTATCTTTTATAACCTCTTTCATTCTTGAGATGACTTAACAAGATAACTACATTTTCTTTGGAAGAGATGAAAATTTTGTGTGCTTTTCTATACTAGATCTTTTCTTGCTTGAGGGCAAGCAAGGTCTAAGTGTAAGGGAATTTAATATAATGCAAATGTGCATAGTTATTTAGGCTAGTTAAGGTTTATTTTCATTTTATTTCATTATGTTTTATGTGTTTTTTTTGGTTATTGAATTGATGTTTTTACTTATGTTATCATTAGGACTCACTATGTAAGTTTTATACATGATTTAGGGCTCAAATGACATTTAGAAGACACTTAGAGTTGATTGGAACAAGCTAGGAAGAAAAATGAGTCAAGCTTGGATCATTAAGAAGGTGTATGACTCATCACCAGGGGCACGATTCATCACCAAGAGTCTCTATGACAAGTCGTCACACTCGTGCCTTGCCTAAGAGTTGCAACTTTTCTCGATTTGAGTAGGTTTTGTATTTCAGCCATAACTCCATCTACAGACATCCAAATTAGGTGATTCAAGTTTTTCTGGAATGATAATAGAATGATATACAACTTTTATGATGGAACTTTCTTGAGAAAAGTCATCTGGATGGATGAAAATACCCCTAAAGTTATAGAATCTGCAAAAGGGGATGACCTTTGATGTCAAGTGGTGCCTTTCCAAGTCCAACCATATTCTAGTCACTTCCAGCAGCTTCCGAGCTCTATATATGCATCATTTTTGGTCTGACATAGGAGACATATGAATTACTATAGTTTTTTAGATATACAATTATTATCTTTTAGTTTTAAGAATCATTGTAAGAAACACTTAAAGAAGAAAAAGCGAAGTGCAAGAGAAGATCTACCTAAATCAAGAATTCATTAGAAGACATAAAAGGGAGTTTTACTTATTCAATTATTTCTCTCTTTATCTTTCTTTCTATGCTGAATTTGGTTTTCTTTTGTTGCTTCTTAATCATGTATCTAGGTTAAGTCTTTGTATAGAAATTACAATGATGAATTAAATAAGAACTATATTTTTATCTTATATTATTCATGACTTAATTTCAATTAGTGCAATTAGTGTTATGTATGTTTGATCACCATATATAACTTGTTAATCAAATTATTTACAATGAGAATTGGAGTAATTTGGTGGAAAGTAATTGAGATTACTTAAGAATGGAATTTGACTAGGAGACAAGGGATTAATCTTAAGGGAAACATAATTAGTATAATGTGTTTTATGATTTTATTTTATCTCTACATTGCCATGAAAATTAATGTAGACTCTAAGAGGAAATACCTTTAATTGACAATGAGAGTTGCTTGTAAAGATTATAGACTAATTTCCAATCAATATGTTTTATGATAATTATGTTTAAAGTTCTTATTTGATTTTGATTTATGATTCTCCTATATATATATACACACACACATTATTATAACTTGTCATAATATTTTAGCAATTAGTCGGTATTTAGGTTTCTTTATTTTTTTTAGTCATTACTATTATTATTCTAGTTTATTTACCTATCCATTTAAGTATCTATCCAGTTAATACAAGATTGACATAATTCCTGAGTGTTTGACACCCTTCTTGCTCTATACTAAGTCTTAGAGACTAAGGTATATAAATCTAACTCACAACATCTGCCATGGCCTTTTTTAAAGTTGAGACTGCGTGATAGACTCTGAACTTTACTGAATTTTTGTTGATTGCTCCTTACAGTTTTCGTGCAATTGTTCTTCTTCATTGGAGTGAGGAAGTGCAACATATTCTGGTGTCCACCATGATGATGTTTCATCAAATACAACATTTCATGAGACATAATGTTTGCCAGTTGTAAGATCACAGCATCTCCATCCTTTTCTATTCTCATCATAGCCCACAAAGATACATCTAATTACTTTCTTATCAAACTTGCTTCATATATGATCAGGTATAAATACATAGCACACATAGTCAAATACTTTAAAGTGGATCACTATAGGTTTCATATTCAATAACTTCTCAAATGGAGACAAAAATTCCATCTTCAACTGAGGAAGTCTGTTGATTATAGGAATTGTTATTCTCATGCATTCAACCCAAAATCTCCAATGGACATTCTTAGCATGTAGTATACTCCTATATATTTTTGCTAGATGCTTGTTCTTTCTCTCTACAACACCATTTTGTTATAGTGTGTTTGGACAAGTCAATTAGCGCCTAATCTTGCACTAGGCAAGATAACTTGAGAACTCATTAGAGACGTATTCTCCCCCATTATTAGTACAAAGGCACTAGATTTTGTTCCCAACTTCACTTTCAATCATCAGTTGAAATCTTTAAATTTTGATAGATTTTTAGATTTTTCTTTAATAAAATAGACCTAGACATACATCGAATAATCATCAATAAATGTCACCATATAGTGCATACCATTAACCGATGCTTGCTTTACTTTACCAAACACATCAAAATGGATCAACTCTAGCGATTATTTGGCTCTGAATGATGACTCCTAATATGGAATTTTGTGCACCTTTCCATACTAACATCCAGCACAAAGCACATCAATTCGAACATCAAGATTAGGTAGCCCTCTTAATGAGGACTTGCTTATCATCATCTTCAGCTTATGATAATTGACATGTCCTAGTTGTGCGTGCCATAAGTTAGTTGTATCACTGCCTTTTATCTTTTCCACATAGGCATATTCTACTAACAAGACATACCTATAATTCACCTTATGTCCCTCCATTATTGGTGTGTCAAGAATTTTGATTTGTTGACAAACCTTGACATCTTCGGGGCTGAACACAACAAAGTTACTAGAATCAATCAACTTTGAAACTGACACAAGATTCTTTTTTATATTTGATACTTTGTACACATCCTCCAACTGCACTTTTTATTGATTCAAACAAGAAGTGATCACCATGTCACCAAAGTGAGTAATTGGTAGTTACGAGTTATTGGCAATTACCACAACTCGCTTGCCTTTATACTTTGAAGCATTACAGAGTTTACTTCTATCTCCTGTCATGTGACTATAACAATCGAAATCAAAGATCCAACACTTCTCATAATCAATTCTATGAGAACTCGAAGCATTGGATGCATATTCCTCTTGTTCTATTATAGTAGCCATAAAGCTAGGAACTTTTATAATCTCTAAACTAGAATAATCTTCCACTTGCATTGCTTCCATAAACAATCCTTTAGAATTCCACTCTGGTTCATCCTGGTGGCAATTGCTTATTATAGCTATATTACTCTAAACAATCCTCTTCTTGGACTAGCAATCTCTGGCGTAGTGTCCTTTCTTGCCACAGTTAAAACACTCACCATTCTAACGTCTAGAATTCTTAGACTATTGAATGTTGTGTTGCTACTTTTGTTAAGTCCCCTCCAATTGGACATTGCCTCGTGTCTTCCCTCCATTCCTACCATGTGGTTGATTCTTCTTCTTGTTTATGAAGAGCGCCACCTCTTCATTATTCAAGGAGCCTTCAGACATTTTTTTTGCTAGAGTTTCTTGACTTGCCAGTAAATTCTCCAACTCTTCAATAGAGGGTTGTGTGGGCTAACCTTGAATTGCAGCCATGAAATTATGGTATTGAGGCCGTAGTCCATGAATGATGATTCTCCTTATCCTATTGTTGGCTATTCTGGAGGCCTAATCTAGTTCAGCAATTTCTCGACATAAGGACTTCACCTTGGTAAAATACTAACTAATTGTCATATCCTTTTATAAGATAGGCATTAGTTCATTTTCCAACAGTTAAAGTCTAGCATCATTTTTCTTTGAGAATCATCGAGCAAGAGAATCCCAATATTCCTTTGGTGTGGTAGCATCTCTTATGTGCTCCATCGTCTCCTCTTCAATAGTTGTTTTGATGGCAAACATGACTTTCCCAACTTTAATTCTCCATTTTTTTTAGATTGCCAACATCATCATATGGTGGTGGTGTAGTCTCAGTCCCAATAACAACCTCCCAGAGGTCTTGACCTTGCAAGTATAACTCCATGCAAGTCCTCCACATGCTATAATTATTGTTATTTAATTTTTTTAATAACACTTACATTACCCGATTATGTCATAGTGACTTGGATTTAGCAGCCTCACATTTCACCAAGCAAGCATGATTCCGAACCAATGAGCTTCACAGTTCCAAACTATTCATGTACAAAATCTCCCCCGTACAACTGCTTTTGTACGTAAAATGCTAGTAGGCAGACCCTCGACCGAGTAGGCTCTGATACCACTTGTTGAGTTGAAGTAGATTAAAAATTATCAATAAAGAATACTTATTAGCAAGTGAAAATGTTGGTCAATTAGAATTTACAAATTCCAAACTCACTTTTTAAATGCAAAAAAGAAAAATATTTTACAACCCAAACGTATAAAACTAAGAAGAATAAAAGTTTCTTCTTTAGGTATTAATGTTTTGTTTATTCTTTTTTCCAAACATTTTACAAATTATAATGTATAGTATTTATAATGTTTTTTCTTACTAAAAATTCAATGGTTATAATTCATTATAATATAAACTATTATTTTTTTTATAGTAAATGTTATTTAAAGAAAAACTAAAAAACTATATTTCAAGTTTTTTATTCAATTATTAGTAATGATTTCAACACAATATATAAATCCTATCACCTTCAATAAATACAATATTTATTAAATGCTAGCTTAGATTGGTGTCTACGTGGGAAATTGGACAGTCTTTCCATCTACATAAGAATATGTTTTTATCTCTTCCACCCTCTGGTCTTATAATGCCTGGACCATTTGTCACCCTAACTTCTTACAAGTGCTAGATATCTTTCACTTGCCATTCTGGCAAAAAATACTAAAATCATCCATCACTTCAAAAAATACACATATTTCATCTTCAACTTCAAGCTAGTACAGATGGTGAAATGGACAATCCTTCATATTTGTCTTCATATCATTTTTCTATTTTCCATTGGCATGCAATGCTTGAAACCTGCTCTTTGTCTTGGTAATACTGGAAATGAGACGGATCGACTCGCACTTTTGGAGTTCAAGGCCAAGATATCTGACGAGCCACATGGAATCTTGAAATCATGGAATGATTCAGCACATTTCTGTGCATGGCAAGGGGTTACCTCCGGCCATAAACATCAAAGAGTTACATCTTTGAGCCTGCCTGGTCTGAGCTTGTTAGGGACCATATCTCCTTTTATAGGCAATGTCTCGTTTTTAAGAAATGTGAGCATTGATAACAACTACTTCCACAGAGACATTCCTACAGAAGTTGGTCGCCTTTTCTAACTTCGAGATCTCAGCCTCTGGAGCAACAAACTAGAAGAAGAAATTGCGGTCAGCATTTGCAACTGCTCAGAGCTCAGGGTTATGAATTTCTATAGGAATCTACTAGTGGGGAAAATTCCTGATGAGCTGAACTCCTTAAACGAGCTGGTAGACCTTATGCTTAGTGTTAATAATCTCATAGGAGAGATCCCACGCTCCCTTGGAAACATTTCCACTCTCAAAAATTTGTATTTGGCTTCTAATAATTTGCAGGGAAGTATTGCGGATCAGTTTGGAAAATTAACAAGCTTAACTGGCTTCGCTGTCGGACTCAATAATCTTTCAGGTACAATTCCCTCAACACTTTACAATATCTCGTCAATCAACAGATTTTCTCAGTCAATCAACTGAATGATAGACTCCCAGAAAATTAGGCCTTACTCTTCCTAAACTGCAATCTTTTGAAATCCGCATGAACAATTTTTTTTGAACTATTCGAGTTCCATTGTTCAATGCTTCTCAGCTTGAGATCCTTGATGTCGGTAGGAACTTCTTAGAAGGACAAGTTCCAAGAAATTTAGGAGATTTGAATGCTCTTCAAAAGTTTCATTGGGGCATAATTTTCTAGGAGAAAATAAAACTCAAGGTTTGAGTTTTATAACATCTTTGTCAAACTGCAGCAATCTAGAAATATTTTCTTTTAGTGCAAACAATTTTGGCGGTGTATTACCTCACTCTATCGGCAATTTGTCAACTAAACTGACTGATGTATACGTGGGAGGCAATCAACTATTCGGAAAAATTCCTGAAGAGTTTGGAAATCTTGTCAGTTTGTATAGATTGTACATGGAGGGAAACTACTTCTCTGGAAGCATCCCTATATCTTCTGGGAAACTTGTAAACCTGTAACTATTGAGCTTAGATGCAAACATACTGTCAGGAGAAATCCCACCATCCATAGGCAACATCACCTATCTATATGAGCTTTATTCATCATCAAATGCAATAGAAGGATACATAACTTCAAGAATCATAAAGTGCCAACATCTGCACGCCCTTGACATTTCGCAAAATAAATTGATTGGGGACTTTCCACAACAGATCATTAGCCTCTCCTCACTATCAACGATCCTTAACCTATCAAAAAATTCATTCACTGGTCCATTGCCCTCTGAAGTTGGAAAATTGAAAAATATCAACAAATTAGATGGATCTGAGAATAAATTGTCAGGGGAAATTCCTGAGACATTAGGTAATTGTTTGATGTTAGAAAGCCTTTACCTGCAGGGTAACCTCTTCCAAGGATGCATTCCCTCATCCTTTGCTTCTTTAAGAGGCCTCCAACATTTAGACCTTTCGAGAAACTACTTGTCAGGAAATATTCCGAAAGAGATTGAGCAGCTTTTGTTTCTGCAATTTTTGAATCTCTATTTCAATAATCTGGAGGGTGAAGTACCAACCAAGGGAGTGTTTAGCAATGCGAGTGCAATTTCACTTGCTGGAAACACTAATCTCTGTGGAGGTATCCCACAATTGAAGCTGCCGGAATGCCATGTCAACCAAAAAAGAACAGAAGCTGTCCCATTGCCATAATTCTTGCTGCAACCATAACTTCAGTTGTGCTTTTCATGATGGTAGTGTCAGCATATGTATTCTGTCGGCAGAAGTCAAGAAAGAATCTGCCTTTCAAGCCTTTTATTGTCAACAGACTTCCACGAATTTCATACCAGGAAGTCCTGCAAGCAACAAGAGGATTCCACTCAAGCAACTTAATCGGACAAGGTGGTTCTGGCTAGGTGTATAGAGGAAGACTTGAGCAGCTGGGAGGAAAACTAGTTGCTGTGAAGGTACTAAATCTTCAACAACATGGAGCTACCAAGAGTTTCATTTTTGAGTGCAAAGCGCTGATAAACGTCAGGCATCAAAATCTTGTTAAATTCTTGACATACTGCTCCAGCATTGACTTCAAAGGCAACGACTTAAAAGCCCTGGTGTTTGACTTCATGGCGAATGGGAGTTTGGAAATGTGGTTGCATCCTGAAGAAGATGGTAATAATCATTCAAGGAATTTAAGCCTTCTTTAAAGACTCCTGATTGCAAATGATGTGTCATCTACATTGCACTATCTTCATGACAAATCTAAAATGCCAACCGCTCACTGTGATTTGAAGCCAAGCAGTTTACTCCTTGATGATGACATGACTGCTCATGTTGGTGATTTTGGAGTGGCAAGGCTATTTCTATTCTTAAATACTTCACAAGGCCAAACTAGCTCTATTGGGAGTAAGGGAACCATCGGCTATATGGCTCCAGGTGAAACTTTTCACACTCTTTTTTTTTAAGATGACCATACTTCATTTATGCTTGAGTCATAGACGTAATTTGATATTTGATATTATATACAAAAGGGATATATTGATACTTTCATGCCCAAAGAGAAAACACTTTCTTTCGCTAACACTCTTACGGAATTTGATATTTTATACACTTGCTTTGCAGAGTATGGAGTAGGTAGCGAGGTAACAACTTACAGAGATGTCTATAGCTTTGGAATAATTTTGCTGAAGATTTTCACAGGACAGAGACCAACTGATGAAGCGTTCACAGATGGTTTAAATCTCCATAACTTGTTAGAGCTAATCTCCCAAGACGTGTCATGCAGGTAGTGGACCCTGTGCTTATCATAGCAGGTGAATTGGGGGCAGCAGGGACTGAGGAGAATGATATTGATGAAGCAGAGATCCAAGATGATGTATTTATTGAAGATTTGAGACTAGGAGGGAATGCATAAAAATTTCTAGTCTTTCATCTTCGTCAGAACTACCAGGAAATCGGATGAATATGAGGGATGTCACAAGAAAACTAAATGTAATCACAGAGGCTTTCCTTCGTGTCAGTATTGGTAGCGACCAACGAATAGTTAATTCACGCTTGCAAATAGGTATGCAGTTTTTTCCTTTCGTTTAATGACCTTGGTATCTAGCAATTTTAACAGTTTCCACTATTCCGATCCCATCGGGCTAAGCGGATCAATTAGGAGGGTGAAGCTCTCCCAGTCTTTATTTCTCTATGCATAAAACTCAAGACTTTATTTAAGGAAATACAATTTAAACCAACAATATTAGTTAAATGAGTGTTTTTTTTTTTTTTAACACATAAGATGAAACAAGAAAATTCTGAACATTTTCAGTGTCATATAAGCTGAAGTATCTCATATTTTTATTATGATTTGGCTTGGTCTGCAGGGACATAGACTGTGGCATCCATGCATCTATCTGAAATCTTACTCTTATTTCAGGAAGAGGTATTCTTTCAGCAAATAGACCTGACATGCGGATGAATTGTTTCAAGATTCAAATATTTTATTATGTTGTTTTGTGGTTTCTTTTTCTGTCACTACCCCAGTTCTATAAATTTTATCCAGCAGTTGCATGCATAGTCACATTAGAAACTGAAATGAATTGATGAATGCAAATTCCAAGATATATACGTTGGCTCCTTGATTCCATCAGGAATTTGAAAACGATCACAATTACTAATTCCTGAGAGTGTAAGAAACATTGTAGACAGAGGATGTAATCGGACTTAGACATGCAACAAGATGGTGTTGAAGATGGAATAGGTTTAACATAAAAGCCTGTAGACCCAAAACAGCTAATCCGCATACAATTTGACCAATACACCTACGGCATACATTTTTGAAGTGAAGTATTAGCAGGAAATATAGGGCATTAGCCATTTGTTCAATTATGAGTGTCATTCGATGGAGAACTTGAAATTCATATGTTCATATTTATCAAATATTTCTGATTAAAATTCATATTCGAAATCTTATAATTCAAAAGTAATTAAATATCAAAAAATGATGTTCATGTAGAATGTGTGAAGGATTGATTTATAATAAATTTACTTTTATTATAACAAAGCAAATTTAATACAAAATATACTTGTACACAAGACACACACAAAATATACTCACAAAACACTTATATAAATAAGTGTTTATATAATACTCAAATCACTTTTGTATTTTACTCGGCACACACTCTTGCACATTCACTAGCTCACACCTCTCATGCACTCATGTACCATGCATAACTCTCACTCATGTACCATGCACACACCTAAAATGAAGCTAACATAGTCTTATTTATATATGTATAAAGTCGGTGATTGGAAGCTTGATGTCAACTTGTATGACCAAATTTGCCAACTTTGTCCAACTTGTACATTTGTCCATCTTGCTTGGATAATTCTTGAGAAATATGGAAAGAGAGAGTATGTCAGTGTATGCTTAATACTTCCCCTCAACGACTACTCTCTTGTAATATATCTTTGCTTACTACACTAAGCTGCCTTTTAAAATCTTCGAACTTTGCACAATTGAGTCCTTTAGTGAATATATCCACAACTTGATCTTCAATTTTGACGTACTTCATCTTAATCTCTCCATGTAGGACTTTTTCTTGCATGAAGTGATAATGCACCTCCACATGTTTAGTTCTTGCATGGAACACTAGATTCTCAGTCAAGTGTATAGCTGACTGATTATCACAATATAGTTGTACCATGTTCTCAACAAGTTGATGGAGATTCTTCATTAATTGCATCAACCACATACATTCTTATGCTGATGTAGTTAATGCTCGATGCTCCAACTCAGTACTTGATAATGACACTGTCGGCTTTTGCTGCACCAAGATATAGGTCCTGATCCAAGATTGAACACATAACTTGTAGTCGAGCACCTTATATCATGATCTCCAACGTAATTAGCATCACAGTAGCTAGTCATCTCACTTGCTCCATCCTTTTTGTATAATATACTATAGTCAATGGTTCCTTTTATATATCATAGAATTCTTCTAACAGCTTCTAAATGAGGCTTCTTCAGATTCTACATAAATCAACTTACTAAACTCATTGCATATGATATATCCAGCCTCATGAGAGTGAGATAGATTAGATTGCCAACTAGTTATCAGTAAATGGTAGACTCCTTTAAGTCCTTTCCTTCAGTAGAGCATAGCTTTGTATTAGCCTCCACCGGTGTTGAAATAGACTTGCACTCTAGCATCCCATACTTCTTTAGGAGGTCTTTAGTATACTTTTTTGATATAAAAGAATGCCATCCTTCACTCATTCAACTTCAAGACTAAGAAAATACTTTAATTCTCTTAAAGCTTTCATCTGGAAGCATATTGATAAGTTGGCTTGAATTTGATGAATCTTAGCTTCATCATCTCTAGTAATGATCATATCATCTACATAGACTAGTATTATTGCCAACTTTCCATCTCGAGGTCTCATAAATAAACTGGAGTCTGCTGATGTCATTGTGTAGTCATTTTGAATCAGGAACTTTGCTATCTTCTCATACCATGCTCTTAGTGTCTGCTTTAATCCATAAAGCATCTTCTTGAGCTTGCATACATAGCCTAAGTGAGTCTTGTTTTCAAACCCTTATGGTTTCTCCATGTATATTTCACAATCTAGCTCTCTATATAGTAAAGCATTCTTCACATCCATCTTCCAAAGTTTCCAATTCTCACAAATAGCTAAGGTTAGTAAAACACGTATCATTATAATCTTTTCCACCAGACTGAATGTCTCTTCATATTCCAATCCATATTAATGTGAGAATCCTCGATCCACTAAACGAGCCTTGTACCTCTCTATCGATCCATCAGGATGACTCTTTATTTTATAAACCTATTTACAGGATATGGGTTTTACATCTTTAGGCTTTGGCACTAGATCCCAAGTCTCATTTTGCTTTAGGGCATCTATTTCTTCTTCCAAAGCCTTCCTCCATTCCTTGCTTATGAATGCTTCCTCATATATTGTGGGCTCTTTTGCATTGTCTTCTTCAATAAGTGCTGCATTAGCATATTTGGGATTATTCTTAATGTTTATTGTTATTCTTCTAAAATGAAGCCCATATTCTACTACACCTTCATCCTCTTAAATCTCTTTAAGTTGGCTTGGACATGCTTCTTCCGGTGTCTACTGATGCACTCCTGTGAGCTATGGGGAATTTGACTTCTCGAGTGACCTATCTTTGGCTGTTTCTTCTTCTAGTCCCTCTTTTTGAGTGGTTTCTTAACCTTCTTCTACCACTTAATCTTGAAAAGCCCTAGAAGGGGGGTGAATAGGTCTATTAAATAAAAATTAGAATTAAAAAAATAATTCTTTGCAAGAATTAAAAGAATGTTGAGAAAGAAGAATAAAGAACACAATGATTTAAGGAGTTCAGATTCAACAATAATCCTACATCTCAACCTAACTTATCCCTAAGTTAGGATTTTCAATCACCCATAATCTTATTCACAAGATTGAGATTACATAAGATTTTTATGGCTCACTCTTACTATAGACGGCAGGTTTAGCGCGCGACCAAGGTTTTAGCAACCGCGACACTGTTTAGGCTCAGGGCCTTAGAGAACACACTAACCACTGTCACAAAGACATGGCATGGAGATGAGGAGTTGCCACCTAGGGTAATAACTAGGACAAATTGAAAAGGTGGTACTCGATTCCCTAAAAGAAAGCTAGCACCACAACCAGGAGATTCTAGATATGGAATACTAACTTCTCTTAGTCTCATCTTCATTTTGAATAATTTTATAAATGATTATTTCATCCTCTAATTACATGCAATTTTATTAAACCCTATTTAACATTCATCTAACCCTAGGCATCTAGTCAATAAAATTACACATAAAAAATGCACTCAAGATTGTGTTGTCCTTAAGTCTAAACTATGTTAATTTTATTAAAAAAAGTTAGCTACATTTACATTTTATTTACAAGTGAGAAAGAGACTAAAGTGGGCCTACATTTTTAATTAGTAAGCCTAGATCTCCTTATTTTAGTTTGTCTAAGGAATGAGCTTAAGTCTATTCAATTTTAAAGGAAATTTAAATTAATGGGTCTAAGTCTAATTTGGTTTTATTTTAATTGAAATATGAGCCTAGTTCTATTTATTTTAAAAGAAATGAATTTAAGCGGGTTGAGTTACGTCTAAACAAGTTTTAATTAACTAAGTGGACTTAAAATCTAATTAACATAATGGGCCTAAATTAATTTTAATTATTTAAAACCCTAAATCATTTTTAAGCCTATTTATTAAGTAGGTTAGACCTAAACGTGGGCTTGGGGCCCAAAAGGATAAAAACATAAAAAAAATTAAAAAAAAAAGCCCAAAACAAATAAAACATAAAAAATGGATCAAACAAACATTATAGTGATTTTCTAGAAATCCTAAATTAATTACATGCAAACCCTAATTTAAGCTACTGCCACCATTAATTTTAATTGATTTTTACCCAATTGAACCTAATTACTAATTCATTTTAAATGCAGAAAATTAAATCTTTTACTATTCCCACTACTGGGGCTATTACATACTACGTACAAAAATTAAAATTAAATAATTATATACCCATGAATTAAAAATAACTACACATAACACATAAAGGCAAAATGAAAATTAAAATCCTAATATCTATTAAAAAATAGTACAGATTATTCCATGGCATTCCATGGATCTTTTGTTCATTTGAACATAAGCAGTATCCTCCTCAATCCACAATCGAACATCAAAACAAAAAAAACACAAAAATTAGATTAGTAAAATTTAATACTTAAATCAATAAAAATAAAATAAAATAAAAATCATTAAGGAAAGAAAAGAATAAAAAAGAACATTATGATGATGCTATGTAAATGCCCTTTTTAGCCCCTCATAATAGGATTTTCACTGTTGAAATTGAATTGTTGTTAATTCTGGATCGGGATTTGATTGTGTTCAAAGACACTAACAGTATCCAAAATTAGGATTTTTGAAAGACACACGAGGTGCTCTTCACGTCTAAATTTTTAGGGTTTTTGGTTTTTTTATTTCTGCGTGTGAGTTTCTCTTTGTCTCTCTGTGAGTCTCCAAAATCCTCCCCCAACGCATGCATGTAGACTCTGCTTTTAAATGTAGAGTCTACATGTGTACTAACTTCCTCATTTGGAGGAACATAATACATCTGATGATAGTGTTTGTTTTTTTATTTCAAAAACTTACGCGTTTTGAATGGGTAAAAAAAAACCTTATCAGATAATAATAAAGATAAAATTGAATTTTCAACCAATCAAAACACTGAAAAAATTGATAAAAAATAAAAAAAAATATGCAAAAAATTAAAAAATGGGACTTTTACATGTCAGCATTGTGCAATGTTGATTAGCATTAAATGCTGACCCTTTTTTTTTTACTTTTAATTACCAAAGGCCCCCTAAAAATTGACTTCCTTGTAATCAAATCCTATAAAATGTTGCAATTTAGTCCTTAAAGTCCATAAAATTGACAACCAAGTTCAATTTTTGAATAAATTTCATCATAGGGGCTTACGTCGCAATTGTGCACAATTGCATCCCGAAATTGGGAGCTTATAGTTGCCCCCTTTTATCACTGTTTGCTTGACAAATTGTGGCAAAGAAATAGAAGCATAGAATTTTGAAAGAAATAAATTAGGACACTTGATTGTATCCAAAATGATAGATTGATGCTGAAATTGTTGAGCAAGGTGTAATGTTTGACAAGTCTCACTATATTTCTTGCAGAACATCTAGTGGACTTTGTGCAAATGATTTTTACTATATTTCTTATGGGACGTTTAGTGATGATAAATTGAAAACTTATTGTTTAGCAATGATGAATTTCATTATATTCCCTATGGGACATCTAACGATGTACACTATATTCCCTGTGGGACATTTAGTGAAGTTGAATTGAAAATCTTGCTATAGTTCCTATGGAATGTCTAGCACTAATGAATTTCGTTATATTCCCTATAGGACATCTAACGATGCACACTATATTCCTTGTGGGACATCTAGTGAAGTTGAATTAAAAATCTGTTATAGTTCCTGTGGAACGTCTAGCACTGATGAATTTCGTTATATTCCCTGTGGGATATCTAACGAGGTACACTATATTCCCTGTGGGATGTCTAGTGATGATGAGATTTCATTATATTCCCTATGGTACGTCTAATAATGTACACTATATTCCCTGTGGGATGTCTAGTGATGATGAATTGAAAACTTACTATAGTTCCTGTGGAACCTCTAGCACTGATGAATTTTTTTATATTCCCTATGGGACGTCTAACGATGCACACTATATTCCCTGTAGTGAAGTTGAATTGAAAACCTACTATAGTTCCTGTGGAACATCTAGCACTGATAAATTTTGTTATATTCCCTATGGGATGTCTAACGATGCACACTATATTCCCTGTGGGACATCTAGTGATGATAAATTGAAAACTTGCTATAGTTCTTATGGATCGTCTAGCAATGATGAATTTTATTATATTCCCTGTGGGACGTCTAACGATGTATACTATAGTCCCTGTGGGACATCTAGTGAAGTTGAAGTGAAAATATACTATAGTTCCTGTGGAACGTCTAGCACTAATGAATTTCATTATATTCCCTATGGGACATCTAACAATGCACACTATATTCCCTGTGGGACATCTAGTGATGTTGCATTGAAAATCTGTTATAGTTCCTGTGGAACGTCTAGCACTGATGAACTTGAAAGTTTATGTCATAACTGCATTGCAGTACATAACATAATGAAGGTTATGACTACTGTGCAGCACATAACATAATCATTTGAAATTCATATCATAGCTATTGTGCAGCATATGAATCCTTTGATTGAAATGTTGCATGTAAAATGCAAAAAATGAATTCTGTAATCTTGTTATGTATTCTGTACTTGGAAGAAAATTTAGAATCACTGATTGATTATGCAATTTTAATAATTCAATGAATTATTAATTTGATGAATGTCATTATTTAATTAGGAACATATTCCTAATTAGAATGCAATTATGGACCAAATTGCAATGAAAGAACTTGAATTCATATGCACACAAAAGTAATAGACTAAAGTGGAATACACTACACTTGATCATGTAGTGTTGATTAATCTATACGATTATGCTACAATCCATAATTTCTCGCGATTAGCTGCAACCCTTTTATTGCTCACTGATGATGCTGCAATCCATAACTACTCGTGATTAGCTGCAACCCTTTCATTGCTTACTGATGATGATGCAATCCATAACTGCTCACTGATGATGCTGCAATCTATAATTGCTTGCAAATTGACTATAATCCTTTCATTGCTCTCCTTTGATGTTGCTACAGTCCATAACTGCTTGTTGATTTTCATCTTTGGTTGTTTGAGTCAAATGCTTTGAATTCTTTATGCTAACTAATTTTAATTCCATTGTGCACTTCCTTTTGGTTTTATAATTCTTGCAGACATATTGAAGTTAGTTTTAATCATGATGAATGTATAAAAGTACACTATAATGTTGACAATTTAGCATGTACTTAATGAATCTCACTATTTTTTATTTTCATGACTGTCACTTATTTGCCATTTGCAAAGGTCAGAGGCATCATTAACCATCTTATGCTGAGAGTGTATCTTTTACCAAGTGAAGAGTTTACTTCCACACCTAATTTTAAGGAGAATTTGCTAAACAAAACTTATGGAAATTAAGCATAAAAATATTAAATTCAGAGTATCAAAACAGTCTTTGAATTATTTTTGTGCTTTTCTTCCTTATCCAAGTATTCCCCTGCCTTTCTCATATTACTCGGCGTGGATACCGTTGGAAAGGTCCTTTGGATACTCATACTCTTATAGAGCATTGGAGTAAATAGAGCAAGTTTTTTTTTAACATTGGTCCTCTTTTAGTATTCCCCCGCCTTTCTTGTATTACTCAGCGTGGATATAACCAGATGTTCATATTGATACTCTTGCTCATTTTTTAGTATTATAGTACATTATGCTTGCTCTTATTCTGATTATCCTCTTAGTGTTCCCCCACCTTTCTCGTATTACTCAGCATGGATATCGTTGAGGGATTTGTACTCGTACCAATTTCTGAGCATTAGAGTAAATTATATGCACATTTATTATTTAAAAGACTAAAATGACACTTTGAAATTCAACCAATTTATACTACAAGTCCATAGATTTTGTCTTTGCATATTCTTTCCTTCATTTGGGTGTAAAGTAAGCATTAGATTGATTAGAGTTTTAGACACCCTTAACATAGAATTGTCAACAAGACATCTGAATTCTGTGAGGTTAATAAAAGAAAGCCACTAAAATCAAAGGTCATGAGATAAGTTTTTGCACAAGATATCATGAAGTGGATGAATTTACTCTCAATTTTATAAATTTTCTTTGTACTTGACTGCAGAATCAAAATAGATAGAGTTATACTACTTCCCTTTGCCATTTGTCAGGCTGTTTGTCACACAAAGTGAGATTTTGACTAGCGATTGGCATTTGTTATCATGGTCATTCTTATTGATGTATCGATTCCTTTCCTCTTCTTCATTCTCTTTTATTTTCCCTGCATAAAATACCATAAGTTAGTATGGTTTATTTGTAAATGAAGAAATTTTATCAAAATGCAATGTTATTCTTTTGCATTCTTCCTTTTTTGATTATGGTGTGTTAGTGATATGCACTAGGTCAATCATTTGTGATTATGTATTGACTTTCTTATTTTATTAATAAAGAGGTATTTCATTATCATTTGATTTTATAATAATTATATGAATGGTTAATTCTTACTAAGGCCATCAAGTATGTGACTTGATAGTAAAACCCTTAGATTAAAATAAGAGTTCTATTCTAATTATCCCTAGCCATTTATTCATTATATAAATATTAAATTATTAAGGCTAGTATAAAGTTGACTGATGGCTATATTTTACTAATCATGAATATGAGATATTAAGTCAACTCATAGGTACATGATGAGAGATCATGTACTGGATTGACCTACTATGAAAATACTACATAGATTATTGTCATAAGTATTTCTCATCATAGTAATTTTATTTCGATCCCTTGACCTTGAAATCATCATGGATTTCTACATAGCTATTTTATGTTTTGACACATTCTAACATTGTCTTTAATCGGATGATTAAATAGGATGTTGTTGGATATGAAATTAGTTATGTAAGGAATGTGAGTGATTCGGAAGGAATTTATCCCTCATTAATATGAGAAAGATATCTATGGGCCCCTTGATGAAATAGACTAAAGGAAAATGCATGGCCATGCTGAAATGATTTGATAAAGAGTTATCATTTTTAGTCTACTTGGAATCAAGTCATAATATTGAACTATATAAGGATGACATTCTATGCCTTATGTTCCATTAAGATATCATGTGATAAAGGGACAATAAAATTCACTGTAATTAGGTTATGTCGGATTATTGACTTCACATGACTTGGGTAGTCATAATGTCTTTCTAGAGGCCACTTATGACTTATAGGCCTAAATAGAGATTTAGGCCCACTGCCAATGTTATGTGAACCTACAGGGTCACACACTTAGAATAAGCCCAAAACAAATTTAGGTTAAATAAGCCCAAAATAAACTCTGTGGAAATAAATAATTA
The DNA here is from genome assembly GCA_947683625.1 of Mallotus nudiflorus. Classification (NCBI taxonomy): domain Eukaryota; kingdom Viridiplantae; phylum Streptophyta; class Magnoliopsida; order Malpighiales; family Euphorbiaceae; genus Mallotus; species Mallotus nudiflorus. Next base: position 1,291,300 of record CANTUR010000720.1, on the reverse strand, counting down.
AAGTGTTTTATTTATTTATTTATTTATTTATTTGTTTATTTAAGATAAATGTTATTTTAAATAAATAAATAAGATATTATTTCTGATTTGTTTTTAAACAAAATCAGAATATAATAAATGGAAGTTACCAAAAGGTCATTGGTAGGTGAAACCCTAATTTGGAGTCTATAAATATGTTATATTCTTTAGGGTTTAACATACTTGTTTTTCTTACCTCCAAATTCATTTTCTTTCTTCTTAGAAAACAAAGACAAAGTTTTTCTTTTGTTCTTGATTTGTGAGACAATCAAGAAGGTTGCTAGCACACACTCCAATTCGTTTTGTGAATGGTTGTTTGTGTGGATACCTATAGAGGACGCATCCTTTTGGAGATGTCTATATCCGAACAATCAAAGCAAAAAGGCTCGAGGTAAGGTGTCACCGGTGTGAACCTCCTCTCATCCTTCTAGAAAATCTTGCCTCTTCAGTGTCTTAGTGAGATTCTTGAAGCCCTATGTTTAATCAAGTAGTCGAATTACGTGGATCCAGGTTTGGGAACATGATAAATTTTTAATTTTTTCGTTGTGTTTGTATCACGAAACCCAACATGGTGATGATGTTTTGGATCACAGGGTCATGATATTCTACCATTGAGGTTGTGGCTTTAGGCTGAATTTGTCTTTATGCTATTTTATTGATGCTTTAGTAAAGGGCCTCATTCCTCTTCTTAATGTTTCCTGCAAAAGAGAAGATTTGGGAGTTAGAGGTTTTTTTATTTCACCATCAAAGAAGGCTTTAGAGTGCATTCGTTTTAAGTTTTGAGTGCATTCTTCCCTTTTTAGGGTCGAGCGCTTGTATAGCTGACATGTTGGACCTTCTCATTACCATATTCCACACCCTACAATGGTCTAACTATTGTGGAGAGATATTCCAAATGATGCTCCCAATAAGACTATGGAGATGGATACTAAGTTTGAGGAACTTGAAAGTCTTATCTAGCCTCTTGAAGTCACCAGGATGATGCTTCTTGGTAATGTCACTCCTTTTATTTTCATTCCTTCAAATGCTTTATCTGTGAATACTCTGACTACTTTCCTGCACTTTTACAACACTAATCTTAAATGTTAGTAGCAAAGTGTTTGGACAATCTTAACTAGGCTCAAAGACTTTATTATGCAAAGAAAGTATGTCACAACAAATGTATGCAAGTGTATGCATGTTATGCATAACATGCATAAACCTAATAGGTCTTCTATTTGTAGAAAAGCTATGTTCGCAGCTTGGAGTGTGAGAACAAGGTACCTCATCAATAGCTTGTAGGTTCAAGCACTTGATGCTTCATTATTGGTACTTCTAATGTTTGAGCTTCTGATATAGTCTATCAGACGCATAACCAGGCCAGCAAGTGGGGTCCATGGCTTTACACTGGAGCTCATGATTGACCAATGCACTATTGAACTTTTCTTTTTCTTACTGCTTCTGTTGTATGATAATTGTTACATCTGTATGCTTGTAGTATACTCCTTTCTACCTTGAGATCATTTTTACTAACTTTAAAGTTCTACTGTTGTATTTATCATTTTGCCCTAACTTGTCCCAGAGTTACATTTTATCCCCAGCTTCATTTGGAATTCATCCTAGCAATCACTTTCTTCATGTGCACAAGAGACTCGGTTTGGTCATTATTATTATTATTCCTTTGTCTTACTATCCCTATTAGCTGCAATCTCATGTATTAAAGATGCATATGAGTGGGCAAACTTATTGAAGTGAATTCTGGATGATGAAATCAACTAGACTTACACTTTAAAGAATTCTTGAGCAAAATATGAGGCTTAATGCTGATACAATAATTGATGACAATTACAATGTATGGGTTAAAAAGCAAGTTACTGAGCCACCTGAATTCTCAAGGTAGGCTTACAAGGAAAATTACAAAAGAGGTGGCAAAAAGAAAACGTAACTAAAATAGTGATCTCATAGCTCTGATTTAGCTTTCATCATGTATTGTTTTTCCATTTAGATACTTGTGTAGTATGATAAAGACCAATATGCGATGTTTGAATAAAAATTTAAAATTTAATTTTAATCATTCACTAAGGCAAAAATGAGAACATTTAATACATCATATGATATAACTCCTATTATCAGTCAGTCATGAATTTTCCTCTCTAATTTTTACCTTACTGTTCTTTTTTTCTCTTTTTTATTCTCTCTTTGTTCTTTCTCTTTTTTTTCTCACATTTCCTATCTTAAGAAGTTACATCATGTGATATATGTATGTTCTTTGAATTTGAATTTGTGCCCATAATGAATGAATCTAATTGAATTAAATTTATGTCAAACATACTTATCCAAATTATAATGCACATAAATATCAAGATTACATAAGTAAGCATTATCAGAATTTATATCATCAATCACTAAAACAAAATAAAAATTTTATCCTCAAAAAGATCGGACGTTATTACATCAATTTCATCATAAAATACATCAACAAAACTATCACTAATGACAGTAGCTAAATCCTAGGGTGGCTCCTCTTCAGGTGGCACAACCCATCCTCTCAGCTCTTCAACAGCAGCACAACCCATCCTCTCAGCTGCCAGCTTCATCACTTCCTCTTTGTTGTCCTTCACCAGATTCTCCATAATTTGATCCTTGAAGATCTCAAACCCAAGGACATCTGCTCCAATAACACTGACTGATTCCTTAGCTCCCAGATAGTATTTTCCTTCCCCTGGCTTGATGAAGTTCTGACTCAAAGGACCAACTTTTGTATAAAGCTTCCTCTTTTCTGCATTGAATCTCTTCCTTGCCCTTCTACCTTTTGGCTTTGCTTCCCTTGTAAAACCCAATCCTATTGTGTCATCTTGATTTTTGAATCCTGGGAATTCTGGACTTCCTTGTTCATTCTTCCCTAGTCCTTGTACAAGCCTATAATTCATGCTCTCCATAACTTTTGCTACTCTTGAATCTATTTCTATCCCATTAAATATCCCAGTAATCTAAAAACCAGGGGGTGCACACACTTATTTCTATTTATCCAATATGAATGCTACAACATCATTGGTCCTAGCTTCTATGGTCATAACTTCTCCTTCATAAGGAAATTTTATCTTTTGATGCATAGTTAAAGGTACCCCTCCCAAGGCATGGAACCATAGTCGTCCTAACAATAAGGCATAAGTGACTGGAATGTCCAATATAGTAAACTCAATGGTTGATTCCACAGGTCCTATTTTAACTAGAGCTTGGAATGTCCCCTCCATATTCCTAATGCTATCATCATAAGCTCTAATTATGAGGTTTGAATCTGTTAAGTCTTTAGCTTTCAAACCTAAGTTAGGTATGATTTTTAAAGGACATACATTAATAGCAGAACCATCATTGACCATAGTAAAATTGGTTCTCTTTCCCCTCACCTCAGTTGGGATAAACAATGCCTTATTATGGTTTCTTCCTTCTAAAGGCAAGTCATCATCTGTGAACGTTATCAGCCCGTGTTTCTTTTTTGTAACCTTTGCTACTATAGCTTCCAGAGTAGTAGTTGTTTCAATATTCATTTTTGATAGAGCTTTGATAAGAGCCCTTCTATGGCTGCCTGAATGCATCAATAATTTCCAAATGTTGACATTTGCCTTAGCCTTCTTCAGTTGTTCCAAAATCATATCCTCTTTCTGTTCTTCTTCTATCTCTACATCTTTTGTTTCTTCTCTTTTTGTTTTCTTTTCTACTACTTTATAATTCTTCTCACTTCTAGTGACATCATTCACTTTAGGATCATCACTCCAGACATTAAAATCGCTTGGGCTTTCCTCATTAGAGTCATTTCAGATGTCAATAACTCCAATGATTCGATCTCTTTTCCCATATTTCCACACTTCAATTGTACATGTTTCCTTCCCTTTCAGATCTTCCATATTGAGCTTGCCTAAGTGTTGATTTAGCAAATCCTTAACTCCTTCTTGAGATTGTTCAGGAGCTAAAGGGTCATTTTCAAATTCATCACCCCACCCTGTAGGCATGATTAATTCAATAGGGATATCAGCTGAGGGTGGTTTTGAGTAGAATACTCTGTAATCAAACTTGTTTGAGGGCTGGCCTAGTAAATCTTCCACTCCTCTTGGCGGCTACTAGAGAATTTCAGGCTCTTCTTTTATCGGCTTATCATCAAACTCATCTCCCTAACCTTAGGGCTTAATTGATTCAATAGGGATATTAGCAGAGGGTGGTTTCAATTAGAATACTCTATAATCAAACTTGCCTAAGGCCTGGCCCAGTAAATCTTCCACTCCTCTTTGTGGCTGTCTAAAAGGTTCTCCATTGGGTATAGGGTTAAGGTCCTCGAAGGAGCTTAGCACTTCTTCTTCGTTAACCCTTGAGTTGATCATCATGGTGGCTGGTGGTGGAACATTTTGGTAGTCTGGGAAAGGGTTGTTTCTGGTGTTTGGGTTAGAGTTGGATTTTTCAGGGTCGGTGATTTTTCTGGAGTCTATCAGGTTTTGGATCTCATGTTTTAGGCGGATACAATTGTCTATGGGATGGCTAGCAGCTTGGTGGAATTTATAGTAACTATTAGGGTCAAAACCATGGACATTTAGGTTTGGTGGCTTATAAAAGGAAAAGGTTAAAGGTCGGAGTAGGCCTTTTTGGATTAGTCTCTCTAGGACTTTGGAGAGTGGTTGGTTGAAGTTAGAGAACCTCCTAGGTTGCTAAACTGCGTGCACCTCTATAACCTGACTAGTGCTCCCCTATTGTGTGCCCCCAGTTGAGTAATTTCGAGTTACTGTGCCTCTAGAACTCTTCTTCTTATCATTCTCTATCTCTTCAGCTTGTAGACCGTCGTCATATAGATCTATGAAGGTCTTTGGGTTCATCATTTGCAGTCTTTCGTCCAAATTAGGTGATACATTATGAACAATCATCCTAACTTGATCCTTTTCAACTAGTTTATTTTTCATCGGTCCTATCTTATTCATGAATCCGATGAGGATATCAGAAAAGGATTCATTGGGTTTTTGCTTAGTCAACTCTAAATCCCTAATTGACACTTACAATCGAGTTTTATAATCATATTATTTCAAGAATGCAGTATATAATTCTTTCCAGTCAGCCCTAACAAACTTTTCTAACCCGTGGTACCAATTTATAGCCATTCCTTCCAGCGATAGTATAAATAGCCTAGCAACTACTAACAATGGTGCTTCAATAGTGCTCATGGTTGTAGTGTATTGACTCAAATGAATCCTTGGATCTCCTCTCCCATCAAACTTCTCTAATTGAGGCATTTTTTATTTTTCAAGCAGCTTATCTCCCTCTATTTGTAGCATGTCATCAAAGTCAAAAGAATATCCCATTCCTTATCCTCTAATCAACTCTTCTATCTTGGACATTTTTGAGTTAGTGCATGCATCTGCTTGGACTCATGATCATGGACCAATTCAAGTGACTCTCTCTTTGTCTTTTCTACCATGTAGTTTTCAACATCTTCTAGTCTCACATCAATAGCAGGCACATTTCTAGCAGTAGGTTGCCCCCCAGCATTGTTAGCAGCTGGTGGAAGAGCTACAGCAATAGGTGGAGCTCCTATAGCAGGTGGTTGTTCAACAGTAGCAGCATTTGGTTGTTCAACAACTACAGTAGGTGGTTGTTCAACAACAGGTTGCACTAGTCTGGCCAAAGCCTGTCTCAGTTCATCTTGCATCATAGCTCTCATGTCATCCACCAAAGCTCCCTTAATATCCTCTAAGGTCCACATCTCTGGTTGTTGTTCCATTTCAGTCTGTTCAGTCTGAGTTGGTTCAGCTTCTAGGTATAGTGGAATGATTAGACTCTTCTCTAGTTCTTGAAGGATCTCTTGAGCTATTGACTTTGGGCTTAGATCTGTTCTGGTAAATCTGCCACCTCTTCATCCCTAGACATGAGAAGACTCAGATGAATCTATGATGGCTACAAAACAAGGTGTAAGTATAATGCATGGACTGTATGTATGCATGTATGCATGATGCATGTGTTTATGCAACAAGTAGCAAGTAAGCACTTAGCACGTAGCAAGTATCAAGAAGCAATCAACATGCCATCATGCAAGTAAACCTTCCAACCTTATTTCTCTCACACACGTGTTCAATGGCGAGTCTCTTTTCCTAGGATTTTTGGTCTTGGCCTTCATATCAAGGATACTAAGAGCCAACGCGCATGCCAAATCTCTCTTTAAAACAAAAAGCACATAAACAACATTTCTAAATATAAAGGTCTAGCCTAATCCTTATTAGCCTGAATGAGTTTCAAAGGTATAGGTATGGCCTTTTATAAATAGAAATGCCTCATGGCAATTCAAACAAACAAGCACATTGGGTAAAAATCCTAGGGGAAGTAACTAGGCCATTATATATGGTTAGGGTCTAGTAAAAAGTTAAGGTTCCTTTAGCAAGATGCTCTCCATTATGGACTTTGAGTTACAAGCCAAGGTCAGAGGGGCCCAGCATCCTTTACCAACTTGAGAGAAGATTTTCCCCCTTAAGGACTTGGGTTACAGACTCTGGTCATATGAGCTCGATAATCTCTCTTGAACTGAGTTAAGGCTAAGAGTGATGGTTAGCCAATCTATAACTCCATCAAGCTAGTGGAATCATGGAATCATAAACCAACACCATCGGTTTATTAGGGACATGTAGAATGAATGCAAGAATGAAATAATAATCGATAAAATAATTCTAAAGAACATAAGTAGAATTAGTATCTCTTATCCCCAGTGGAGTCAACACTGTAGACGATGGGGTTTAGCGTGCGTCTATGGTTTTAGCAACCGTAACACTGTTTAGGCTCAGGGCCTTAGAGAACACACTAACTACTATCACAACGACATGGCATAGAGATAAGGAGTCACCACCCAGGGTAATAATTAGGACAAATCGAAAAGGTGGTACTCAATTCCCTAAAAGAAAGCTAGCACCATAACCAAGAGATTCTGAATACAGAATACTAACTTCTCTTAGTCTCATCTTCATTTAGAATAATTTTATAAATGATTATTTCATCCTCTAATTACATGCAATTTTATTAAATCCTATTTGACATCCATGTAACCCTAGGCATCTAGTCAATAAAATTACACATAAAAAATGCACTCAAGATTGCATTGTCCCTAAGTCCAAACTATGTTAATTTTATTAAAAAAGTTAGCTACATTTACATTTTATTTACAAGTGAGAAAGAGACTAAAAGTGGGCCTACATTTTTAATTAGTGAGCCTAGATCTACTTATTTTAGTTTGTCTAATGAATGAGCTTAAGTCTATTCAATTTTAAAGGAAAGTTAAATTAATGGGCCTAAGTCTAATTTGGTTTTATTTTAAGTGAAATGTGAGCCTAGGTCTATTTATTTTAAAAGAAATGAATTTAAGTGGGTTGAGCTAAGTCTAAACAAGTTTTATTTAACTAAGTGGGCCTAAAATCTAATTAACCTAATGGGCCTAAATTAATTTTAATTATTTAAAATCCTAAATCATTTTAAGCCTATTTATTAAGTAGGTTAGACCTCAACATAGGCTTGGGGCCCAAAAGGATAAAAACATAAAAAATAAAAAATAAAAATAAAAAAAATAAGCCCAAAATAAATAAAACACAAAAAATGGATCAAACAAACATTATAGTGATTTTCTAGAATCATTATAATTACATGCAAACCCTAATTTAAGCTACTGCCACCATTAATTCTAATCAAATTAATTACATGCAAACCCTAATTTAAGCTACTACCACCATTAATTTTAATTAATTTTTATCCAATTGAACCTAATTACTAATTGATTTTAAATGCAGAAAATTAAATCTTTTACTATTCCCACTACTAGGGTTATTACAAACTACATACAAAAATTAAAATTAAATAATTATACACCCATGAATTAAAAAAACTACACAAAACACATAAAGGCAAAATGAAAATTAAAACCCTAATATCTATTGAAAAATAGTACATATTATTCCATGGCATTCCATGGATCTTTTATTCATTTGAACACAAGCAGTATCCTCCTCAATCCACAATCGAACATTAAAACAAAAAAACACAAAAATTAGATTAGTAAAATTTAATACTCAAATCAATAATAAAAAAATAAAAAAAAATCATTAAGGAAAGAAAAGACTAAAAAAGAACATTGTGATGATGCTATGCAAATACCCTTTTTAGCCCCTCAGAATAGGATTTTCACCGTTGAAATTGAATTGTTGTTGATTCTGGATTGGGATTTGATTGCGTTCAAAGACACTGACAGTATCCAAAATTAGGGTTTTTGAAAGACACGCGAGGTGTTCTTCACATCTAAATTTTTAGGGTTTTAGGTTTTTTTCTTTCTGCGTGTGAGTTTCTTTCTGTCTCTTTGTAAGTCTCTAAAATCCTCCCCCCACGCATGCATGTAGACTCTGCTTTTAAATGTAGAGTCTACCTGCATACTGACTTCCTCATTTGAAGGAACATAATACATCTAATAATAGCGTTTGTTTTTTATTTCAAAAACTTACGCATTTTGAACACATAAAAAAAACCTTATCAGATAATAATAATGATAAAATTGAATTTTCAGCCAATCAAAACACTGAAAAAATTGATAAAAATATGAAAAAAATACATGAAAAATTTAAAAAAATGGGACTTTTACGCGTTGGCATTGTGCAATACCGATTGGCATTGTCTAATGTCGATCGGCATTGTGTAACGCCGATTGGCATTACACAATATTGGTCAGCATTACACCAATGCCGATCATCATTAAATGCCAACCCTTTTTTTAACTTTTAATTATCAAAAGACCCCTGAAAAATTGACTTCCTTGTAATTAAATCCTAAAAAATGTTGCAATTTAGTCCCTAATGTCCAGAAAATCGACAATCAAGTTCAATTTTTGAATAAATTTCATCATAGGGGCTTACATCATAATTGTGCATAATTGCATCCCAAAATTGGGTGCTTACACTTACAACCTTACAACATGTGTTTTTAAGGCTCACTCAAAAAACCAAATCCCAAGTGTTTCAATAGATAACACTTAAACCAATTCCTTTAGAAATAAATCTTACTTCCCTAATAATCTATCCCAAGATTTAAGATGAAGAGAAATTATATTTCTAACACACAACCAACTCTCAAAAGAGTTATAAACAAAGAGTGAATATTTGAGAATTTAAGAGCTTTAATGAATGTTAAGCTAGAGAATGATAATAAGCAAAAATGTCTTAACTTCCATTCAACTTTAGAGGTATTTATATAGATAAACACTAAAAAATATAGTTGTTAGAGGTGCAAATAATGTATCCAATGTCTATATTTTGAATCCAATGTTTATAATTTTTAACTATTGAACGTAATGTTGTTAGACTATTGTGCATGGATTGAAATCATGATTGACTACTAGAGATTTTATAATTTACCCACACTTTCTTCATAAAAGATATTTGATTTATCTTTCCATATCATTTTGAATCACCTCAATTAGACTTTTCTAGCTCAAGATATCACCAAAATACTATGAGCTATGCAATCTAAAATGCAGACTACTATCAGATAGTTGTGCACGAGTAAAAAACATAATTTTCTATTGAAGAAATTCTAATTTTCCTACACTTTCTTCATAAAAGTTGTATATATTTGACTTATATTTCCATATAATTTTGAATCACCTCAATTGGACTTCTTTAGCTCAAGATATATCCAAAATACTAAGAGCTATACAATTTAAAATGGCAAACTACTATCAAACAACTGTACACAAGTTTAAACCATGATTTTCTATTTAAGACTTAGAATTTTCCTATACTTTCTTTATAAAATTTTTAAAAATTTGACATAGTTTTCCATATCATTTTGAATCACCTTAATTTGACTTATGTAGCTCAAGATATGTCCAAAATACTAAGAACTATGCAATCTAAAATGGCAACTGCATATATTAACTTTGACTCAATATTTGCATGCCCAAATGAACTCAGATTTTAACAAGGAAGCCTAATTCAAAAATTTCAAGATTTTTACATCAAATATGAAGAAGATAACTTTCTCATTATAAAGCTCTAAGGATGTTAAAAGCCTCCTTGAATCTCAAAGGTCGAATTAGCCTAAGATATTTATACATCATTTTAACTTCCAATAGAGTCCTAACTTATACACACTTAAACAACCAAATTAAATGCTCAAAATTAAGTTTTTTAAGATTAAAAATTAAGATTGATTATTGCTAAGGTCAACAATATCCCTATTTTGATTTTGATAAACTTATTTTGAGTTTGATAAAAAAAATAATACAAAATAAAGTGTGTGATAATAATTGTGATAATAATGATACCAAATGAAACAAAATACATTTATTTATTTCTTCCCTTATGAATATGGATGTGATAAAAAATATAAATTTATAGATTATTCCCCTTGACAAAAAATAAAAATAAAAATAATAAAAACAACATAAAATATAGCAAGAGAGATAAAAACATGGCATTTTTATGAAAAATGTCTTAAAAACATAAATTATGATAACATGATCATTTAAATAAATGTTAGGCAATGTGAGGAAATAATTTCAAACATATATGCATATCATGCCACTAAAATGCATCACAAAAATATTACATATAACAATAATGTTGATGCTAGATGAGCTTAACTATCACATGATCATATATAACTTAGCTAGCTAATCAATTATGTAGGACTTAGCATAAAAAAAAACACAAATTATCCATAATATATTTTCCTCTCTTTATACAAAGGCAAAAGGAAAAGAAAGAGATATAAGGGGAAATAAACCTAAGGGGACCAAAATTCCTATAGGAACAAAGCAAAGAAACACTAAATCTTTGTAAAAATATTCATGCCTTATCAAAGATCAAAACAATTCCTAAGAAGAAATTATTCATGAATTATGCATGTATAAACATAATAATAAATTATTATACACATGTATAGTAACAAATAACAAAATCAAATATATTTCTCCTCCTTTATCAAAAAAAAAAGGGAGATATAAAGGGAAATAAAAACAAAGATATACAAAATCTTTATAAAATCTATATCATATATAAACAAAGTAAGCAAAACAAGGCCTTTTGTCACATATGATGTACGAATAACTTAGTCATACTTACAATGTTAATATGCATGCAAAAATTTAAAAAAAAATTCTCCCCCTATATCAAATAAAATTAGAATATGTCACTAACATAAACACATTTTTTAAGGGAGTTTTAAATTTTAAAAAAAAATAAGTACACATGTTAAAAAAAATTAACTAGGTACACATGCAAACTCAAATTATTTCTCCTACTTTGACAAAATCTAAAAGGAAATTTAAAAAAATAAACCAAATATAAACTTACGACTATAAAACAAACTTTAAGATCAAAATCAAAATATTTATCAATCAAAGTAATCAATAAGCACAACATGATTTCACATTAAAATAGTTCAACCATCAATTAAACATAAAATTAAGATAAACTAGAACCATTAATCATGTCAAGTTCATGCTTAATGAAATTTAATCTCTCTTCATTGAGAGGTTTGGTGAAGATATTTGCAAGTTGATTATTTGTATCAACAAATTCAAGTGAGATATCACCAATTTGAACATGTTAATGCAAGAAATGATTTCTAATGTCTATATGCTTAGTTCTAGAATGCTGAATGGGATTTTTGCTAAGGTTGATAGCACTTGTATTATCACATTTGATTGGAATGTGATCAAGTTTTACATCATAGTCTAACAACTGTTGTTTTTGCCATAAAATTTATAAACAACAAAGACTTGCTACAATATATTCAGCTTCAGCAGTGGACAAGGCAATTGAAACCTATTTCTTACTAAACCAAGAAACTAAACATTATCCTAAAAATTGACAAGTTCTGGAAGTGCTTTTTTTATCTAGTAAACTACCAGCAAAGTCCGCATCAAAATAACTAATCAAGTCAAAGGATGAACTCCTAGGATACCAAAGTCCTAAATGCATTGTATCACAAAGATATTTGAAAATTCTTTTGATAGCATTCAAATGAGACTCTTTAGGACTAGATTGAAATCTAGCACACAAACAAGTAGCAAACATAATATAGAGTCTACTAGCAGTTAAATAAAGAAAGGATTTGATCATACCTCTAAATTGCTTTTTATTAACCAGTTTGCCATTCTCATATTTATTAAGTTTAGTTATGGTGCTGATTGGAGTTTTACTTATCTTAGCTCCATCTATGCCAAACTTCTTGAGAACATCTCTTGCATACTTGGTTTGATTAATGAAAATCCCATTTTTACATTGCTTGATTTGTAGTCCAAGAAAGAATTTGAGTTCACCCATCATACTCATCTCAAATTCTCTTTGCATTAAATTAGAGAATTCCTTATACAAGCAATGGTTAGTAGCACCGAATATAATGTCATCAACATATATTTGAATAATTAATAAATCATGCTTGGATTTCTTTATGAAAAGAGTTGTATCAACTTTTCCTTTAAAGAAACCTTTCTCTAATAAGAAGTTGCTCAATCTTTCATACCAAGCTCTAGGACCTTGTTTCAAACCATATAATGCTTTGGAAAGTTTAAATACATGATTTGGAAAATCAAAGCTTTCAAAACCTAGAGGTTATTCAACATACACCTCTTCTTCAATAAAACCATTCAAAAATGCACTTTTAACATCCATTTGATAAAGTTTGAAATCCATGAATGATGCAAATGCAAGTAGCATTCTAATAGCTTCTAACCTTGCAATGGGGGCATAGGTTTTATCATAATCAATGCCTTCCTCTTAATTATAACCTTTAGCTACTAGTCTAGCTTTATTCCTAGTTATGAAACCTTGTTCATTCATCTTATTTCTAAACACCCATTTGGCACCTATAATAGGATGATGTTTCAGTTTAGGAACTAAGGTCAAAACCTTGTTACTCTCAAATTGATTTAACTCTTCTTGTATAGTAAGGACCCAAAATTCTTCACACAAAACATCTTCAATATTTTTAGGTTCAATTTGAGAAATGAAGGCAAAATTAACAGTAGATTTTAATTAAGATCTAGTAGTTACCCCTTTTGTAGTGTCACCTATAATGAGGTCTTGAGGATGAGATTTCTTGAATTTCCAATCCTTCAAGGTTGGTTGAGATGTTTCCTCATTGTTCTCCTTGCATGGACCTTCAAGTTCCAAAGGCTACTAGCATTTTCTTCTTGAGTTTCCATAATCTCATCATTACCTACAAGATCATCAACACTACAAATATCCTTTCTAGGATCAAGTGAGTTTGATTCATTAAATACAATATGCATTGACTTTTTAACTATTATAGTTCTCTTATTAAAAACTCTATATACTTTACTAGAAATAGAATAGCCTACGAAAATTCCTTCTTCAGCTTTGGAATCAAATTTTTCAAGATTATCCTTAGTGTTTAACATAAAGCACTTACTACCAAATACTCTTAGATATGAAATTTTGGGTTTTCTATTTTTCTATAGCTTATAAGAAGTTTTATTCAAAATTGGTCTTTTGAACACTTTATTTAAAATGTAGCAAGACATGTTAACGACTTCCGCCCAAAAGTATAATGGAAAATTATACTCATGAAGCATTATTCTAGCCATTTCACAAGAGTTCTAATTTTCGTTTCAATTACCCCATTTTTTTTAGGAGTTCTAAGAGAAGAGAATGTATGTGAAATACCATTTTCATCACAAAAGGTTTTGAAAAATTCATTTTCAAACTCGGTTCCATGATCACATCTAATAGAAGAAATATAAAAACCTTTTTCTTTTTGAACTCTTTTTGTAAACTTTTCAAAAGCTTTAAATGCATCATTCTTATGAGCAAGGAAACATACCCAAGTGAATCTAGAATAATCATCAACCAATACATATGCATAGTGCATACCACTGAGACTAGCAACTTTAGTTGGTCCAAACAAATCCATATGGATAAGTTCAAGTGGTCTAGAAGTGGACACTACATTTGTTAGCTTAAATGAGGATTTGGATTGTTTTCCCTTTCGGCAAACATCATAAGGTTTATTCTTAGTGAATTCAAGCTTAGGTAAACCAATCATTTTCATGATTACAAAGATCATTCAATAGCTCAAAATTTGCATGTCCTAACCTTTTGTGCCATGTCCATGTGTCATGGGAAATTGACATCAAGCATTTAATATCTTTGTTATCAATCTTATTCAAATTAATAACATAAACATTATCAACTCTTTCACCACTAAAAATTAATTTGTCTTCATCAAGACTACTAATAAAGCAATTCTTAGGGTAAAAAGTGACCTTATTCCCTATATCACATAATTGGCTTGTACTAAGAAAGTTATGTTTAAGACCATTAATAAGCAACACATCGTGTATAGTTAAGGATTAAGGATTACCAATTTCTCTAATGCAAATAATCTTTCCTTTTGCATTGTACTCAAAACTAATGTGTCCTCCATCCTTAGCATCAAACTTATTGAATTGCTTCTTATCTCCTATCATATGCCTTAAGCATCCACTATCAAGATACTATTTTCTTTTTAATCTTCTGGACTTCAAGCACACATGTACAAGAGAATTTAAGCATTTTTTTAACCTAAACCTTTTTTTGTCTAGGTTGGTTGGTTTCAAGATAGTTCGTAGGAAGAAAGTTCATATACAGTCTTCTATAGAAACACACATTATTGATATGTCCTTTGATCATGCAATATGAGCATTCAACATTTGCAAACTTATTTCTCCTAGGAGGATATGCATTCCTAATGTGTGAAGCATGCCTCTGTTGATGTTGAGGTGTGTATCTCCTAAAGTTCTTTTGAGTCATAGTGTAAGGCATGCATTAGCAATGACAATGTGTATTTTGATAGGTTTATGTAATATGTCTAGGTGCATTATGTTGTGCAATATGCTTATGAGTATTATGTCTAGTGTATATATAAGCATGTTTAGCTTGTGTTTTCCTAGCATGATGCTTACCTTTTTGTTTCATATAAGGTTAAGTCTTATAAGACTTTCCTTGAGTGTTTGACACATGAGATCTTTTAGCTTTGAAAGCTGGAGTCTCATTTTTTTTTAGGTAGAAGGAGCAGAATTATTTAAGGCTTTAATAAAATTAATATGTGATGATGATAAATAAGCTATTCCATTAGTATATCCAATTCCATGTATATCTCCGTGGAATTTTTGAGAGTTAAGAATATTATTCAAATATTATTTTACCTTCATAAGTTTCTTAATGGAATTTGTCAAATTTAAAACTTCCTTAGAAAGCTTTTGATTTTCATCATTTTCTTTCTTAAGTTGATCTTCCAAGGAATTTGAAGTTTTCAAATCATTATACAATTTATCATTTAGTTTAACTAAATTAGAAAATTCATTTTTAAATTTTTCAAATTCCTTGGTTAGGCTAGATAACTCATGCTTATAATGCTTCTTCTTAGATAATAAGTTTTTGCATTTAAGCAAGAGTTTCCTTACCATAGAGCTTTCAATATCATCATCATCATCATCATAGTCATCATCAGCATCATATTAATCATCATCATAAGAAGAATTAGATATAGATGGTACCACTTTTTCGCTTTCAAGAGCCATGAAACAAAGGTTGGCTACTTCTTATTGTTCCTATTCTGTTTCTAATTCAGAGGAGTCATCCCAAGTTGCCTTATAAGACCCTCTTTTCTCTTTTGCTCCTTTGCTCTTATTTTTGAGTTTAGGACACTCACTTCATATATGACTCAATTTCTTGCATTCATAGCAAGTAACGTCTTTGGTTTTCTTTTTACCTTCTCCTTCATACTTCTTGTTGAAGTCTCTTATTCTTGATGAATGTTTCTTGTTCAAGAACTTCTTGAAGTTTTTAGTGAGCATGGCAATTTTATCATCTTCATCAATAGAACCTTTAACATTGTCTTTTTCACAATCATTTTATGAAGCTTTCAAGGCAATTCTCTTCTTCTTCTCTTCCTTTTCTTCTTACTCTTCACCTCTTTCCTTAATTGTTAGCTCATGTGTTAAGAGCTTTCTCATATGCACGTCAGTAGAGAGAGTTAAAAGGTCTTGAGCTTCCTTAATTAAAGTAACCCAAGATTCCTAATCCTTCTTAGGTAGGATTCTTAGAATCTTATTGTTTACTTCTTCCTTAGAGAAATGCTTTCCAAATTTTTTGAGGGTCATGATAAAAGCATTGAGTCAATTTGTCATCTTTGTGATTGACTCATGAGGCTTCATCTTGAAAAGTTCGTATTCATACATATGAAGTTGAACCTTTTTGCTTCTAACTTACATGTTGCCTTCATAATGATTTTCCAAGGTCTTCCACATTTCCTTGGCTGACATGTAATATTAAAGCTTGCCTCCTTCTTCCCTTGTCATAGAAGAGACTAGAGTGATCATCACCTTTTTATTTTTATGATTTTCTTCCTTTTGCTCATTATTCCATTAACTCATTACTATAATAGTTACCACACCATCAATGGTAGTTATAGGTGGTTCTCAACCTTTTAGGACAATATCACAAAGTTTAATGGAATCATAATCAAGGTATAGCTTCAATTTAAACTTCCAATCATGATAGTCAATATCATCGAAGAATGGTCTAAGTGAAGAAATATTTTATGATTCACTCCTTATGATCTTGTATTCTAGCAATGAAGTTCCTAGAATTCAAGCTTTGATACCAATTGAAAAATCCCTAGAGGGGGATGAATAGGGCTATTAAATAAAAATCAAAATTAAAAAAATAATTCTTTGTAAGAATTGAAAGAATGTTGAGAAAGAAGAATGAAGAGCACAATGATTTAAGGATTTTAGATTCAATAAGAATCCTACATCTCCACCTAACTTATACCCAATTTAGGATTTTCAATTACCCATTATCTTATTCATAAGATTGAGATTACACAAGAGTTTTATGGCTCACACTTACAACCTTACAACATGAGTTTTCAAGGCTCACTCAAAAAACCAAATCCTAAGTGTTTCAATGGACAACACTTAAACCAATTCCTTTAAAAATAAATCTCACTTTTCTATTAATCTATCCCAAGTTTTAAGATGAAGAAAAATTCTATTTCTAACACACAACGAACTCTCAGAAGAGTTATAAATAAATAGTGAATATTTGAGAATTTGAGAGCCTTAATGAATATTAAGATAGAGAATGATAATAAGCAAAAATGTCTTAACTTCCATTCAACTCTAGATGTGTTTATATAGATAAACACTTAAAATTATAGTTATTGGAGGTAATAATGTGTCCAACATCTATATTTTGAATCCAATGTTTATAATTTTGAATTATTGAAAGTAATGCTGTCAAACTGCTATATACAGATTGAAACCATGATTGGCTACTAGAGAAGTTTGAATTTGCCTATATTTTCTTCATAAAATTTTTATATATTTTACTTATCTTTCCATATCATTTTTAATCACCTCAATTTGAATTCTATAGCTCAAGATATGTCCAAAATACTAAGAGTTATGCAATCTATAATGGTAGTGCATACGTTAACTTCAACTTAATATTTGCATGCCAAAATAAACTCTGATTTTGACAAGGAAGCCTAATTTAAAAAGCTTAAGATGTCTACTTCAAATATGAAGAAGATAACTTTCTCATTATAAAGCTCTAAGGATGTCAAAAGCCTCCTTAAATCTTAGAGGTCGAATCAGCCCAAGATATTAATACTTCATTTTAACTTCCAATAGAGTCCTAACTTATGCACACTTAAACAACCAAATTAAATTATCAAAATTAATTTCTTTAAGATGAAAAATTAATATTGATTATTACTAAGGTCAATACATCTTTTTCAATTATCTCTTATAACTTCTCCTCCATTTCTTTTAAGTCTAACGGAACTACTTCTTGAGGGGACCACTAGGATGAAGCTTCACCAAACATCACATTTCTTGATGTGTGGCATTTCCCTATTGTAGTATCATAACACTTTCACCCTTTTCTTTGATCATCACAACCCACAAAGATGCACCTTATTGCTTTCTTATCAAACTTACTTTGTAAATGATCTGGTATGAAAACATAACATACACAACCAAAAACTTGAAAATGACTTACAATGGGTTTTATATTCCTTAGCTTCTCGAAGGGTGAAATAGATCGAAGTGGTGCTAGTAGTAGCCTGTTAATCACATGTGCAGCTATCTTCATGCATTCCACCTAAAATCGAGGTGGAACATTCTTTACATATAGCATACTTCTGCATATCTCTACAAGATATCTATTCTTCCTTTCCACTACTCCATTATATTATGGTGTATTAGGACAAGTCAACTATTGACGTATCTTGCAATCTTGTAAATACTTTGAGAACTCATGTGAAGTATATTCACCCCTATTGTCAATACGAAGGCAACGAATCCTTCAATTAACCTCTTTTTCAACTGTCTCCTTAAACTCTTTAAACTTGTTTAAAGCTTCATATTTGTCCTTTATAAAGTACACCCATACATACTTTGAGAAGTCATTAATGAAAGTTATCATATATCAAAAGCCACTTATGAATGGTTACTTCACAAAGCCAAATACATCTAAGTGAATCGGCTCAAGAGGCTCCTTTGGATGGTACTCAGAATCTTCATATGGAAGTTGGTGTACTTTTCTATACTGGCATCCAACACATACAGTGTCATCTCAAACATCAAGTTAAGGAAGTCCCTTGCGCATAGATTTCTTCATCATCATCTTTAACTTGTAATAATTCACATGTCCTAGGCATGCATGCCACTGGTCAACTGTCACATTCCTTCTAGTCTTGTCTACATAAGTCGTTTGTGCTTACATTACATAGACAGACTCTAGTTTTGTCCCTCCATAACTAGTGAGCCTATAATTTTTAGACTTTGATAAACCTTTACATCTTCAAGCCTAAACAACACATAATCTCTTGAGGATGTTAGTTGTGGCACTGATATCAGGTTCTTCTTCTTCATCCCAAGTACATGGAATACATTATTCAACTACGCCCTTCTTGTATTATATTAAGGCACTAATATCGTCTTATCGATGTGACCAATGGGTAACCTTGAGTTATTTATTGTGACAACAACTCACTCCCCCTTTATATTTTTACATGCTTGAAAGTTTTCCTTTGTCTCCTGTCATATGGTTAGAGCACCCAGAATCTACTATCCAATCATCATTATAGTTTATGGATTTATCACTTATAGTGACAAGTGCTTGCTCTTCTTTTGTGACAAATGGTGTAGCCTCACCAGACTTGCTTGTGATTGGCTCTACAATGGCACATAAAGCTTGCAAATTCCATTCATCCTCACTTTCAACTCGGGACTGGGAGGATGTTACAATATTTCCTTCGACTCACCTATACCGACATTCTTGAGCATAATGGCCTCATTTGCCACAGTTGTAACACTAGTCATTCTTACAATGACTTACGTTGTCCTCCAATTATTGGCTATGATAAGCTCCCCCTTGTTGCCAACTCCTTCCTTGTTGATATTTTTATCGTCCTTCCTACTTTGGCTTACCTCTAAAGTTTGTTTTCATAGCCTTCCAATCTTTACCCCTTTTATTGCTAAAAAGGACTTTCTCATCTTCTTTGATTAAGACTTTAGCCATTTTCTTATTTAAAGCCTCTTGATTAGCTAATACATTCTCTAACTCATTTAGAGTTGGCTCTTTAGCCCATCCATGAGTTGTTGTGATGAGTGCATTAAACTTGGGATGCAACCCATGGATTATAATCTTCCTTATTCTTGTCTCTATGATTTGATTTTGAGGATCTAATTTTGAAATTTCTTGACATAAAGCTTTAATTGTAGTGAAATATTCACTCATCATCAAGTCTTACTACAAGATTGATAATAACTCGTTCTTAAGTTATTAAAGCTTGGTGTAATTCGTCCTAGCAAATAATCCAGTAAGAATGTCCCAAGCCTCTTTAGGTGTCCTTGTTTCCTTGATGCACTATAACAAATCATCCTCCACTAATATGGACAAAGCATACATTGCTTTTTCGGCCCTAACCTTCCACTTCTTAAGATCATCTTGACTTGTTGAAGAAGGTCTCATAGCCTCCAACAATCTCCCATAAATCTTGACCGAGCAAGTAGAATTGCATACGAGTACTCCATGTGCTATCATTATTATTATTAAGTTTTTCAAGACTACTTACTAATGTAGTCATGTCTGCTATTGTGACTTGGTTTATTAACTCTAATCAACCAAGTAAGTTTGGTTCTAGACCAACAAACTTTACAGTCCTGGACTATACACTAGTGGCACTTCGATGTAACACAATCCTCGATCGCTTGCTCCGAATACACTTGGTAGTTAGTCCCTAACTACCTACTCTGATACCACTTGTAAAATGTGTGGAGGATTGATTTATAATAAATTTACTGTTATTATAACAAAGCAAATTTAATACAAAATATACTTGTACACAAGACACACACAAAATATACTCATAAAACACTTGTATAAAGAAGTGCTTATATAATACTCAAATCACTTTTGTATTTTACTCAACACACACTCTTGCACATTCACTAGCTCACACACCTCTCATGCACTCATGTACCATGCATAACTTTCACTCACTCATGTACCATGCACACACCTAAAATGAAGCTAACATAGTCTTATTTATATATATATAAAGTTGATGATTGGAAGCCTAAAGAAACTTCATGATTGGCGGTGGATAACTTTATCAACTTGTGTGACCAACTTTGCCAACTTTGTTCAACTTGTACATTTGTCCATCTTACTTGAATAATTCTTGAGAAATATGAAGAAAGAGTATGTCAGTGTATACTTAATAGTTCAATGTTGTTTTGTCAATACCATAAAAGTAAATTTAACTAATCTAGTTACTTTTACATCTTGCCTCACACAATTATGTTTTTTTTAATGAAAACTTTTATGTTACTAACATGGGTGCAAAAAGACAAAAAGGTAGCTGTCTTGTTAGCGAATTGATAGAGCCTGGGCTTTTGAAATGGGCTTCAAGTGTTCTCTACTAAAGATGCTATGAAAGTGGACCCGAGCATAATACGGTCCTTTTATTATTATTATTATTATTATTATTATTATTATTATTTTCTTTTCAATTTCACGGTCCTTTTCTTTTCTTTTTTCTCTATACGTTTTTTTTCCTCTCCTTAATTTTTTTTCCTTTTTTTACTTTTATTTATTTATTTACTTTTTCCTTCTCATTTGTACTGTATTTTTTTAAGTTTTTTTCTTTCTCTTCTTATTTTTTTACTTTTATTTATTTATTTCACTTTTTTTGTTTTATGTTAATTGACACTGATTTTTATAGTTACTTTTATGGTTGTTTTAATAGTTATTTTTCTAATTATGTTGGTAGTTTTATTTTTTTTACCAAAAAAAAAATTCAAAAAGTTCAAAAAAAAATAAAACAAATAAAAATACAAAAAACAACCATAACAAACCACTAAAAAACTTTTAAAATTAAAAATAAACTAAGAAAAAAATTAAAAAAACAACCACTAACAACTCTAACAAACCACTACAAAAATAAGTTAAAAAAACTAAAAATCAAACAAATAACCAAAAACAACCATAAAAATGCAAAAAAAAAAAAAAATTCATAACAAACTACTACAAAATAATTTTAAAAAAAATGAAAATAAACTAAAATATATATTAAAAAAACAAAAACCAACAAAAAAATAATTATATTTAATCACTAAAAATTTTAAAAAAAAATTAAAAAGAACAACCACAACACTAAACAATCAATTTTCTGACTTTGATGCATATTTTAAAAGCCGAGTTGAAGGATTATCTTCCTCTAGCACCAAAGTTTCCATCTTTAACAATAAAGATTGGTAAAAGGTTGCAAACTTTAATTACAAAAGTTCAAGAGAAAAAGAAATTAAAACCCGAAACCTTCTGCATCTTACATAGCTTTTTAAAGGGTATGAAAATCTCTTCCATATTCACTTTCACCTCTTGAACGCACAGTACCACCACATTCTCATCCAGTTCTTCAATAGATATATGATCTCTAGCTATGTAAGATTTAAAAAAACAGTACGTAAATTCTTGTCATTAATCTAAATTAGTATTGAAGTATAAAAACTCCTAGAGATGGATAGAGAGACACATGAAGTAGGTATATAAACCATATAAGCATACCTTTAAGTTACTCGTCAAGATTTTGCTGCTGGATACATTGATCTTGTGTATTTCTCAAAAATATTTTCAGTATAATTATAGAATTTAACACACACACACACACACAAGAGAAAGGACGTACTTTTGAAAAAAAAAATTCCATGTTTTTGGTGTTTTTGAAAAACTTTTTCCGTATTTTTATATTTTTGAAAATTTGTTTTTAATTAACTGTATTTTTTAAAATATTTTCTTTTTTGATATATTTCTGAAAAAATCCCAAAAAAATATGGATAAATATAAATATATACCCGTGGTTTAGGTGTTTCAGCTTCAAAGCTTGTCAATTTTTTTTAATATTTCAATAGCATATGATTTTATATTTATAATACTTAGATGACAATATTTGTTATAACTTATAATTTTTCTTTTTTTTAGTATTAAAAAATTATGTTTCTAATTTTAATAAAGTGCTCATGATTTTAATAGTGATTGTTTATAGTGTTTTGAACTTTTTTGTCTGATAAAAATATAAAAAAAAATTATTTCCATTTTTTCTTCTTGCTATTATCATTGCCACCTAAAATTACCATACTCAAACTTATTTTTTCCTATTTGATCAAATTGTATTAAAAATTTTATTTATTGGAAGTTTAAGAAAAGAGAAATCATATATTTTAATAAATTTTATTATTTAATTGCTATAAATATAAAATCATAAAATATTAAAATATCAAAAAAAAAAATACAAGCTCATGCTAAAGCGCCTAAATTATAGGATATTTATTTGTACTTATACCTAAAAAAGAGGCTTTGTTTCCTTCAATTGGACGGGAGGTTTTTGTATATTTTGGATATATTGAACTCTGTGGTTAATAAAAATATTTTACGGTCAATCAGGGTGGATTAAGTGAAAAATAATAATTTATAACCAATAAGAGGTAATCTTGTTGATAATTGTGAAAATTATGAAGGTTTTGATTTCAAACGCCTATTTTAAATAGGTTGACTATGTATTGGGTTTAACTCGCATTGGGAAGCTACAAACATTTTACCATTAAGCTATTAGTCCAAGTACATAACAATATATACTTTTTTCTCCCAACAACTAAGAAAATCATCCAAGATTACAACTACACATTCAAGTGAATCAGCCCAATAACTAAATTTCCAAAGTTTAGAAGAGAAAAATCCTAATTTGTTGGTGGAAAGAGAAGTAGCTCCCTGTCACGATCCAAAACAGAGACCATGACCGGCGCTAGGAAACGGAAATTCTTTCGAATCCGAAATCCGTAACAAGTCTAAAAATAAAATAAAACATGCAATAGTAATAATAATATCACAATTAAATAAAATATTGTGCAGCGGAAATAAAATCATAAATATCAAAATAATAATTCCGTCAAATGAAATTAAATTGAATTCTCATATCATATATATAAATAAATCCTTTAATACACGTTTCATTTCAAATTCTTAAAAATACATAACTCACACAGATATAATACATATAATCCCACAATTTATTTATAACTACTGCAGTGTCTAGATTATATTGAATAAAACTCAGAACTCAGATAAGCAGTTTACATAAAAAAGCCGGGGCGGAAGAAATCCGGTGTACAGGCCTGCTACTGAGGTCTGACGAAGAAGACTCTCCTGAAAAATGGTCAACAGAGGGGAGTCAGACCTCACTGAGTGAATTACTATAATGCATATACATGCATACTAAATGACAATGCATACAATCAATAATATATATCTAATATGTATATATACAGGCAGATACACATAGATGCAGTAAAATCATTTTATATATTTTATTGAAAATCATTGTTCATGAAGGATCAAATAGAACTCTATAATATCGCAACCTCAAACAGTGTTAGACAACACTCTAGCCATACAGACTCACTTATTCCAATATATGTTCACTTGTTCCATTTGGACAATAGACTGGCCCCGAGACACTAAGTCAACCGAGCTCCAGCAGTCTGACTGTCAGTGTGATTGGCCCCGAGACACTAGGTCAACCGAGCTCTAGCAATCACACTACCAAATCATATCTCACACATCAAATAATCATATCCAAACAATATCCGCAAACGGGTTAGTAATATAGCCTAAATGCTATAAGCGTATCGGTACGTACTCGGTCCTAGTGCTGCCCACTAGGTAGCACGTTCTATCGATATCCTTCATTTTAAATATAAACATGCATTCATAAAAATAAATGATGCATGAATTTCAATAAAATAACAACATAAACCATATATATACTAGAAATATACCAAAAATAAACCAGGTATATTTCGAGTATATATACGTCAAATAAATCCAATCAAATTATAAAATAAACTAGAAATATATTTAAAAACATTTTAAACCTAATTTATTAGCAAAACATGCATATAATTTAAAATATACCGAAGATATACTAAAGATAAACCAAAATAAACTAAAAATAAACTTAAGTGATAATTAAATTATTTATGCATAATTAATCAAAATAAAACATACGTTTCTAAATCATGCACCCTAAAGCATATATATATAAAATAGTAACTCACACTTAGTGCGCTCCTCGAGATGGATCCAACGGGCCTGGTCCACTAGCCCTCGGACTCGGCGCAACTAAACAAATAATAATAACAGACATCAAAATAAACCTAACAGAAAATCCTAGAAACTCGATCTAGAATATTAGACACAGAATTAGAATTAGGGTTTGACCAGATATCATGTTTTATGAGAATTCTACCAAAAATTCGGCAGAACCTCCCCTGTAAAACGACATCTCTCTACTCAAAGAGTAGAGCCAGCCCTGCAAAGAAACACACTTCGAAAAACAGGCACAGAAACAAATCCACAACCCCTCGGTCGGACTTCAAATTACAATCTACCGATCGGGGTCCACAATCACATAATAATATAAAAATACCAAAAATGCCCTTATACCACAGAAATACATTTTATAAGTAGAAATTACATAATTAACCTTAAAACACAGTAAAAATCGATAAAAACTCATTTTATTAGTAAAATCGTATATTATATATATAATTGAAAATAATTCATGAAAAATAGTTTTAATTAATTAAAAATACTAAATAATTTATAGAAATCATTTTTATACCTTAAATAATTATTAAAACCAATTAAATTACATTTTTAGCCAATTTCATGTAAAATTACCAAAATACCCCTATATATATAAATATACTAAAATTACTCCAAAAATTCACCAAAAATAATATAATTACTCAAAATTAATTTTCTCAATCATATCAATAAATATACCCAATTAACCAATTAATTTCAATTTAAAATATAATTAACCTAATTTTCCAAAATTACCTAAACTAATAAAATTCAAAATAAATACATAGAAATTCATAAAAATTCCAAATAAATTTATATAACTCATTTAAACACCTATATTTATCATAAAACACAATTTCATAATTTAATTAATTAATTTTCGAAAATTAGAAAATAATAATAAAATATTCATAAATACCCAAAAATCAAAATAATTCCCAAAAATTCTACAAAAATTCATACATGTAGATTAAGCTAAGGGGAACAACATTTCTTAAGGGATTTTTCATGAATAAACAAGAAAAATTCAAAAAAAAATTTGAAAACCTATTTCAGCCAAAATGGAAAAATTGAAAAACAAGGAAATCAAGGGAGTTTGAGCTCAAACCAAAGCTAGAATCAAGATCACCGTTGCTTAAGGAGTCCAAAGACACCGGAAATACGAAGTTTGGTGGCCGAAGGAGGAAGAACCATGGAAGCTTGGATTCTCGGCCAAAAATGGCAGAAATGGAGCTGCTCGTGCCGGAGAAGACGGCTGGGACGGTGAGGCAGTAGAGGAGGACGGCGATATGCAGGGAAGGCACACTGACGGTCGGTGATCGGACGGCGAGGGTGAGGGGATGGGTTTCGGGGAAGAGGAGAAAACGGAAGAGAAAAGAAAAGAAATAAAAAAAAAAGATTTTTGTATATATATATATATATATTATAATATTAATAATAGTTTAATAATATAGTATATTAATATAATACTTATAAAAATTATCCACCACACACATAATTTAATATTTTAATAATTTATACACACTAAAAATATTTAAATAATATTAAAACTAATAATAAATAATAAAATATTAGGGTAATTATTTAAACCTAGTTAAATAAATAAATACACACATACGCTTTATTTGGTACTTTGAAAATATATATGAGTTCATGCAATTCCATAAATCTATTTAAAATAATTACTAATAAGTTATTTACGTGAAAATTTCCCCGAAAATGCAAGTCCCGAGAAAATTTTACGTAAAGCACTTAAAATAATAATAAACAATTAAAATTAGCTTTAATTAAATAACAAACTTATAAAAATTTCATAAATATATACAAAAATTATTAACACTGTATATCCCGATGCAGTATAAAAATATTTAAAAATACGGGATATTACACTCCTATTGACAGCTATGGTAGATTGGAGCTAAAGAGTATACAATAGCAAAACTAGCTTTGGTTTATCTTTCAAAAAACCAACCAATATCAGTTATCTTGGTTGATGAGAGTCCATAATGTTAAAACACTCCAACCATGGCAATGATGATGATTGAGGCGCCATTAAAGAGCAGTTGATCATCATGCAGAATTGTATAGTAGAGATCCAGGCTAACAGAATCATGGCTGATATAATGTTCCAACTCAGCTTAAGACTCAGCACCAGAAAAGATCTCAGACCATTTTCCTTCTCTCGAGCCACAATGGTTAAGCTTTAAGCCAACCACAGAGCAGCAGATTTGTAAACCTATTTGCATTAGAAACTTAACAAAACACATTGAGACAATAACATGCTATAAAGCTATTACTATTAGATTTATATACCAAAAGATAGGAAAAGAAAGAAATTTGGGAAGGGGATGATTACTGGTAAAAAAAAAACCAACATTCA
The DNA here is from genome assembly GCA_947683625.1 of Mallotus nudiflorus. NCBI lineage: Eukaryota > Viridiplantae > Streptophyta > Magnoliopsida > Malpighiales > Euphorbiaceae > Mallotus > Mallotus nudiflorus. The sequence goes on along the minus strand of CANTUR010000720.1, from coordinate 1,264,195 downwards.
CCCCCTAACCAGAAAAGCAAAACTACGATATTATTCACATAGAGAAAATGATGATACTATTCACGAAAAGAGAAATCTATCTCTGTAAAGGGTCCATAAGAAAATACACTTGTGGTATGATTTCTAGTACTGTCATATATAATTAATCAACCACTCATAATAGACTAAGAATCTTGAAGCGCTAATGCCACTGTGTATAATCATTAGTGAAATAGTTACAGGCATCACTCCACTGACATATTTTAGTAGCTATGATAGTAACCCTTGTATATATATTAAAAAATAATATTATTAATTCAAACTAATAACACATTGATAATATATGTATATATATATATATAAATTTACTAAAAATTATAAAGAATAAAACAACACCTAAATTAATAGTTGATAACTCCGAATTGATATTTTTGCTTGTGGAACTTGCATCGACGAGGAAAATGGGTAAAGGGGCAGGGTTTTCCCCATAAAAACTCAGAAGCTTAAGTCAGTAACGGTGTGAGGAAAAATATAATAAAATAAATAGACATAATAGAGTAGAGAATAAAGAATAAAGGAGCAAAAGATGATTGCTTATGATGATGAGGTGATGGAATGATGTCTTTATGATGTTGTATGATGAGAACATGAATGACATGAGATGTCATGAGATGTATTTATAGGAGAAGATATTACTCAAACCTCTTAGGAATATGATTCCTTAGTCTTGTAGGATTGCCCTATTTAGGATAGGAGAATATTTCCTTTGTAGAGTAGTCTTCCTAATTGAAATAGACTTCCTTATTGAGCTTTCTTCTTATTCAAGTAATCCTCCTCTTTGGGGGAATATATCTCTTATTATAATAGGATACTACTATGGGTTATCAAGAGTCCCCCCTGAAAGTCTATTCAGACATTTATGTCCGATGTATCCAAGTCCATAAGATGATGGAAAACGTCATTGTATCTGCCTGGAGAGAGAGACTGCTTGAGTAACTATATCTGATATGGAAGGGTGAGCTGAGGTGACCAGTCTCAATCATAAGAAAAGATAGAGCTTAGTACCGAGTCTTGAAATCATCATATAAGAACATTGTTTGAAGTGCCAGTTGGACTTGAGTACACAAAACCTGTAATAAAAATGCTTTAGGGTAAAAGATTAACCCATCAGTGTGGAAACAACATGACAAAACCAGTCTTCACTGGAGTTTTGATGCTCGATGCAAGGACACGAGGCTTACGAGCTTGGAACCTTAGTACTACAGAAGCGACATGAGGGTGCCAACTTCAGTCATTGGACTTAGATACTTCAAGGCTTAGATGCTCGGTGCAAGGATGCAAGGCTTACATACTCGGAACCTCAGTACTATAGAAGCGACCTGAGGGTGCCAGCTTCAGTCGCTGGACTTAGATACTTCGAGGCTTAGATGCTTGGTGCAAGGACACGAGGCTTACATGCTCAGAACCTCAGTACTACAATAATGACCTGAGGGTGCCAGCTTCAGTCACTAGACTTAGATACTTTGAGGCTTAGATGCTCAGTGCAAGGACACGAGGTTTACATGCTCAGAACCTCAGTACTACAGAAGTGACCTGAGGGTGCCAGCTTCAGTCGTTGGACTTAATCTTGGTGCATTAAAAGCGCGACCCAAGTGCTGTATAGTCTCGATGCATTAGAAGCGCGGCTCGAGTGCCGTATAATGTTACTTTGTTCATGAACTTTAGTAATTCTTTTGATGGTAGTTGTATAGTCAAAATAATGATTGTTGTTGAGTCCGAACAATATTGCTGTAAATGTTTATTTTTCTGATCATTTATTGTTGGTAGAATTTTAGTAAAAGATAGGATATTGGGATCCCAATAGTGAGTCTGAACCCTTTCAATCTGAGCTCCATAATATGGGATAGTAATTTAGTAAGAGTGTTTGAAATGATGGAAGGTGGGTTTTAAAGAACAAATTTAGGTTTGCCCAATCTAAATTATGAGATAAACATTTATAATTTAGGTAAAGGGTCAATATTGCATCGCTTCTAAAATAGAGGATAGTGTGTGATACTGGCTAAGATGTCTTGGAATTGCTTTTTGATTTATCCGGCTATGTGGTAAATATACTTGACTCCATTATTGAATTTCCCTTGTCGGATATTCTTTAAAATTTTAAAGATCTGAGGTAGAGTAAGATTTGCCCGAGTGCTGTTTGATCTAGCTTTGGCGGGAACCACCATTTATTGTATGAGCATGAGTGAGTGCTTGTTCGCCTTAGAGTTTCCTAGCAATGTGTCTAATATCTTTTAACAAACTTTGTATATTTATGCCAAATGAGATGATCAGAGTGTCCGATTGTTTGGACTGATAGGTGCTTAAAGTAACATCTTCAATAAATATGCTTTCCTTATTTGTAGTAATAGATAAAAGAATAATAGTTTTGAGATCGTATAATCGATCTCATTTGATGGTCAGTCCTTGTGTAATAAATATATCAAATGTAATTGATATATATTTTGCATGAATAATAATCATGTATATATGGATGAGCATCTATGTGTAGATGTGTGAGCATGCTTATGTGACGAGTTATCAATGTTCATATAAGAATAAATAAGTTGCGGAAATAAATAAATTAAATAATATCAAGAGAAACTTATCTCCTGATGTACTTGTCCCTCTTTCGAATTCACGAATATTTATATTCGTTGTTTACTTCAATTGTTGCTTGAATGACCTTGTCTTTGAAGATGCTACCTAAGTTTGTGTGTGCCTAATTTATTGGCATTTTGTATATATCTAGCTTTACGAAAATATATCGTCTAAATATAAATCTCCGAGATTATCAGTTGGATCAAGTTCCCAAAGGCCATGATGATTTTTTTTATTGATACTCATGAGTATCGACGTTGAGGTGCTCATGGTAACATATACATTTGTATTGTTTTACTGTAATAGTAAATAATAAAAGAACGAGAATCTTGGGATCGCTTGATCCATCTCAATTAATAATCCATCCATGTGATAATAATTTAAGAAAAATGGATGTGAAAATAAATAATTAGGAAACAAACTTATCTTGGTTGTAATGCTCTTGTTTCACCTCTTGAAGTAACGAATATTTATGTTCGTTGAAATTGTATAGTTGTTGCGGAGTATTTAAAGCTCTCTCCTTAATCTGTGGTGTTAATGTAATTTGACTATCCAAGAACATCTATGTTGTTGTCTGAGTTTTGAGTATATTATACTCCTTGACACCTTGTACGTGGTTTAAACTCCATATGTTCAGACTCGAATGCTTTGGACTCTTTGATGCTCAGACTTGGAAGCCCAGAATCCTTTGATGCTCGAACTTGGACTCCCGCAATCCTTGATGCTCAGATTTGGATGCCCAAAATCCTTAATACTCGGATTTGGATGCCTGGACTCCTTAATGTCTAAGACTTGGATACCCAGACTCATTGATGCTCAGACTTGAATGCCCGGAATCCTTGATGCTTGGAATTGGATGCCCGGAATCCTTGATGCTTGGACTTGGATGCCCGAACTCTTAATGCTCGAACTTGGATGCCTAGAATCCTTGATGCTCGGACTTGGATGCCCGGAATCCTTGATGCTCGGACTTCGATGTCCGGAATCCTTGATGCTCAGACTTAGATGTCCAGAATCCTTGATGCTTGGACCTAGATGCTCAGACTTAGATGTTCGGAATCCTTGATGCTCAGACCTAGATGTCCAGAATCCTTGATACTCGGACTTAGATGTCCAGAATCCTTGATGCTCAGACTTAAATGCCTAGAATCCATGATGTTCGGACTTGGACAGACTATCATAGAATCTTAACTTTGTAAAACCTTATGCAGCGTTTTATCGTTACCCCTTCTTTTATTACTCCTTCCACTATTGTAACCTTACGATGCGTAGTGGATTTTATAGTAATGATAGGAAAGAATAATCTCTGCAATGGTTTAATATGAATTTATTGTTGATAACTAAATTGGAATTTTTTCATGATTGGAAGTTTGATTTGGCTGCTTTCCTTAAATGATCGAGCTAGATTCCAAAAAAGTAAAGATAATTCATAATTGAATTTGATCTTTTCCCCCACAGACAGCGCCACTTGATAACTCCGAATTGATATTTTTGCTTGTGGAACTTGCATCGACGAGGAGAATGGATAAAGGGGCAGGGTTTCCCCCATAAACACTCCTAAGCTTAAGTCAGTAATGGTATGAGGGAAAATATAATAAAGTAAATAGACATAATAGAGTAGAGAATAAAGAATAAAGGAGCAAAGGATGATTGCTTGTGATGATGAGGTGATGGAATGATGGAATGATGTCTTGGTGATGTTGTATGATGAGAACATGAATGACATGAGATGTCATGAGATGTATTTATAGGAGAAGATATTGCTCAAACCTCTTAGGAATATGATTCCTTAGTCTTGTAGGATTGCCCTATTTAGGAGAGGAGAATATTTCCTTTGTAGGATTCCCACAGACGGCGCCACTTGATAACTCCGAATTGATATTTTTGCTTATGGAACTTGCATCGACGAGGAGAATGGGTAAAGGGGCGGGGTTTCCCCTATAAACACTCTGAAGCTTAAGTCAGTAATGGTATGAGGAAAAATATAATAAAGTAAATAGACATAATAGAGTAGAGAATAAAGAATAAAGGAGCAAAGGATGATTGCTTGTGATGATGAGGTGATGGAATGATGGAATGGTGTCTTGGTGATGTTGTATGATGAGAACATGAATGACATGAGATGTATTTATAGGAGAAGATATTGCTCAAACCTCTTAGGAATATGATTCCTTAATCTTGTAGGATTGCCCTATTTAGGAGAGGATAATATTTTCTTTGTAGGATTCCCACAGACGGCGCCACTTGATAACTCCGAATTGATATTTTTGCTTGTGGAACTTGCATCAACGAGGAGAATGGGTAAAGGGGCGGGGTTTCCCCCATAAACACTCTGAAGCTTAAATCAGTAACGGTATGAGGAAAAATATAATAAAGTAAATAGACATAATAGAGTAGAGAATAAAGAATAAAGGAGCAAAAGATGATTGCTTGTGATGATGAGGTGATGAAATGGTGGAATGATGTCTTGGTGATGTTGTATGATGAGAACATGAATGACATGAGATGTCATGAGATGTATTTATAGGAGAAGATATTGCTCAAACCTCTTAGGAATATGATTCCTTAGTCTTGTAGGATTGCCCTATTTAGGGGAGGAGAATATTTCCTTTGTAGAGTAGTCTTCCTAATTGAAATAAATTTTCTTATTGAGCTTTATTCTTATTCAAGTAATCCTCCTCTTTGGGGGAATATATCTCTTATTATAATAGGATACTAATATGGGTTATCAATAGTCTAATAAAATGATTCAAATCCTATAAATTTGATAATATTATATTTACTAGAATATCTATGAATCTAATTTTACAACATACTGACAACCATAATTTAATTTATTATTTTTGTCTGATCGAATATATTTTGCACTTCTAAATCACCCACAAAGATATAAAAAGCCGCAATAAGACAATGAAAAATAACATATCTTAATAAAACAACAAAAAAATCAAATGTTGCTACAAAACGATAAAATCACAAAAAAATTCAAATCTATGTGAAATAATTACTTATTTAAAAAATAAATCAATAAAAAAAAAGTTTAAAGGGGTGATTTCAGGTCAAAATATCCAAAATTCACCCCTTCTTGTTTAAAAAAAGATGAGTGCATAAAAAAAGAAGAGAAAGTTAAGAAAAAAGGAATATTAGAGTTATATATATTTGTACCTAATTATAAGGGTTGATTAATACAAAATTAATTGTTTTAAATTGAAATTCAATTTACACCATTTATGAGTCATTTGATATCTTTATATGTTTTTTAATGTAATTTATATTTTTTAATATTCCCTCTCAACTGTAACTAGGTTTGAACCTATTGATACTTGTCAAACATAATTACACCCGAAGTCACAAACAAGCGGCACTCAAAAATACAAATAAAGAGATTATTTACTAATTTATGATAAAAAATATTTAAAAAAAAAAATCCTTTCTTTATAGTACTTTCTGAATTATTTTCTTTTCTTGTGGTTAATTTTAAAAAATTTTCTCAATTTATAGTATTTTCAATTGAGGGAAAAAAATATACATATCGCCATTTACATTGACAGAATGTCCATTCCGCCAGCTGCAATGGCAATATGTATTGATTTATTATTATTATTATTATTATTTAATTTTGCCCATTCCACACTGCCTCAGGCGGAAGGGGGACATATTTCAGCCCCATCCGTTTTCTTCCCCTCCCATGAATCGACAATGATTTGACCACATGAAGCTTAGCCAACCATAAACGAGGCCAACCAATAACCGAGGCCAACAAAAAAAAAAAAATGTTTATGGCTAACCAATATTATTATTATTATTATTATTGGTGGTTGGCCAATCATAACCCTTTTTTTTCCTTGCCTAATTAAATAATTTTTTTTTGCTATCTAATTGACTATGTTTTTTTAAACTATCCATCTAATATATACATTTTTAAGTAATTATATATAAAAAAAAATTCACTACAAAATATACATATACAAAAATTTACCTTAATAATTAATTTTTTTCACTAAATTGAGTAATAAATTATTATGATTAATTTTTAATTTTTTTTATTTTAATAATGTAATGATTATGGTTAATTAAGTATAATAATATTAAAAATAATATCATAATTATAATAATTGATCATGATTTTTTTTAATTTAACATTATTATGATTATTTTAATTTCAATTGATGATAATGATGATGTTTATTATATAATGAAAAATATAATGAGATTATTTAGTATTATTCATTATTCCTTATGAAACTTAATAAAAGTGTAAGAAATCAATTTATTGATCATAAATGGATCATATACATAAATACTCTATTATCCATTGTAATAATTGATTTTTTTTTTATTGAATAGGGTCTTGAAAATGTTGATTTTGTTTCTATTTCTGCTCATTCTAGTGATTTTGGCGGACCAAATATGAAAGGTGTTGATGTGGTATATATTGTTATTAGTATTTTTTTTTTTAATTTTGTATTTGCAAGATGTTGAAAATGACTTTTTATTTTTTTAATTTTGTTTCTTTTTGGTTTCCGATTTAATTTTGTATTTGCAAGATACTGAAAATAATTTTTCTCATTCCTTCTCCATAGAAAAAGGAGCACAGATCTACTTATATCTTAAAGTCTCTTTTTGCTATTGTGAAAGAAACTGAAAATAAATGAAAAGTATATGAAAACTATCATATGCCTTAAAGCTATACATTTTCTTTACAATTAAGTGGGTTTTACTTATTGTAATAGAAAAATTCTTAAAAAATGAATATGTTTTTAAGTTTTTTGGTGTTGTTGAGTTATAAGACAATGCTTCAATTTTATGTTACATTTATAATTTGGTATCATTTTTTTTTTTTGGGTTTCTAATACTTTTTTTTTCTTTTTATTAATGGCAATGACATTGTATCATAGAGTTTCTTTTGTATGTTTAATGTATTTATGCAATCTTTATTCTATGTCTATATATTCCACAATTGAAGGAGAGATATTATTGTGATGTTCTTTGAATCTATTTTTGTTGATGACACATTAGAAGATATTAAAATGTTATAAATTTGTATCCTTTTGGTTTAGTTTTTGGTTCTGATTCATTTTTTATACTTTAGTTTTTTTTTATTGGTTTTGAAAAATATATATGAGATTTTTTGTTTTATTATGCAATATTATGTATTTATTACAAAATATTTATTACTAATTTACTCAAACCTTTACCTATAAATTGTAATTAATAGAAATAGAAAAATCATTACTAATTTAATTTATTCAATGAGAAAATATTCATTATATGACACAAAATGTTAAGAATTTAAATTTCAAATTTTTACAAATTTTACAAGTGTAGGAACTATTTCATTTTTATTGTAATTTTTCAATTATTAACCATATACAGAAAATACTTGTTTCAATGGGAAATCAGCATAAATTAAAAGTCAATAATAAAATTAGCAATTTATTTTGTATAAATTTTTAAATTCAATTTCTTCATCAGCTTAGAAAGATATTCTATGGACAGGCTTCCTTTCTTGGTGTACACATTGGCTTCTTATATTGGTACATACCTTATAAACGAGTTTGTTCAGTGCCTTAGTGGCCGAGGAGAGTTTAAGAATCAGGGGTATCTTTCCTTTCTTTTCTTATTCTTAAAAGGTTGGTTTAATTTGCTAACAACTCTCTTGGGTTTCTTCCCTTCACTTTAAAGACAAGTTCCATCCTTTCTTTTTTCTTTTCCTTTTCTCCATTATCATTTTGCTTTTATTTTCTCCATCTCTTCTTTATTGTATTGTATTTGTATTTTTTCCCTCTTCAATTCTATGCGAGTTCTATATTTACATTTTGTTTCAATTGTTTATTAGTGGCTGTTTCAGGAAGTGGAATGAATTACTAATCTATAGGTTATTACCATTGTTGTTACATTATAGTTTCTTTCTTATGTGTATATAATCAATAAATCCTATAGTTATTTCAATATAACTTAGAACAGTGGTGAGCATGATATGCATGTTCCTTTTTTAGCAATGCAATCATGGATAAGATCTCTAAACTATACAAAAACTTTGTAATAATTAGAATATTAGGTGCCTAAATTCCTAATTATAATTTTCCATACAAAAAATTTCCATGTATGTTAATATTATCAGTTCTTGATAACTTGTTTCCAGATCTCTTGAGCTTGGAATCTTGTAGGTGATCAATAGAGGATAAGGTGAGAAGTGGGGAGGACCCCCACAAAATCTTATATAACTAAGTCAGAATATATAGAGAGAGAATCTAGAGAGAAGGAGAACAATAAGAATATGAGAGAATAGAATGAATGAGAATGAGGGATACGGGATCCTATTTATAGTAGTAGTGATACTTAAACCTGAAAGGGGTAGAATTCCTTTTTGGATAGGAGTCCTAGGCCAATTAGGAGAGTATTCCTTCTTCATTTAAAAGTCTTCTTGAGGAAAAAATCTTTTCCTAAATGGATTTGGTTGTCTTCCCTTTTCGAGTAACCTGTATAGGAAACCAAAATCTTTAATTAAACATGAATATATGTATGTGGGGTATCAAGAGTCCCCCCGTGAGTTTGTTCAGTTTATTCATATATTTATGTTCAAGGTATCTGAGTTTGTGAGGCGAGGAGGACGGTGCCTTCCCGTCAAGGGAGGGACCACCTGAGTAATGACAAGTGTCATGGAGGGGTGAGCTAAGGTGGCTAGCCTCAGTCACAAGAAAAGGTAATGCTCAGTATCGAGTCTTAAGATCATTAAATATGAACGTCGTTGGAGTGCCAGCTAGACTTGAGTGCATAAAATATGCAATAAGAAAGGATATGTAAAGGATTAACCCATCAGTGTGAAGACAAGATGACGGAACTAGTCATCACTAGAGTTTTGATGCTCGGTGCATTAAAAGCACTATAGAAGCGACCTGAGGGTGCCAACTTCAGTCACTAGACTTAATGCGTAAGGTTTAGATGCTCGATGCAAGGACGCAAGGCTTATATGTTCAGAACCTTAGTACTATAGAAGCGACATGAGGGTGCCAGCTTCAATCACTAGGCTTAATCTTGGTGCATTATAAGCACAGCCCAAGTGCCGTATAGTCTGGGTGTCTTAGAAGTATGGCTCGGATGCCAATCCTCAATATTGTATAAGCGACCTAAGGGAGCCAGCTTCAATTACTGGACATTAACACTGGATCTTGTAATGCCAAGTGTGGAAGAGTAGCTGGCAGTGGTGCGCCCGGGACGGGTAACTTTTATGTCACCTCAATGCCTTAATTTTTAAAATGTAAATTGCATAACCGTCGTGTCTATTCGTGTGTCAAAAGATGACACATTTCTGCTACCATAACGATGACTACTCGATTAATAGTTTTTTTAATTTCCCATACTGCCTTTAATGATGTGAGGAGAACCAAAATAATTATGAGGGTAGTTAATGGTCATTTCTAGAGCCATTTTTTATCTTTATAAGTATCTATGTTCCTCTAATGTGTGGCATTTGTTCTTCTTGCTATTTGTTGGCTTTTTGATCTTCTATGCTTCCTCTTGCTACCGTTATCAAGTGTTTCCATTTGTTTTACAATAACCCATGCGTTCTATCACTATGTGATCTCTTTTTTCCTCCATACATTTCTTCTTAAAGTTTAGCTTTTTTTATGCTTTAGTTAGATAAATCCATGGCACTAAGAGAGCAAGTTAGTTCTAATTTATATGTTTCTAAAGTATACGATGAGTTGTTAGGTGGTATTGAAGGCGTTTTAGCATTCCTGCCGATTATACCTTGCACACCGTAGATAGGAAGTTTAAATCCCATACCCCTATGCTAGACCTCAGTAGGTTAGTGGTGTATTTTGACCAACTTAAAAGGGGTCTGAAGTTGCCATTGGATCCTTTTGTAAAAAGATTTCTAAATGGGTATAACATAGCTCTCGATCAATTGCACCCCAATAGTTACCGGATTCTGACTGAGTTTATTCAGTTAATGTACAAAGAGGGTAGGAAGTCGAACTTAGATGTACTACGATATTTGTATAGCCTGACTAGGAAGAAGGGGGAGATGATGTTCTCCTTATCATTCATCCCTAACCACAACCTATTTTTAAAGCTTCCGGATCTTCACAAGAAGTGGAGGCATAAGTTTTTCATTGTCAAGCACCATTCAGATTTCTTGGATGTTCAGCAAATGTGTTCTGACGAGTGCCATAGGGTGAAACTGCCTCCAAAGTTAACCAACCATGATACAGAGATGGTCTTAAGACTGCATCTTAATGGCTTGGCCGATGCTTGGTCAGCTAAAGACATATTAAGAAGATACTTGTGAAAAGTCTACCCGGATCATGTTCAATTTGCTAGTATGTTTTGATTATCGAAAGGTATCTTTTTTACTTCTATTTTTATCTTTCCAATTATAGATGGCTGACTTTTTTACTTTTATAAATGATATTCGGCTTGTAGTTGATGATCCAACAAGGCTAGAAGAAGTGTAGATCTCCTCCCCCTCTCCTGAGCCTAAAGTACTTGTGGCCCCAGAGGAAGAGATCAATAATCAAAAGGGAAAAGTTATGGCTGAGTCTTCATAGTCTAAAAGAGAAGGACAATGAAAGAGGTAGCTAATTGACTAAGACTCTGATGCTGAGGAGCTAGATGAGGAGATATATGTCCAACGTCCAAAGCTCTCTGGGTGTCCAGACATAAGAGCATGGATCTTGAATAAAGTGAAACCTCTGAGTGTCTTGAATGGCCAATTCCAAGATCAATATATTGAGTTGCTAAGGTTGTTGGCGGATATGCAGCGCTGGACTGAGGAGGGTCGAGAGGAGCTGTTCAGTTCCATGATTGGGCATTCATTGGAAATAAGTGTTGAACACTTTTTATCTGATCTTTTATGTTTCAGGAATTGAGGTAATAACATGAGTTTCTCCTTTCGCAAATGACCCAGGCTTTGTTGCTGGCAAAGGACTAATATTTCTACCTTAAGAGCCAGTACAACTTAAAGGAAATGGACATCAAGACTATATCGATTGACTTTGAGAAGAAATTGGACAATGCAAAGGCGGTGCTAGAGCTTTGTATGACCAAATATACATAGCCTAAATTTAAAGTG